>CACSLK010027837.1:4618358-4628570 GCA_902706635.1 Striga hermonthica | reverse complement strand
GGGTGGTTTTTTGGACAGAGGCCAACTTAGAGGACCAAAAATGAAATTTTGCCCCTCTGGTGCGTTCTTGCTGTTTTTCTCATCGTTTTTTCGCGTTCACTAGATAGCTTGTTGAGTGTCTTGGTGTTCGTGGGGTCTTTTTGGTTGTTCTCGCTTTCTTGCTTCTCGTTGTCGGTTGTTTTGGTTTGGTGTCTCTTAGCTTTTGGTTTCGGGGAAGAGATTTGTGGTCGCTTAGTATGTACTCTCTGATAACCCTAGTAAGCTTTTGTCGTATGTGGATTACTAATTATGTCACCTAATTCTATTTGCTTGTTATTTAGTTGTCTCATTCATGATAGCTACTATTATTTGCCTAGGATTTGTTACAGGCTGCTTGGATTCTTGTACCTGGTTTTTGTTGGATAATCCTTTGATTTTGATTAAATATTTGCTCTGATCTTGGCTTGGTAGAGCTTTGTGCTGTTGTTGGCTAGGGTTTTTGTGTGTGTAGGTGTTGGCTTTCTTGTGTTTTTGCATTATGGATCAGGATCTAGCTGATAAGCTTAATAAATTTAATCTGTCTGTTAAGGAATCTGGGGTGGATTTTCCTGTGAAGGACATCACTCCCAGCCTTAAGGAATCAGCTTAGTCTTATAGGTAAAATTTTTGGGGAAAAAAAGACTAACTTCAGTGTTTTAAAGACCACTTTGAGTAGTATCTGGATTACTAAGAAATCGTTCTCTATCCGTAGTTTGGGGGAGAACAAGTTTCAATTCTTACTCCAGTGCGAGGAAGATAGAGATAGGATTCTGGATGGAAAGACTTGGTCTTTTGATGGCCAATACATCCTTATGAAGGCTTGGAGCCCTGGAACACAAGACTTCTCCCCGGATGAGGAAGTTATTAAAGTTTGGGTTCATATCCTGAACCTGCCTTTGCATTGGACTACTGAGGATACAGGTGTGAAAATAGCAAAGAGAATTGGGTCTCCTCTGGCTATTCAAATACCTGGTTCCAGTGCCAATATTGGTCAAATAGTGAAAGTTTTGGTTAAACTAAATGTTAATGAAGCTCTTCCTAGGGGCTCTCTTATTAACGTTGAATTTAACACTACCTGGGTGGACTTTAGGTATGAAAACTTGCAATCATTCTGTTTTTATTGTGGGAAAATTGGGCACTCTGATAAGATTTGTGTGACTAAGTCTGGGGATATCAAAAATGATAAGTTAAAGGTATGGCAATATGGAGAATGGTTAAGAGTTAGTCCTGTTCCCTCTGGGTACACTAGGAGTCTAGTTCCCAAACTAAAAGGAGTATCTCTAGTGAGAGAGAGACTCCTATTAGAACTGATCAGGTAGTAGCCAGGAGTGAAGTGGGAGAGGGTTATAAACATAGTCTTTCTTCTGACCCTCATTTTCAGAAGGGAGGTGAGAAAGGTAGTAATCATTTTGAGGATTCTCCAGTTGGGGTGACCACAGTTCAAAATAATGAGAGCTCTGCTCAAATTGTTTTGACTGAGGCTGTTCCTATTGTTCAGAACCCCTCTCCTCTTGAGTACTCCCATTGGGCTGACCTGGTAGAGGTAGCTATTCAACCCTCCTCTGAGAGGGGTAGGATGACTCAGAGGAAAAAAGCTTCTTTTACCAGGAAAACCAGGGTTAATAAGAAGGGTCTTGTTGTTAATATGCATATAGATAAAGGGGAGATTTCAGGAATTAAGATTGGAGAAAAGGGTGTTTTAAAAAGAAGTGCTGCAGTTAGTGAGGAGAGTGATTCTTTGGAGATGTCTGAGTCTCACTTAGGAAAGAAAATTAAAATATCTGGAGACATGTTGCTACCTGAGGTGGAGGAAACCAGCCCAAACTGGTCCCACAGTTTCCAATGAAGGTTTCTGTGTGGAATTGTAGAGGTTTGGGAGGGCCCTCTACAATTTCCCAGTTCAAGGAATCCCTAAGGATCCACCACCCAGATTTTTCTTTTCTTTCTGAAACCAAGAAAAAAGAAAAATTTGTTATTTCTATGTGTAAGAAACTTAAGTTGCAGGATAGATGGGTTTATGTTAGGCCTGATGGTAGGAAGGGAGGGTTATTTCTTACTTGGTCTGATAATATTTATATTATTGAGATTAGGAGTTTAGGTTTTTGTCTAGAAGTGTGTTTTAGATGCAGGGGGTTAGATTTTGTGATGTGGGCTATCTTCATTTATGCTAGCACTGATTGTGGGGTCAGAGCTAGACAGTGGGAGATGCTCCTTAGACATAGCTTGTCTTGGGGGAGCTTTTGGTTTTTATGTGGTGATTTCAATGATATTCTTTTCCATGAGGATAAGAGAGGGGGGTGAGAAGAGAGGATGCTAGTTTTGCCAGATTTAGGGAATTTGTTAGATCTTTAGGTGTTATGGAAGTTAAAATGTTGGACATCCATTTACATGGTCTAACAACAGGAGAAGGAAATCCTATGTGGAGGAAAAACTTGATAGATTCTTGTTTTCCCCTGATTGGTTATTTAAGTTCCCTGATTCTGTGGTGAATCACATTACTCTTATTTCCTCTGATCATTGTATGTTGCTTATGGATTGTTTGCCTAAATTGTTACCTGCTAAAAAGAGGTTTGTGTTTGATGCTAGATGGATTCTTATGAATGATTTTGACTCTATGGTTGATGAAGCTTGGAATAAACCTTTGAAAGGTCATGCTCTTTTCAGTATTCAAGAAAGAATGAGGAATGTGAGAATGGAGATCCTTAATTGGAAAAAATCTCATAATTCTAATGCTAATCTTGCTATTGAAAACTGTAAGGCCAGTTTGGATCATCCTAGGGCCC
The DNA here is from genome assembly GCA_902706635.1 of Striga hermonthica. NCBI lineage: Eukaryota > Viridiplantae > Streptophyta > Magnoliopsida > Lamiales > Orobanchaceae > Striga > Striga hermonthica. The sequence goes on along the minus strand of CACSLK010027837.1, from coordinate 4,625,769 downwards.
TAGGTGGGGATAGGGACTGGAGGGATTGGATTTTAAAGAAGAATGAATTACATCTTGCTTATACAGAAGAGGAAAATTTCTGGAAACAAAAAGCAAGGGTTCTTTGGTTAAAGGGGGAGGGGGGTAGTAACACCAAATGTTTTCATGCTTGAGTTAATCAGAGGAGAAAATTGAATAGGTTAGATGGGATTTTGAAATTTGATGGCACTCCTTGTAGTAATTCTCAGGAGATTCTTCTTGAGTTGACTGAATATTTTGAGAATATTTTCAAATCCTCTAATCCTTTGGATAATATGTGCTCTTTGGATGGTATTTCATGTAAAATTACTGAGGATATGAATTCTGATCTTGCGAGAAGGGTCAATGAGAAAGAAATTAAGTCTGCTTTGTTTGATATGGCTAAAGATAAAGCCCTTGGTGTTGATGGGTTTACTGCTTTATTTTTTCAGCATACTTGGCCTGTCATTAAGCATCATGTGTGTCTAGCTGCGGATAATTTCTTTACTAGTTGCAAATGCCTAGAGGATTGAATCATACTGTGATCACTTTAATTCCTAAGAAAAAGAATCCTACTAGTGTGGCTGATTTTAGGCCTATTAGTTTGTGCTCTGTTGTGTATAGACTCATTGCTAAAATTCTTGCTAATAGGCTTAAACCTGTTCTTTCTGGTTGCATTTCTAAAGCCTGATCTGCATTTGTCCCTTGTAGACAAATTCTAGACAATGTGATAATAGCTAATGAATGTATTCATTTCTTAAATAGCAAAAGAAGAGGTAAGTTGAATTATATGAGGATATGGCAAAAGCTTATGACAGGGTGGAATGGGGTTTCATTGCTAGAGTTTGTAGGAAAATGGGGTTCTGTGATACGTTTATCTCTTGGGTTCTGTCTTTTGTGTGTTCAACTACTTACTCTTTCAATATAGATGGTATTCCTTTGGGTTTCATTCAACCAACTAGAGGGCTGAGACAAGGAGATCCATTGTCTCCTTATTTGTTCATATTAGTGTCTGAAGCTTTTTCTTCCTTGATTCGTCAAGCTTCTTGTTCTGGGCAGTTCCATGGGATTAGAATAGGACCTCATGCTCCTAGTATATCCCACCTGTTATTTGCTGATGATTCCATGATATTCATCATGTTAATATTCTTACTTCTATTTTGTCTAATTATGGCCATGATTCAGGGCAATTAGTTAATTTTGACAAGTCTTCCATTTTCTTTTCTAAAAATATGCCAGAGGAGTTATGTCAGTCTATTTGCAGTGCTTTATATGGGATCTCAAGAGTGTATTCTGCCAAATACCTAGGGTTACCTTTAGGGATTGGTAGAAACAAGAGGGAGACCTTCAGGTTTCTGAGTGAGTGTGTGCAAAATAGAATTAGAAATTGGAAAAACAAGTTTTTGAGTGAGAGTGGGAAAGAGATATTGATCAAAGCTGTTTTAAATGCTCTTCCTACTTACATAATGTCATGTTTCAAAGTTCCTATAAGCATTGTTAAGCAATTGTGTCAGGACGTTGCTAATTTTTGGTGGGGTCAGAATGAGAGAGGTGGTAATAGGATTCACTGGGCTAGGTGGGATAGATTAGTAAGGGATAAGGATAAGGGAGGGTTGGGTTTTAAAGATCTCACAACATTTAATGTTGCTCTGTTGGTCAAACAGCTGTGGAGATTTATTACTCAACCCAATTTGTTAGTTAGCCAGCTTATTAAAGGTAAATGTTTTTGGCAGACTAGTATTTTTGAGGTAAATTCCAAACCTCAGGATTCTTGGATGTGGAAAAGTCTCCTTGGTGTTAGGAAGTTTCTGGAGCTGGGGGTTAGGTTTAGAGTGAGTGATGGGGCTAGTATTTCTATTTGGGATTCTCCATGGATTTCTATTAATCCCTCTTTTAAACATGTTTGTCAGTTTTCTGATGACAAGCATAGATTAGTTAAGGTTAGGGATTTGTTGAGAGAGTGGGATATGGATCTTATTTTTCAAACTTTTGAGCCTGTGATTGCAGAGATTATTTCTAGAATCCCATTGTCTATTGCTGGTGGTCCTGATAAACTTATTTGGCACTGGCATCCAAAGGGAGAATTTTCAGTCAAAGAAGTCTATAAGGCAATCATGCAAAGGAAAAGTAAGGAGCAGGAGAGGGCAAGTTCAAGCAGAGATCCATTGCTTATGGTCAAAATGTGGAAAACAACTTGGAAGCTGAACATCAAGTCCAAAATTAAAAATTTCTTATGGAGATGTTGGTTTGGGTATTTGAGCTCAAATGATCAACTTATGAGGAAAGGTACGGATATTAACTCAATTTGTGCTGTTTGTGGAGAAGAAGAGGAGGATTTAAATCATATCTTTTTTAATTGTCAAAGAGCCACAAACTATTGGAAGCTGAGTGGTGTTAACTGGTATATTCATCCTGAAGGAGGTGGGGTGTTTCAGAATTGGTGGTTTCAGATCTGTGGTGCTAAGCATTTGAAAGGTAGAGAAGATAGGTTGGGACTGTCTGCTTGTTTGCTATGGAATCTTTGGAAGGCTAGGAACAAGTGGTTGTATAAGGGGGACTGGATACATTATAATATAATTGTGTAGGGTGCCAAGGCTGAGTGGTTGGAGTGGACAACATCTCATCCTGACTGGCCGAGGAGCAATGAAGATCATCCACAAGATCAAACCTCTCAAGATAGTTTATCCAGGGAGGTAGGTCAGTCATTTATGACTCTCAGTGCCTCAATATCTTTGGGTGGTAAAGTTCAAGTGGAGTGTGTCATGATTCAGATGAGAGATGTGCATGTTCAATGGCAAGAGACCTTACAAGGAGCTCAGCAGAAGGAGGAAGGGTGGTTTATGGCCATTGTTTGGTGTTTGAGCAAACCCAAGGACAACAATTTCAGCAATTTTACACTCTATCTTCCCTCTACTGATCTTGTGGAGGATATTGCCAAGAGTCTGAGCAAGGAGGGGCTTCATCATCATATAGCTGGGATTAAAGATTTGATGTCTAGTTGTAATGTTAATGTCACTACTATTTTCTAAGTTCTTTGCTTTGTTTTTATTTTTAGACTTTGTGGCTTGGTTGTCAGTTTAGGGGTAAGTTGTTTCTTATCCCGAGCCTACTGTTTCTACCTTGTGTAGTGTTGGTGTGGTTTGTGATCATTTGATCACCGTGAACTTTGATTTGAGTTTTAATGAATGGTTTTATTTGTCGTTTGAAAAAAAAAACATATATCTAGCACAAATGACAAGTAAATGTGCATGTAATGTAAACTGTCTATGCATTATTCGTGAACTAAAATAGCAAAAAACAGAATTTAATAAAAAAAACATCATGCACATTACAAAAAGTTTTTGCTTCTCTACATTTACTTCTTTTTTTTTACGAAAGGATAGGCAATATTATAAAACAAAACGCACAAACGTGCAAAGTACACAGCCCCTAGCTGAAACATACAGCCAACAGCCGAATAAAACTGAAAAGACAAGTCATAAGACCGCCTAGAACCCGACTAGCAACGCTAAAAAAAAAAACTCAAACAACCCAACACAAAGACCTAAAAGTGGAACGACCCCAACGAGGTAATGTGGAACGACCCCAAACGAGGTAATGCGGAACGACTCCAACGGAGTAATCCCTCTTACAAGGGCCAAATGACCCAAACCAAAAAACAATCCTAAACCAACACCAAATACAAAGACAGAAAAAGCAACGAGCAACAACATAACAGAAAAACAAAAGACACAAACAAACCCCTAAACTATCACATCCTCCCCCGAAGAAAGACGGTCCCAGACGAGCGGCAACCGTATCACAGCTCGGCCCCTAGCCAAGGAACAACTCCCGAAACTGCAATTAAGCCTATACAGAAACCGAACCCTTGCCCCCGAACCAAACTACGAGCCGATCTGCCACCAACCGAGAGTACAGACAGGTGAGCCACCTCAAACCGGCACCCCCCAAACGCACCTAACACCACTAGGATACTCGGGGGGCATCGGACTCTGACCAAGCCGCAGCAGAGCCGGAGAGAAGGAGCAGCTCGCAGCCACATACCCTACTCTTGCAGCACCAACACATGCCACCGAAGCCCCTCCCCATCCACTGACCACCGCCATCCCATCGCTACTGCATCGGCGGACATCCCCGCACCAGAAATTCAGCAAAGACGCTCCCATAGTCCGTCGTCTGCTCCAAGAGCCTGCAAACCACCGGACCCTGCTCGAGGGAGAAAGCTCGCGAATCCCACCCACCAACAGCCTTGAGCCGAGTCGCCAATCCACCAAACACAGTCGGAGATGAGAGAGAACGGCTTCAGGGACAAGCCGGGCAGTCGCGGCGACCGCCAGCCCGGCCCGGCCTCGCCGACGCCGGATGGGGTGAAAACAATCGAATTTGAGGCGGCGAAAGCTAGGGTAATATTGGGGAAAAAATCGCGAGAGAGAGTGGGTTAATAATATGTGATTCCTTATTGTATTTCTACATTTACTTCAAGAGCAATGAAATCTATATCTATATAAAAAAAATTAACTATTTATCAAAAATAGTAGCCAAAAAAATTTAGTAATATTAATACATACTATAATTGGTAAGATTTCAAAAAATCAGTAATAATTAATTAACTTTATCAACAAATTTATGCAAGCTTATGCATAAATTTAAAAAATCTAATTAATCTATCTATACTTATATTAAAAGCTAACCTATTTACTAAAATTAGTAGCAAAAAAGTAGGTCAGCATTTAATGCAACCCATAAATAGTAATTTTATTATTTTTCTTATTGTTTTATTTAAAAAGTATACAATTTAATTTATAAATACGCTTTAATATAATCATACAATTCAATCATATATTCAACTTATAAAAATTATACATTTTATTTTTTCTTTAAAAGTACGCTTTAATTTATATATATATATATATATATATATATATTTATATATATATATATGTATATATATGGTACTTTTTTGTAATAAATTTGAATAAAATGTGTTACTTAAATATCTAAACAATTTAAAAATTCAAATGTTTAAATTAATTGATAAACAATTTATAAAGCTCTATTTTATTTAATTTTATTTAAAATAGTTTTAAATATAGCAAAACTTATTTAGAAGATCGTATCGATCCTACCAGTTCAATCGACTGGTGTTGATTGATTCAATAGCTAATACTTTATTCAAGTGAACTAGACTGATTATAAACTGGTTCTCGGTTTATGCGGTCGTACTGTGTCAAACACGGTTTAATTTTAAAACGATGGATAAATCTTAATTAATTTATTTGTATATTAAATTTATAACACAATCGTAATATTGTTTTTCCGTGCATCGCACGGGCCACGTATTAGTTAACCTTATCAACAAATCAAGTTTATGCTTAAATTTAAAAATTCTCATAGCGTAACAGATTCAACAATTTACAAGATCTCATCTCACAAGTTAAAGAAACTCACCCCTTATATTGCGTAACTGATTATGCGGCAAGTTTGTAAATTTCATTTGCATAAATCTCGACCTGTTTAAAAAATATCATCCCTTACTCGACAAGTTTAAAAATTCGCATCTCTTATCTACGCAACATCTTTTACAGTATGACATGTTTAAAAAATCTCACATATTTTTAAACCCCATCATTATCCATAATTTCCAACATGTTCAGAAAATCTCATCTTTTTTGTACGGTTACATATTTATAAAAACTAATTTATAATTACTAATATAAGTTTGTTACATATTTTATTTTATTTTTTTAGTAAAAAAGTTCACTTTAATGTTACACCTCCAAATTTTTTTTCTTTATTTATGAAAATTAACCACAATTTATTCATCTAATCAAAATTAAAATTAAATTAACCAAGTAGAGAAAAAATACGAATAAATTTATGCACATTAGTGAAAATGTTTTATAATTATTATCTAATCCATCGAACTCACTGTTATTATTTTAAGTGACTAATATTGCTTTATTATATTTTTTTATTATTTATTCAATTTTTACACTTATATATATCGTGGAATAATGTCTTTCTTTAGGTCTATAATATTTTAGATACTATTAAACATATTGTTTAGACAATTATTTTATATATTCTATTTATAGATACAAATAGATATTCTGTTAGAATATCACTTGTGAGTTGTCCCACATCGTTCACACATAGAAAATAGACCCACCTTATAAGTCTAATGGGCTACTCCTCCTTTCACCAATTGGTTTTGGGATGGAACCTCATTTGGGCTTCATATGGGCTTTCTTTTTCCCCAACTTTGTGTCTGGGTTAGAGACATGATATCAGAACCCACTTTGTGCCTGAGTTAGAGACATGATATCAGGACTCACAAGTGAGGGGCGTGTTAGAATATCACTTGTGAGTATAGACCCACCTTATAAGTCTAATGAGTTACTCCTCCTTTCACCAATTGGGGAACCTCATTTGGGCTTCATATGGGCTTTCCTTTTCCCCCAGTTTCTTACAACATATAATGTTAAATTTATATATCGTTAGACATGTTTTCTAAGAATAGTTTAGAAAAATTTTAGGTGGTTTCACATCCTTATGTTTCTTTATAGAATAGTTTAAAAAATTTCCGGTGAGTTTACATCTCTCAATAATAATATAAAAAAGTTTAGATACTTTTGCACATGTTATAAAATATTTTAAGTGTTCTTAACATTTTAATGATACATTTTTATGCTCTCATATACAAGATATTATATACTATTTTTAAGATTGTTATAAGTAAACTATATGGCTATATCTCATGTTACTTCTATCTTTAATTTATAATTATTATTATATATTATTACCCATATCCTTAATTTATAATTATTAATTAATATTGTTGCCCTCGTATTTAATTTAATATTGTTTATCCATGCATAGCACGGGCTATGCGAATTTATTATTTAAATCAAAATAAAAAAATTAACTGGACAAAAAAGGGGGGTCGACCAAAATAAAACAGACGTATTCTCAGAATACGTTTTACATTGAAAAACGTATTCTGAAAATGAAAAATGTATTCTGAGAATATGTTTATAAATTAAAATGTATTCCCATATTACGTTTTAAAATCAATTAAATTTTTAAACGTGATTAACTTAATTAAATTAATATAAAACGTGATTAAGAAAATTAAATCAAATTAAAACGTATTTTCAAAAATGTATTTTCGAAATACGTTTTACCTACTAAACCGTATTTTTGATATACGTTTCTTTTTAAAATAAATTTTATATACTATAAATATATATATAAAAAAAAATTGTAAAATTTATTATTTAGTGATTCTTTTTTTTAATGGAAAACGTATTTTTAGAATACGATTTTTTCAGTTCTTTTAGTTGTTTTTGTTGGTTTAGTTGGTCGAGTAGTTGGTCCTTTTAGTTGCGAGTTTTATTCTAGCGTTGCTAGCGGG
>CACSLK010027837.1:4592677-4609672 GCA_902706635.1 Striga hermonthica | reverse complement strand
TATCCCCCACATTCATCATTCTCACTTCACAAAATCATCCAATTTCTTCCCTCTCTTCAACACAAAATTTCTCTCTCTACAAAAAAGAACTCTCAATTATTTTCGGCATCCAACAATCAAGACCTCGACGAGCTCTTATCATCGCCGACCACGCATTCCGCCGACGACTTCACGCCCCAACAACATCGCACCGTCCTGACGTCCTCGTGCCCGCGCCACCCGACGACCTCGCCTTGCCACCTACCTCGCGCCCGAGCCGACGAGCTCCCATCGCCCGACGACCTTATGACGTCCTCTCCCCTCTACCGACTAGCACTCTCCGCGATGCCCACCATGGCGGCATCAGCAAGCTTTATGGGTACGCCGACCCCCTCTCCCTCTTGTTATATGCATTTATCATTTTTCTTTGTGTTTTCATGTAGTACATCCTTTGTGTTCTCATGTAGTACATACTCTCATATGGTTGCATTTCACTCTTTTTTTTTCATTCTCGCTCTTTATTTCGGCTACGCACATCTATGCATCCCTTAGGAAGAACCACTCCACCGTATGACCCAAGCTCACCTTCCTCGACCACCATTAGCTCTACCTCGACTAGCCGTACTAGCTCTACCTTCGCGGGAAACACTAGTTCGACCTCTCCTTCGCCTTCACGGACTTTACTCGTAGGGTCACCCCCCGACGCTTTGGCCCTTTCGGCTCCGTCTCATAACACTAAGGAAAAAGAGGGTACTACCCTCTCTCAAGCCATTCTTCCCAATCCCATATGCTCCTATTCGGACACCCAAATAGCCACACTTGTTAAGAAAATGGAGTTTCCCCGAGGTTGGAAACTTAAACTTCTGAAATCCACCGACACGTACGATAGCCCCCCACCCGACTATTTTACTTTCTTCCTAGACCAGGTAAACGCCGGGCTGAGATTCCCCGTACATCCAAACTTGCTCCAACTTAGTGGATTGTATAAAATGCCCTTGAACCAATTACCTCCTAACTCCATTCGTTTGCTCATTGCCTTCACGATGGTATGTCGGGCCCGACTCGGCCAACTCAACCCCAAGTTATGCTTCTACTGCATATGCCTCAGCTAGTTATACGTCGTAAACGCACCCGCTTCCTAGAACTGCCCCGATCGAAAATTCATCAATGGAAAAATAAATTTTTCTTCATCCGTCCACCTACCCCCGACACCTTCGACTTCCCTTCCGTTTGGCTAAACAAACCACCTACACAACTTAGAAAACCAAAGAAAAAGACTGCCTACCAGACCCTTCTCACCCAATGGAACGCTCGCCCCCTCCTCGTGGTGAAACTGGCAGTTAGAGACCAACTTCTTCGATACTTCAAGCTGTCCAGCCATGCTGCGGATCCTGTTGATAACATAGATAAGCCTCGGCGCCCGGGTGGTCGTCATATCACCTACCCTCTCATTCATGCTAGTCATACGTATATAATTTGATTACTAATATTTGAATCTTTTATTTGTCTCGCAGAGGAGCTCATGGAGACCGTCGCCAGCCCTGAGGTCCCTAAGACCACCATTGGCACCGACGAGGTCCCACTGACCACCCCCACCGCCGACGAGGTCCTAGTGACGGCCGACCCACCGTCAAAACAGGCGACTCCCCACCAGCGCTACTGTCAACCGCCAACCAGGGACTTCTCGAACAAACGCAAGGTCGCCTCCCAGGGTGACGAGTCGCGCACCATTACTGTACCGGGGCAATTTGCGGGCAAAAAATACACGGAGGCGTCAGGCACCTCCTTTCTCTCCATCTTCCCTGATGGTGAGACAATCAAGTGGCCGACTAAGGAGCGCCGAGCTAGTGACACCATGTTCCATCTCAGTCAGGTATACCCTCACGCCTCATCTTTATACTTTTTAAACTTAAACACATGAAGTTGATACCCAACTACTTCTATCTCACTCAACAAGCCATGGCCGGTCTAGCTCCCATCCTCAACGAGACTATGGAAGGCGACTCCGAGGAAGTGGAGAAACTGAAAGGCAAGGTGGCTAGAAAGAATGCGCAACTTGCCACACTCAAGCAGGACCTTTCCAAGGAGAAGGCCGAGAAGGAGAAGCTCCAGGGCGAGCTAGAGGCTCTTCGATTATCCGTCGACGAGCGCATTGTCCAGGCCCAGCAGGAGGCCCGAGAGTTATACCTCGACTCGGAGTTCGGGATCCGCTTCCTCAAGTGCTACCGAGATGAGCTACACGCTACCACGACTCTGAGGCGTTCCTCCAACGGGTCGTCAAGGACTACCTCCAGTATTTTCGAGCAGGGGTCGAGCGGACCCAAGCCGAGGCACATGCCCAGGGCTTCAAAGCCTTCTCCGCGGATGAAGGCAAGCTAAGGAAAGGCCTTCCTAACCTCATGGGGTGGAACGGTGACCCATCTCTCCAGGTGACCCACCCTTGGTGGGAGCCGACCCTAGGGGCTGCCATCGTTGCTGCTGGAGCCGAGATGGAGGTGGTCCCCGAGTAGAAGGGCATCGAGCCACCCTCCTAGACTTGCATGCATTCTCTTTTTGTTTGTAGTAGATGCGTTGAATTTGTTATTTTTTCATGTAGTCGTGAACTCGTCTAATCTTTTGTGAACTTTTCTATTTGGGCATGTAACCGTGAACTTATTTAGTCTTTTGTGAACTGATGCCACCTATCGTTAGCTAGCACCATGCATTAATATAACGCCTTCATTTTTTTGCTTACCCATTTCAATTGCTCGTACATACATAACGTATTACTACACAAGTAACCACAATTCTCCGCTCAGGACGAGCTTCATTCACCAAGTCTTGTCAACACTTAGCATCGTGACAATGGGCTTTTGCGCCTAGCACAATTATTGCTAAATCTTTCAAGACTCGCGTTCCCAAGTTTACGCAACGGCCTTGTCAATTACAAAGGTCGTCACCAGCCAAACTTGCGCCTTACAAAAGTCGTTGCCTAGCTCCGTGAGCTTAGGCGAAACTACCAGGCTTTCGCCCTACAAGGGTCGTCGCCTAGCTCCAGGAACTTTGGCGAGACTACCAAAGGTCGTCGCCTAGCTCCGCGAGCTTAGGCGAGACTACCAGGATTTCGCCCTACAAAGGTCGTCGTCTAGCTCCGCGAGCTTAGGCGAGAATGCCAGAGGTCGTCGCCTAGCTCCGCAAGCTTAGGCGAGACTACCAGGCTTTCGCCCTACAAAAGTCATCGTCTAGCTCCGCGAGCTTAGGCGAGACTACCAGGCTTTCGCCCTACAAAGGTTGTTGCCTAGCTCCACGAGCTTAGGCGAGACTACCAGGCTTTCGCCACACAAAGGTCGTCGTCTAGCTCCGCGAGCTTAGGCGAGACTACCAGGCTTTCGCCCTACAAATGTCGTCATCTAACTCCACGAGCTTAGTCGAGACTACCAGGCTTTCGCCCTACAAAGGTCGTCGTCTAGCTCCGCGAGCTTAGGCGAGACTACCAGGCTTTCGCCCTACAAAGGTCGTCGTCTAGCTCCGCGAGCTTAGGCGAGACTACCAGGCTTTCACCCTACAAAGGTCATCGTCTAGCTCCACGAGCTTAGTCGAGACTACCAGGCTTTCACCCTACAAAGGTCGTCGTCTAGATCCGCGAGCTTAGGCGAGACTACCAGGCTTTCGCCCTACAAAGGTCGTCGCCTAGCTCCACGAGCTTAGGCGAGACTATTATGCTTGCGCCCTTAAACACATCACACGAGAAAAGAGTTAGGCTGAAAAAACTTCAAATGCAACTTTATTACTTGTCTTGCTAAAACATAACCAAATAACAAGTGAAAGCAATTAAATATAATAGGTGTCCGGCTACGCATAATATTTCTTCAAATGTGATATGTTCCATGGTCGCGGTAATAGTCGCCCCTCGACATCGCGGAGTTCGTAGGCGCCCCCCACGAACACCCTCTCGACAGTATAAGGGCCTCCCAGTTCGGTTCCAATTTCCCAACATGCTTCAAGGCGTCGGCCTGGCGCCAAACCAGGTCCCCCACTTGGAATTGTCGAGCTCGAACTGACTTGTCGTGGGCTGCCCTCATCCGCTGCTTGTAAGCTGTTGTTCTCAATCCCGCCTAGTCACGCAGCTCGCCCACCAGGTCCATGGCCTCTCTTCAGAGCTCAACATTCCCTTCTTCTATGTAGTTGCTAACCCGCTCTGAATTCAGGCCGACCTCTACTGGAATGACGGCCTCCATACCATAAACTAGACTGAACGGCATCTCCCCCGTTGAAGTCCTTGGTGTCGTCCGATATGACCATAACACCGAATCAAGTTCGTCCACCCAAGCTCCCGAAGCTCTCTCTAATCTAGCCTTCAACCCATTTAATATTGATCTATTAGCAACCTCGGTCTGCCCATTCGCTTAGGGGTGGGCGACCGAAGCAAACTGCTGTTTGATACCCATCTCTTTACACCAGCTCGTCGTACGCTGACCTTTAAACTGAGTGCCATTATCAGATATAAGCACTCGAGGGATGCCATACCTACAACATATGTTGTTGAAAAGAAACTTCAGCACCCTTTCCTCTGTGATCGTTGCCAATGGCTCGGCCTCAACCCACTTGGAGAAGTAATCCACTGCCACAATGAGGAACTTTCGCTGGCCCGTCGCCTGGGGCAGCGGTCCAACTATGTAAACCCCCCACTGAGTAAAAGGCAGAGGCGAGCTAATCAGGACCATGTTCTCAGCTGCTCGGTGGATCAATGGACCATGTTGATGACACTTCTTGCATTTTTGCACAAGGTCCTGCGCCATCATCCTCATCTTAGGCCAGAAGTATCCAGCCCGAAGTACCTTTCCAACCAACGCTCTAGCCTTTAGGTAATCGCCGCAACATCCTTCATGCACCTCCCTAAGCACGTACTCTCTGTCCTCCTTCGAGACACACCTTAGATGAGGCCTTACGCTCGCTTATATAGGATCCCATTCTGCAGGTAGAACCTCAATGCTCTCCTTTCGACCGGGTCGTCCCTGATATCCTTTCCGTCTACCGGCTCCTGCAACCATTGTATTAAGGGCGACCTCCAATCCCTTTGCTCTTCAACTTCCAGCACCTGGTCTAAAGTACTCCTAGACATATCCATTAGTGTCACCGACTGAGATCGGCAGTCAACAAGAGACGCAACCACCTTTGAGAGTAGGTCGGCCCTACCGTTTTCTCCCCGCGGTATTTGTATCAACTCCCATGTCGCAAATCCTTTCAACATCGCCTGGACCTCGACCAGGTACCTCTTCATGCGCTCTTCCTTAGCTTCATACTCACCCCTGATCTGTTCGACCACAAGTTGAGAATCCGAGTGAATGATCACCTGGCGAGCTCCTTCCTTTAGGACGAGCTGAATTCCCTTAATGAGAGCTTCGTACTCCGCCTCATTATTTGACACCCTAAAGGACAGCTTGACCCGCAAACTCTAATTGGTCCTTTTCTGGTGTGACCACTAAGATGCCGAGACCTGCTCCTCCTACCGCCGACGAGCCGTTGACATACACCATCCACAGTCCCCTCCCGGCTCCCAATGTGCACTCTTGTATGAAGTCAGCCAACGCTTGGGCTTTAATAGCTTTTCGCACCTCAAAGTCCACATTGTATTCACCCAGCTCAACCGCCTACTTCACCATCCTCCCCAAGGCCGAAGGGCGACCCAAAGTATCTTTGAGCGGGTAGTTGGTCCACACCATGACCTTATGACGATGCCTTCCCCACATCTAAATATCGGCGCTCGGCACCCTGCAATATCCGAATGGCATAGTATATCGGCTCCTACTGTCTATGATCCTCCTTTATCAGCACCGAACTAATTGCTTCATGCCCCACCGATAGGTATACCACTAATGTGTCGCCTGGGTCCAGTTTTGTGAGTAAGCGGAGCTCCGCTAAAAACTCCTTCAACCTTTCAAAGGCCTGCTGTGCTTGCAGCGTCCACTCGAAACGCGACCCCTTCTTCAAAGCCTTAAAAAATGGAATACTCTTCTCTGCGGATTGAGCTATGAACCTGCTCAACCCTGCTAGGCGTCCGGTTAGGATCTGCATCTCCCTCAAGTTCCTCGGCGCTTGCATCTCCAAAACAGCTCTTACCTTCTCTAGGTTGACCTCTATGCCCCTCTCCGTGACCAAGTAGCCCAGAACTTTTCCTGACCTTACCCAAAACTTGCACTTAGCCGGGTTGAGCTTCATGTCGTACCACCGTAGGGTACTCAAGGTCTCGCGTAAGTCTACCACATGATCATCTGCCTTCCTGCTCTTGACTAGCATGTCATCGACGTAGACCTCCATATTCCTACCAATCTGCCCTTTGAACATTTTATCCACCAACCGTTGGTAAGTATCTCCCGCATTCTTCAATCCGAAAGGCATGACAACATAGCAATAGGTGCCCTTGGATGTCACAAAGCTAACCCTCTTTCAGTCCTCTTTAGCGAGAGGTATCTGGTGGTACCCCTGGGATGCGTCCATCATGCTCAACAGCTCGTACCCAGCTGTAGAGTCGACGAGCTGGTCAATACGTGGTAAGGGGTAGTGATCTTTGGGGCACGCTTTATTGAGGTCCCTGAAGTCTATGCCCATCCTCCACCTTCCTTCTCCCTTCCTTACCATGACTGAGTTGGACAACCACTCCGAGAACTGAATGGGTCGCACATGCCCCGCCTTTAACAGCTTCTCCACCTCTGCCTCAATGACCACGTCCAGCTCGGTACCAAAGGGCCTCCTCCTTTGCTTCACCGGCCTCATAGTTGGATCGATGTTCAGCCTGTGCTCTGCTACTCCGGGATCGATTCATGTGAGGTCGTCGGCCGAAAAGGCGAAAACATCAACAAACTCCTTCAACAGTGCAATCAGCGTGCCTTGTTGTCGGCCGCCAAATGCCAACCTACTTTTGTTGTCTTGTCTGAACTTCCTTCTATCAATTCAACTTCCATAAGTTCGTCCTGGGAGCTCATCCCCAGCTCTTGCCTCTTCTCTCTGTGGGAGCTCTCAGGTAGGTCATCCTTTCTTCTTTTATGATGTGCCTCAATCGTCTTCAAGGTGACCTCATAGCACCGTCGAAATTGCAGCTGGTCTCCAGTCACCTCTCCAACCTCATCCCCTACAGGGAATTTAATCTTCATGCAATAAGTGGAAATGGCTGCCTGGAATGAATTCAAGCTAAGTCGCCCCAGTATGACGTTGTAGGTCGATCTAGCATCCACGACCAGGAAGCGAACCATCTTCACCTTTCTCAAAGGTGACCTTCCCAACGCCACCGTTAAGCTAACTTCGCCTACGGGGCGAACCTCACTACCGCTGAAGCCATAGAGAGTAGTGTGGACTGGCTCGACCTTCACGTCTAACTCCATCTATTGCAAGCACTTCAAGAAAATGATGTCCGCCGAGCTCCCTGTGTCTATGAGCACCCTTTGCACGTCGTAACTGTCCACCTCCGCAGTAATGACCAAAGCATCATTATGTGGGACAACGAGCCCCTACACATCATCAGCTCCAAACTTCAAAGTGGCCGAGCTCCTCTGCACCTGCACCTCGGCCACCTCACCTGCCACACTCTTTCCCCAGTAGGTCCTCTTCTTCTCCCTATGCGAGTCTCCATCCGTAGGACCTCCCGCTATCATGTGTATTATGCCCTTCATAACTGGTCTGTCAGGTTGCTCATCAGTCCTCCTTCACTTGTCACCTGACTCGCGCCCTTCCCGATGATCATCCTGGCGCTCTTTGTCCTTGATCACAAACTCCTTTAAGTGACCGGCCCTAATGAGCTGCTCAATTTCGTCCTTCAACTCTCGGCAGAAATTTGTAGAGTGGCCATAATCATGGTGGTACCGACAATACCTGTCCTTTGATGCCGAGAACTTCTTCGGTGGAGGCAGAGGCTTTTGCTGCGCAAGCAACTTGTCCTCCCCTCGTTTTTCCATTATCTCTAAGATCTCCTGTTTTGGTGCGTTAAGTGGTTTGTAATGCTCATACCTTGAACCCCTAAACCGATCCTCGACCCTAGCCTCCTTAGGTGTAGCTCGCCGATCACCATGTCGAGGCCTCCCTTCCACCTGTTTCGCCTTCGTCTTCTCATTTCGGATGAAGTCCGCCTCTGATTCCTCCATGTTCATATATTTGTTACACCTCTCCAGTAGCTCGTCAAAGGACCTCGCCGGCCTCTTCGCCAACGAATCTCTGCATTTCCCAGGCCTCAATCCCCGCGTAAGGCCTCCAGCTTTGATCTCCTCCGAGGCAGAGGGAACCTCCACACACTCTTTGGTATACCGTGCTACATATTGCCGCAAGGTCTCTCCCTCCTTCTGTTGCATATTGATTAGTTAGAGATACGTCTTTTCATGCTTTCTGGCGCTCGCGAACTGATTCAGAAACAGAGAGCTAAACTTTTCGAAGCTATCGATAGACAGCTGGTGGAACTAATCCTGCGCCGACCCCTTTAACGTCGTCAAGAAGGCTCGGCAACTCACAGCATCACTATACCTATGCAGCACGACTATGTTGTCAAACGATCTCAAGTGCCTAGCTGGGTCCGCCGACCCATCATAGGACAAACTCAACTCCCTGAAGTTGCTAGGCAAATCCCCTCCTAAGACATCCTCTGCAAAAGGGTGTCTGTAACACCCCACTTTTAATAGACGAAATTCAGAATAAATTTTTCAAAATTTATTTCATTACTAATTGAGGTGTTACTCATTTTCAAAAGCAATATCCAATAATCAACATTAATCGCAATTCTCAATCATCAATCATCATTCTTCCTTTAAACAATCATAAATCCTCAAAAGAAAATAAGGAGAATCTTCTTAACAATAATTCAAATCTAAATAATCCAAAATCTATTATTCCAAAATGCAATAATATCAAAAGACAATTCAATAGGCGGAAGCAACATTCAATTAGAGACCACCACTCAACACCACTCGTCTTTTGTCTCGTCAGCCGGCACATACTTAACATGCATCAATGAAGAGCAGGTGGGGATGAGCACAAGAGGAACAGTAGTGCTCACCACTATGCAGTAAACGTTATTTACAAAACAGTAATCAATAAGCAAAAGGTATGGTCTCAGCATGAACATAAATCAATCAACATGTCACATCTCCAATCACAAACACCAATTTCATTACTCATGTGTACACACCTATCATTAGCTACTGCTGTTCTATTCGAAGACACGCCATGTGACTTAGCTCGTCAACCAGACAATAGGAGTACATGTCGAAAGCACGCCATGTGACTTAGTTCGACACTCATATCGAAAGCACGCCATGTGACTTAGTCCAATATGGCCTTTCATTAGGACTTAGGGAGATTGCCACAAAATGGCACCGTATTACATCGACGGGGACAACCGTACCGATGGCCGTAACAGCT
The DNA here is from genome assembly GCA_902706635.1 of Striga hermonthica. Lineage (NCBI taxonomy): Eukaryota > Viridiplantae > Streptophyta > Magnoliopsida > Lamiales > Orobanchaceae > Striga > Striga hermonthica. Next base: position 4,600,312 of record CACSLK010027837.1, on the reverse strand, counting down.
CACATCGATAGGCTACATGGTTCACATGCATACATTGATCATACCAATTTCAACAAAAACATAAATAACATTTACGCATAGCATTTTAAATAAAACCCAACTGGATACCGAGATATAGCCAAACACATGGTTGAAGGAATAATGGCATAAGTTCAGCTCGATGAACCTACAACAATTACTATAGCCTATCAACTGCTATCCAATACAAACAACACACAAGGCACATATACTTAGTCGAAATTATATCGACTAAGTGACTCGTGGATTCCTTGACCGAGTTAAGTACTTTGGAGTGACTACTAGACATGAACACAACTCATATACCTTAAATAATACACACAAATCAAGCCATCATCAATAAAATTCAACCCGAACCTAGACAACGGATAACCGAGTATTAAGACTCCAAAATAGACCAAATTCAGAATCTGGAGTTAGACTAAACCAATCCACCTGAAACTTTACCACATCACAAAGCATTCAAAAACACATAACCTCACCAAGTTTCAGCCCTAAATTCATCCGAGAGTATTTTCAAATAATTAAAGCAAAAATAGTGTCAAAATCCGAAGTTAACAGTTCATATAGCTACACTTTGAATTTTGATCTTAGATTTTGACACAACACATAATAACACATAATAACATACTCCTAAAAGTTTCAGCTTAAAAATCCAAGTGTACGATTTTTTATGAATTTTATAAAATTCTGACCGGAAACTGATTTAATAAATTAAAATAACTACAGATGGAGTTTCGACTTGAATCTTTTACACGGCTTACAAAAACATAACAGGACATCACATATAAAATTTCACGGCATTCGGACAATCACACGATTTATCATGAATTAATTACGATTCAGCAGCATGCTCGGTTTAGAAAAATTCATAACTCATGATATACACATCGAAACGACCTCAAACCAAAACTAATAAATCAAGGTCAACTCCAAGTACCTATAACTCCAGGATTTCCACGAAAAAATATCACTCGAAACTCAGTTCGATAATGACCAAAGTGACGGCAATCACTTTGATATCCAAAACGCATATAATTTATCATAATTCATACAAACATATATCCAAGGCACGAAATTAACTCGTACTTCACACGTTCAGCAACTAAGCATGTAATATAACACAATAACACAAATTACGACATCAAACGAAATGGGGTTCGAGCCTAGGTACCGTTCTCGGGAATCGTTCGAACGAAAGAGTCAAAACGGGGCTGAAACGGCTGGTACGTGTAGGTTTGGAGGAGTAAAATCAGAATTTGTTCCAAGGCAAAGACGTGTGATACTAAGGTGTGAGAAGGGAAATAAATTTGGAATTCTTCTTGCCTTGCAAGGAATTGAGATGGCGTGAAATATGGGGCTAATGGAGCTTAATAGAATCAAATTTGATCCTTCACAATCTTACCAAAATTAATCTAAAGCATCACTATAAATTAATCCCACGATTAGAAAATTTGGATTGATAATCGAAGGGTGCACATGGTTTCCAAATAGCAAGCCTAAAGGGGGCAAGCTTGGCTCCATCGCACGACGATAAAATAAATCGGAATACATATAGATACATAATACACACAATAATCATTTAATAATAATAGACAATTAATAACAATTGGACAATTAAACAAATAACAATAATAATAATAATAGTAATAATAATAATAATAATAATAATAATAATATTAATAAAGCAACAATAATTATAATATTTAATACTAAATAAATCTCCAATAAACGGGGCGTTACAGTGTCCTCGCGAAACTACAGGTCTCTTACCCTGCACCCGAGCTTGGAGTTCCCGCATTTGAGCTGCCAACCTTTCCAAAGTTAACCCATCTGGTTGTGTCGTTGCCACTGGGCGAGAGGTCACCGACCTGGCATCATCCCCATCGCCCCTCTCCAAGCGCTGGTGCTGCTGCTGATGCAAGAGGACCTGTTGTTGTGGTGCTAGTGGCTGCCGTGGCGGAGGTTGTCGAAACGACTCGTTAGGAGCTCTCTTATCCACCTCTTGAGCCCGGCCTGTCGCCTCAGCAATGATCTTGTCCAACTCCGACCTGGTCATTTGAATAACCGGGTCCTCCTGTGGTGCCGAAGAAATAATTCCCTCTGGAGGGTTTTGTGCTCTTACCACGACCAACTGCCTAGTACCAAGGGCACCATTATGATCACCAGCACCCTCAGATTCCAAAACACCTTGATTCGTCCCCCCTCCCCCCCCATCAACCGTGGTGCCCACCTCTTTCCCTTTGTCTGTCGAACCACCCGACCCTCCATGGTTTGGCACGCACCATTGAGCTTCTGATGGTCGTACCGGAGTCACACTTGGGCCCAACAGCGTCTCTTTGGGGGGTGACAGGCGATGGTGACCATCCTTGTAACGCCCCACTTTTATTTGACGAAAGTCAAGGACTTTTCAAAAAGTCAACTTAATTTTTTTTCGAAACCTTTACATAAATCAGTGACGCTACTCAAACTAAATCACATAAATAACATAAATCACATTTGCATAAATCATACCTCATAAATCCAACATTTTCATAAATTCCAAGTTCATAAATCACTACTATTCATAAGGGAACATCTCCCATTCCAAAGTCATAAATATCCCCAAGTCATAGATGCGTAAATAAACATAAATAGTCTAGCATGCAGAATAAACTAAATGAGGTCAGTTAAAGACCAACACCACTCGTCTTTTATCTCGTCAGCCGGCACCTGCTTAACCTGCATCCATGAAGAGCAGGTGGGAGTGAGCACGATGAACTGTTGTGCTCACCACTATGCACGTAAATAACAACATAATATAACAAAGGGTATGGTCACAGCATGATCATAAATCAATTCAACATGTCTCATCTCCAATCAATACACCAATAATCTCACTCATGTGCACATCTATCATTAGCCATTGAAGGACATACAGCTCTCAACAATGGGAGTGCATATCGAAGGACATACATCTCTCGACAGTATGGCCTATCATTAGGACTTAGGGAGATTGCCACACAAGGGCACAGTCGAAGGACATACAACTCTCAACGGCGGGGACAACCGTTCGAAGGACATACAACTCACAACGAAGGTTATACAAATTCACATGCAAGCAGTGATCATACCAACCCAACAACAAATAAATTATTTACGGCATAGCAATTTAAATAAGACCCACCTGGTATCCGGAGAATAGAGAAATCACATAATTCGGGAAAGCAGGCCGAGAACACAGCTCGCCAAACACCTACGATTATAAAATAGCCTATAAACATCTATCCAACCCCAAGATCATCATAATTAAGGCACGTAAGGTTCACACCATCAACACATAAACAAACTCAGCCCATAAGTCACATAAGCAAATACTTAAAAAGAATTTCCATTTTCGAAAACATAACATAAGTTTTTCAAGACTTAACCCGCGCAGCGATTTTGAAAACAACAAAACTTGCAGCATATAAGTCGAATAGGCACGATTCGAGTTGAATATGAATCCTAAGACATGCCTCTACAATTCTCATATAAACACATTTGCTAGTCGAAAATAGATCATGCATTGAACACATATACACTGCCATAAATTCTGGAATCTTCATGCATAACTGACTTACAAAAATCATATAAAATCCAATTCACCTCATTTTTTTTAACGATTCCAAAATTCACTGAATCTTAACTCATATATCTCCAACTTTTATGTTGAATGCTATCACATATAATCACATTAGATCAACCAAAATAGGTCATACTTCCAACACATAAACACAGTCCCGAATATACCAATAATTGGGTTCACATTAACTTTTAAAAATCATAGAAAATTCATTTTAAAACATTTTTCCAACATTCCAAATGCTACAGAAAGCCAACTAAAAATACTTTATTTCACAAGGGGAACTCAACTCCAAGAAATGAGTTCTTGAAGGTCAAATCAAGAACACAAGTACTTAGCCACATATCCACAAAACAGCATGTACAGTCCATCTTTAAAAATTCATATAAAATTCAAATCAACTCCATTTTCAGAAATTCTAACTCTCAGTGTTAAATAACTGGTAGTACTTTAATTCATAAGAAGAACTCTCCTCCAAGAAATGAGTTCTTGAAGGTAAAAACTGAATCACAACTGAGACTTAAAATCTGCAAAAAACCAATTTCAGGGTACGAACAACACTTCAGTTATTAGACTCTAACACATGCTACAAAACTCAGATCAGCATGAATTATACCTCATTAGAAAACTAAGAAAAAGATCTAAAACTTTCATGAAGGTCACGTTTTCATTTGATCACATTAAGGCATGATAAACATGTCAGACAATAAATTAGTACATGTTGTCGGGTCTTATTAAAAAACTGCTCGTGCGACAATTTTGTAAAAATCATAACTTATTCGTTGGAAATCGGAATCACATGATTCTGAAGTTGAGAGAAAGCCAACAAATCTAACTTCATTTAATTAGAAGGGCACAATAACAAATTACGAGTTTCTGAGGCTCATAACAGCAGTTAAACGGAGGCCATAAAAATCAAAATATAAGTCATCCCAAAAACATCATTTAATCACAACATATGCTATTTAAATCATATGATATTCCCAATAACAGCACTTTAAACATCACATACCTCATCATAACGCATAAGAACAAGCGGAGGGATTACAATTAACATGCTCTCATCAAGACCTCAATTCAAAACAACATAGAGCTTCACATATCAAACATATATTAATCCCTATCATGAAATAAAACAAGAACACTCAACAACACGCATGTAAACACATAAATTAAAGGATGTTTAAGCCATCTAGTACCGTTCTCGGGATTAATACTCGAAAACGAGTCGAAAGAGGGGCTGAAGGGACTGCACGTGTGCCGACGGGGCTCGACGGCTAAGCTCGGCTCGCCTGAGGTGCTGCTGGGACGCAGCCAGGTTGATGCTCGCACAGTGGACACGGCCCGGGACGAACGATGGCAGAACCTCGTCGGGACTCGCGAAACGGGAATGATGATCGCGATACAGGTACACGACGGGGCTCGCGATGGCAGCAACTCGCGAACAGGGAAGGGTTCACGATCGAGGCTGGAGTTTGCGAGAAGATGTTGGCGCGCGATCGGGGCTACGCGAACATCGGGGACGATGGTGGTGCTCGCGATGTGCAACGAGTGGTCGAGACTGCTGGTTCACGCCAGAAAAACTGATCACAGAGTCGTTGCGGGGTGAGGGACTCGCCGGGGATCGTCGACGGGTAGGCTCGCGAGGGTCCCGGGACGCCAAACATAGGTCGTCGGATTTCTGTTGGAGGGAACATGCAGAAAAGTAGCTCGTGGGGTCCGATGAGGTGCTGCTATTCTCGGATTGCTCTCGCTGGTGTGGGGTTATCTGGAGAGATTTGTTTCGATTTCTTCTTCTGTTTTCTCGAGAGAGAGATGAGTTCTGGGTGGGGATGATGAAGCTGATCGATGGGGGCGATGGGATTTCTCTTCCCTGTGCGACTTGAGCGAGGGAGAGTTTGACAGATTTTCCTTCACTAACGAGAATGTCGAGCGATAGAGAAAGGGTGTGAGGGTCTGCGGGTTATACGAGAGAAGAGGGGGTTCTCTCTTATTTCAAGATTGGGGTAGGGTTTGCATACAAATAAATAATTAGTATGTATTATATTACCAAAAAATAATAATAATAATTAATATATATTATATTATATATATAATACACAAATAATATTTATTGATAATAAACATTTAATCACATAATCATTTTAGGCAGTTTAGACATTTAATATAAATAACAATAATATTTATTTAATAGTAATAAAGATTTAACATTTAAAAGCAATTAGACATTTAATAACATTTAAGCAAATAATAATACTAATAATAATAATAAAAGCAATAATAATTTAAATAATTCACATATTTATTCAAAATCAAACGGGACCTTATAGTCTACCCACCTTAAAAGGAATTCCGTCCTCGGAATTCGAAAACTAAAAACATCCAAACTCTAAAATACAACATCAACCATGAAGTTTAGATATCTCCTCCTAGTCTCGGTTCCAGTCTTCCCAGTCGCCTCGGACTTGCCGTGCCGGTTCCATTGCACCTCGACGAGATCAACTGCCCAGGTCCTCAGCTGATGAACCTTCCGGTCCAGTACAAACACCGATACCTACTCATAGGTAAGGCCTCACTCGAACTGCAACTCGACGAAGTCCACCACGTGTTCGGGGTCATGCACTCCGACAACACAGGCGGTAAAGCTAACCGGCAGGTCAAGTCTTTGACTCGTCCAAGATTCTGAAAGGGTCCGATATAGCGAGGCTGAAACTTCCCCTTCTTCCCGAAACGAACCACACCCCTCAGAAGTGCGACCTTCAGGAAGACATTTATATCCACATTAATCCCACGGTGACTACATAGTCTCCAATCGAGACTCGAGACTCTGCTCGACAATGCAGCACCTCAAATTCCTGCCGGCTTGAGGGAAATCCCTCATGCGGCTAAGCAACAATCAACAAACTCACTTAATCGAGAATTAAGTGATATTACGAAATTCATACATTGGTTCAGTGGAACTTGGAGCTCTCGGTTCAAGGTTCGAAGACAAGGTTCAAGAGGTTTCTCAACACATTACGGTACAGAAACTGGCTGAACGGTTCAAAATGAATTAATGGTATGGATCAATGTACTGTCCCATGAGAGGTGGCACACTCGCTGGCGCTGCATAAGCGGGGCGCTGGTACGCGAGTGTGTACCTATTCGGAGACCAACTGAAAAGTCAGGGTTTGGCCGTACGTACTGGCATGGTCAGTTTGGCGTCCGGTGATGGCGGCTGCAGCTCGCGTGCGAGTCAACGGTCGGTTGTGCACTAGCCTTACGTCTCTCAGCATGGACATGCATGGTCGGCCACCACTTCGCGTGGCTACACCCAGCCAGGGCCGGCTTTGGGTTCGAGGTACTGAGAAGAAATTCTCCAATTTGAGGGTAAACATCTCCAAGGTAATCAGAACGAATAGGGTTTTTTTTCACAAGATTTCGATCAACAACAATTTGGGGTTTAATAAAAAGATTTCCCCCATCATGTAAGTATAGAACAACTTCAACAGTTTCAAGGGTTTCAATATTTTTTTTAAGGCATAAACCGAGTTCCAAGTTCATCACCTTCCTTGATCAACATAGTCTCCATCGAACAAACAACGATAGAGTTCGGGAAAACTACCCAAAGAAACAAGGATTGGTTCCTCAGCCAGGAATAATCCAAAACATAGCGTTCACTACCGAATAATGAAACGCTTAGCTCATTCGACTCTTCCGACAAACAGTGTCGACCGTCACGTCAGCTCTTGGTTAAGTAACTAACCGTGTCGGCAGTCCTAAATGAGCTTCCAAAGATTACTATGAAATAATATCAAAAGCGAAGACGGCTCTGCACTTCGCGATGTGTCTGCACTAGGCACGGCTACCCTCCCTAAAAGATTCTCAAAATCTTTTAAGGTGGAACAACACTTCTCTACTCCTCAACTACGTAACGAAATAGAGGCATCGCAAGGCAAGTATTCTCAAAATACGAGGATAGATAAGGATCATCAAAGAATTAAAATGTTTAACTCCATCTAAAGTCTCATCCC
>CACSLK010027837.1:4567834-4581340 GCA_902706635.1 Striga hermonthica | reverse complement strand
CTTATTATGAATAATAGAGAGTATCAAAAAGTTAAGCCCTAAAAAGAATTTCTCCCTGTTGTGAAATCTGGAAAGAGAATCAAAGTGAACAAAAAATGGCAAAAACAAAATAGCTAGCATAAGACTCTCCAAAGTTCTCAGAGGTTGCAGGAAAGGCTTGGGAGGTGCAGGTTGGGGGCCCTGATTTGTTCCAAATTATGAACAGGATTAGAAATGTTAAAGCAGCTCTTTTATCTGGAAAGAAAAACAGGGGCTTAACTCTACTAAGCTCATAAACAGTTGTAAGGATAGGTTAGCAAAATTGGAGGCTGAGGGAGGGGATAGAAAATGGGATGTGTGGCATTTTTTTAAAAACCATTTGTGTGAGGCTTATCAGCAGGAGGAAGTGTACTGGAGACAGAAATCTAGGGTTAGTTGGTTGAAAGGTGGGGATAGAAACACTAAGTTCTTTCAAGCTACTGTGAATCATAGAAGAAAGTTGAATAGCTAGCAGAATTTAGTGAAGAGTGATGGGTCTGTGTGCAGAAACTCCCAGGAAACTGTGGAAGAACTGATGATCTATTTTCAGACCTTGTTCAAATCTTCTAATCCTCTGGTTGATAGTTGTGATATGAGTGGTATTCCAGTTTCTATTTCTGCTGACATGAATAGGGAGCTTACTAGAGAAGTGACTGTGATTGAGTTTAAAACAGCTTTGATGGAAATGGATCCTAATAAAGCCCCTGGGTTTGATGGGATGACCCCTGGGTTTTTCAAAATTCTTGGGAGGTTATTAAGGATAAACTATGTCTTGCTGTTCAGAATTTTTTTAATCATGGTAAAATGCCTAGGAACATCAATCATACAGTGGTTACTTTGATCCCTAAGAAGAAGAATCCTATACATGTGGCTGACCATAGACCTATCAGTCTCTGTACTGTGGTCTACAAGATAATTGCTAAAATCTTAGCCAATAGACTTAAACTAGCTCTTCATTGTTGCATATCTTCTTCTTAAACAGCATTTGTTCCTGGAAGACAAATTTTAGATAATGTAGTGATAGCTTCTGAAAGTATTCATTTTTTAAATGGCAAAAGGGCTGGTAAAGAAAAGTTTATGGCAATCAAACTTGACATGGCAAAAGCTTATGATAGAGTAGAGTGGAACTTTTTAGTTACTATCTTCTTAAAAATGGGTTTTTGTAATCAGTTTGTTTCTTGGATCCTTGCCTGCATTTGTTCATCTTCATTCTCATTCAATGTTAATGGTAGTAATCTTGGTTTTTTTGTGCCCTCTAGAGGCCTAAGGCAAGGAGACCCTTTGTCTCCCTATTTGTTTGTTTTAGTTTCAGAAGCTTTCTCTAATTTGATTAAGCAGGCTTGTTGGAGAAAAGAGTTTAAAGGGATCAAAATTGGTAAACATTCTCCTATTGTGTCTCATCTATTTTTTGCTGATGATTCTCTCCTTTTTTGTAAAGCTGAACTTCATCATGCTCATTTGGTGTTGAAAATTCTTAAGGAATATGGAGATGCTTCTGGCCAATTGGTCAATTAGTCTAAATCTTCTGTATTTTTCTCTAAAAATGCTTCTGAGGGGTTGAAACAGGAAATCTGTGTGGTCCTGAATGGAATTTCAAAGGTGAGTGCTGCTAAATACTTAGGGTTGCCTTTGGGGGTGGGAAGATCAAAGAAAGAAACATTTCAATTTGTTACTGAGTATGTCAGTAAGAGAGTGAGTGGGTGGAAAAATTGCTTTTTGAGTGAGGTAGGGAAGGAAACTCTTATTAAGTCTATCCTGGAAGCTCTACCAACTTATGTTATGTCTTGCTTCAGGTTGCCTATTTCTATTTGTAATTCTATTTGTAAGGAAATTGCTAAGTTTTGGTGGGGTTCTTCTGAGTCTGGGAAAGATAGGATCCACTGGTGTGATTGGGAGTTGTTATCCACAGCTAAATGTGATGGGGGTTAGGTTTTAAAAACTTTAGACTTTTCAATGAGGCTTTGATTGCTAAGCAGCTCTGGAGGGTTCTAACTAACCCAAATCTCCTTGTTAGTAGGGTTCTTAGAGGTAAATACTTTTAGGATCAGAATATTAGAGAGGTGAAAGCTAAAAACAGTGACTCATGGCTTTGGAAGAGCTAGCTAGTGGCTAGGGATACTCTGAAATTAGGCATGAGGTTTCAGGTAGGAGATGGTCAAGCTATTGATATATGGGACTCTCCTTGGGTGCCTACTTCTTTGGGGTTTTGCCCTAAGCTGTGTTTTGAGAGTGATAAGGGGAGATTGAGGAAAGTGAGTGATCTTATAGATCAGAGTGGGTGGCATTGGGATGAAGAATTAATTTTTCAAACTTTTTCTGCTAATGATGCAGAACAAATCCTTAAAATTCCTCTAAGCCATTCCAGGCCTAAGGATAAATTGATATGGCATGGGCATCCCAAAGGCCTCTTTGTGGTGAAAGATGTGTACAAGGTCCTGCAAAATCATTACCAGCAAAAACATCAAAATGCAAGTTCCAGCTCAAGTGCTCAAAGATTGAGGACCATGTGGAAGACTACTTGGAAGAGACCCATCAAGAACAAAATTAAAAACTTCATCTGGCGGTACTGGTATGGCTTCTTACCTACTAGCAATCAGCTGATTAAAAAAATGATGATGGTAGATAGTGTCTGCTATATATGTGGAGAGGAGCCAGAGAACTTGGAACATATCTTGTTCAGATGTTCTAGGGCTGTTCTGTGCTGGAAATTGCTGGGGATTCAATGGAATCTGCTGGGGAGTAAACAGGTTAATTTTACAGATTGGTGGGAGGCTGTTAATAATGGAAGAGGGGATCAATACTTTCAGGACAGAATCAATCTCTCTACTTACCTAATGTGGTTGTTGTGGAGAACCAAGAACTCATGGTTGTTCACTAAAACCAGAATAACAGAGAAGGAGTTGGTTGATGGAGCAAGAAAGGAATGGATTGAATTTGAGTCCGCAGCTGCAAAACATAGTAGAAAGGAGGATGTGCAGATGAGAGTGGAGCACAGAGGTAGAAATCCCAATGGAACAGCAGTAGGACAAATATCACTATTTGTCAGTGCTTGCCAATTTCCAGAGGGAGATTGGGGGTTTGGAGGTGTGATGGAGTCAGTTGAGAACTCAATGCAGTGGAAGGCAAAAGGTGAATCAGCTAACAACAAGGAGGAAGCTAATCTGAAAGCTGTCGGATGGGCCCTTAGGAAAATAGCAGCAAACACAAACTCGAGGATTCTATTCCATGTGGATTCCTTAATCACAGCTGAGGTGCTCAATGAACAGAGAGTGGCTGATTCAGAAGTTCAAAGCATTGCAGATGAAGTTGTCAATTTGATGTCTACATTTGATTCTTGTTCTGTAAGTTATGACACATTTTCTTGTTCTAGATCTTTTATTTGTGCCCTTGAGGCTTTGTAAAAGGACTATCTGTGGGTTCTTCTTGGCATGTAGTCACTTAGTTAGAGTGTGCTAGATTGTTGTTATCCAGTGGGATAATCCTTGTAAGACATTGCTTTTGATTGCTGTTGAAAAAAAAAAAAAGACTCTCCGAAGTTCTCATCGATTTGAGAGATGAAAATAGAAAATTGGTATAGTTGCTGTGAGCCAGTGTTTTAAAACACGTGCATACTTTTACAGTGAGAGATATGTAAAATATATTAAAATTTTAACAACATTCTTTTTTTTTTTGTTACAAAATAATGATGAATTGACCCACTTGGTCATCGTCAAAACCAACCCTTAATCAAATATTAGAAATTCATCATCATTATTTTTGCATAAGATTTCATTATGAATGTTACTATTCATCGTCCCTTTATTAATTACTACATACCCTCTTTGAACAATTTTGTCTTTGATATTTTCAAACAAAAAAAATTAAATCCCGTCACCGGCTGGCGAAACCGGCCGTACCCATGCACGGCCGGTTATGCCAGTAGGCCGCGCAATTTTTTTTAAATAATCAAATTTTTATTTATTATATAAATTATATATAGGGAGGATATTTAAAATAATATGAAAGGTTAAAGAATATTTTTTTAGAAAAAAATATTATATTTTGATTGAATTTTAGATTTTCACTATTAGTTGCACAAATTTAGTCTTAACTAAAATTTAGTTACTTCTAAAGTTGATTTCAAAATAAATTTTTTAATATGAGGAAGTATTGATGAATGTTGGTTTTATTAAAGCATATAAAAAATAAATAACTAAAATTTAGAGTTACTTCTAAAATTGATTTCAAAATAAAATCTTCAATATGATGAATTATTGATGAATATTGTTTTTTTAAAGCATATAAAATTAAAATATAACTAGGTAGTCATTAAAAAAAATCTAAAAAAAAAATAAGAAATCTCCGAAGATCTGAACCAAACCATACCTAACCGTACCGACCCAATAGTCCCGAATACCGAACCGAACCGAAAGTAAAAATCTCCGAACCGAACCGACTTTTTGGTACGGTTCCGGAGATCGAATTTTGGGATCTCCGAACTTTGGTACGGTTCCGGAGATTTATCAATCTCCGAACTGTACCGACCCACGTTCACCCATAGTTATGATCAAGTGAGAATGTGTCATAGTGAAATAAATAATAATGGATTGTAGCGATCGGATGCAATATATCAACGCTCCAGGGGCGGTCAAATGGTCCAACTTTCGTCATATGGAAGGTGGCATTGTTGTAAGTGTGTACTTTTGATTTTTCACGCAGATGTATTTTCGTCGTTGCACAGGCTATTACACTAACGTACATTCTTGCAGGGGCTAATGTGCACAACACATGTACTTTTAATATGCATATCCATACACATATTGTGCATTTTTACTTATCACTAATGCACGTTTAAATTTTAATAAATTACACTTTAACCTATAAACTAAATTGCAATATAATTAAAATTCCTGAAATTGCAAATAAATCCCTAAAAAAAAGCACACATCTCAAATTAGATTTGTCCTATAGGGGTCAGGGTTGGGGTGGCGGCAGATGGAATTTTAGGCACCTCCTGCATGTCGTCGAGTCGCGACGTTGACCTTCGGCGCGGTCAAATGAAGGACAACAGAGGTCATGGTAGAGGACGACTCGACACGCCCAGTGGCGGAGGTGGCGGTGGCGCTAGAGTGGACTACGGTTACGTCGACGACGGCGACGAGCAGTAGAGATGATGCGACTAATTTTCTACTGGTTACCTGACGTGGACAACTAGGTCGATGGCCATGGCCTAGCGCGGGTCTGTTATGAGGATTAACATCAGTTGGCCACAGACACTGCGTGCTGCCATGAAGGTCTTAACGAGATGGACAACGTCGTGGCTGAAGGTGGCTGTCGAAACCCATTGCTGGTTGGATCATTCTCATAGAACCTCATCCATATATATATATATATATTTATATATATATATATGTATATATATATATATATATATCCCCCCTATATATAATTTCTGAATGCGCTGAGCCTACGTGGCTGTTTCTGGTGATTCGGAATCCTACTTGGCGAAGAATCATACTTCGTAATTAGGTTTAGACAAATAATATTGATTTATTAAGAATTAATAATCTAGGTTCGGACATTCCATAAATATTATTTAGCTAACTTAAGTATTTTAATATCACTTGTACTAATATAACTCTTTAATTCTTTGTAATTTTACATAGTGAGGCACGAAGTGACTAATATATCACTGACTTTTGATTTGTTTCCTTCAATTAGCTATTGAATTATAATTGTATTTTAAAAGTTGATAATTGTTGTGTTTCTTATCGGTTTTACATATATAATATATCAAATTAATCATTTTTTCATGATCTTCGATATGACATCCATATTCTATATATAAAATAAATAAATTATATTTATCCTTATAATAATAAAAAATAATAATATTTATTAAAATTTATTAAATAAAAATAAAATTATTTCTCAGTTGATATATTTATGTTTAATGTAGTTATATGTTGTAAGTTAAAAAAATTATTATAATATAACACAAGTATGTCACACAAATAAAAAGTGTCATACTAAATACATAATAATATATATATATATATTTTAATAAAAGATATTTAAAATTTCAACTATTTTTTCTCATTAATTTTAGATTTTAAGGAAAAAATTAGCAATCACTCGTGTAATACACGGGCGTTGTACTAGTATATATACATATATCAATCATTCAATCAACAAACTATCAAAAACTTACTAAGTGGGATCGACTATATGAATCACATGTTATCATTGTGCTTGATAAGCACATATCCTCATTCAAATTTAAATATTTTAATAATTTTTTTTCTCCTAAGTTTTCTTGTGTCTATTCCCCCCTCCCCCCTCCCTTTTAGTTTGCATCTTAATTCTAATAATTTTACCCTTCTCACCGGTGCCTTGAAGTCTCTCATACGCACGTGTTCAAACCACCTTAATCGTGATTTTCTCATTTTCTCCTCTATAGGCGTTACCCCTACTTTATTTTTGATACTTTTATTTCTAATCTTATCTAACTTAGTATGTTCACACATCCATCTCAACATTCTCATCTCTGTCACTCGCATTTTTTGATCATTTTCATATTTACTTACCTAACACTCGAATCCATATGGCATCTTCCATTGAATGGCCGTTTGACTTGCCTTTCAAACTCACTGGTACTTTACGATCACAAAGTATCGACAACACGCTCCTCCACTTGTTCCAACCCGATTGAAGATTATGAATTACATTTTTCTAGAATGGAACCTAATATTTAAAACTTTTAGATGTGTCCAATTCGTGTTATCCAATTTTAACCTTTACCCCATTATTAATACATATATCAATAAAATTAATTTTAACTTACCTGAGCGTCTATTATGCCACAACTAGAGTGCGTTGTGGCGGCACAAAGAAGCAGGAATTGAGCCAGCCTCTTTCAAGATACGAATTTGTAAGGTTGTGGTTCTTATGACATGTTGCATTTCTACGTATGACACTGTTACATACATTGTTGAATTTTATACAAGACCACTAAGAAACAATAGGACGGACTAACATTTACATGTATATACGACAAACATACAGATTTGAGAAGGGTTCTTACATCATGTTTAATGCTCACTGTTCTTTGTTGGAGACGGCTTCCGGAAGTTTGAATGTGGGAGGTTTGTCGACACCCCTTCTAGAATACTCTCTCCATCTTCGCGCTGCTGCTGCAGCTCGTGCTGCCCTCTCTTTCACTTCTTCCTCTGCAAAAACAAAGAAATATTCAGCAACAGCTACAACCAAAGAGTTTACTCTTCTTTTACCCTTTAAAAAACTGTAGTATTTCAGAACACGAATGTGAGCCCTTTTACGAGAAGAGCTATAATGCTATTTAGTAGCTAAACATATGAGTTATGCCAACAAAATCTTTATACTTTCACAAGCGATATAAAATCAAATGGGGACTCAAACATGTCTGGCACCACAAATGCATAATGCTAAGTCTTCATATATTTGTATTCTCCCGTTGGGAGTTTGTTGGTTCTAGGGTACCCGATTACCAGCCTTTGGAAGAGTCCTCCCAACTAGATTCAACGGAGTAGCTGATTAATTCAGCTGTTTGGATGTTATCTAGTCTGTAACTTTGTGTTTTTTATGAGTAAAATCTATTGTTCCAAAAAAAAAAAAAAAAAAATCTCCCAACACTGAAGGCTCAACGTGGGACCATGTAGCTTAAGATTCAATAAAGGTAAGCACTTCAATGAAAGAACTTCAGGGTCCTATGATTCCAAAACGAGCCCAGCAATTTAGAGACAATGCTTCATACTTCCAAGAAGTACATTGTAGAGATAACTAATTAAAAAATAATTGTGGTTAAGGTTGGGAAGTTGGGAGGTTTGATCCAGATTTGCGTAACATTTGATTTCTTCTGATTTTAAGAGCAATTCGTCCTTGAAGTTTTTTCCTTTTTCCTCCATGTAAACTGATGATTCTGCTCTCGTTGAATAAAGAAGTTGGATCTAGCGTTCAATTCTACTTAAGGGCCTGAAGTAAATCATATTACATGCAAGGAAAACAAAGGGTCTTGTTTGCCGGATAAACAGGACAGTTATCCTGATTTCAGCAGAAGACTAATTCCAGAAAGAATGAAAAAGAGGGCAAATGAACCAAACAAATGAGCCTTGTAAGTGGTAACACCATTCAGTAAATAAAAGAACAATGAGAGGTGCTGCAAAATATGTACCTGTATTCTCGTACTTTTTGGTTTTGCCCCAAAGGTCGCTCCAATAAGTTTGAGTTTTGTCAGAATCCTTCTGCTTCACAATTCTCATTTTAGCTTGTTGCTGCAGTGAAAGGGACGTTCTCAGGAATAGGCACCAAATACCAGCTTCGGTTAGTGAAAACTTTCTCTTCGGAACACAAAAGAGAAAGAAATGAAGGTCCAACAGTTTGACATCTTATTGGTCATCTCAGTTCTAGGATCTATCGACTCAAAATCCAACATTAGCGGGAATGTAAAATTCCAACTAACAGGTAATAAGAGCGCTTTACAACTTTTAAACATCATGCCTAATCAACATATAGGAGCTCTAAATTGTACATGAACCTGTGAACAATATATATCTTGGAAAAAAAAATAGAAATTGAAAACGAGACGGAAAATTCATAGTGCAATATTATTATCTCTGAAAATATTTATTAAGGTTTTGCATTTATTTAGATATATTAGATATTATCATCTTCCACAGCTCGTTTTGTAACAGAATTCATCTTCAACACCTCAAACTCCAACACTTGTATTATTACAATTGAAAAGACTACTTGTTTCTACTATGTCAATGTATTATTACGTGGATTCATACTTGGTTTATATTTAATCAGCTCAAGGATAACCCTTGCAGCTAACATTCTCCTGGATTTAAGAATATATCTGTTGATTTGAAGCACATGTTGGTCCTACAGTTTCCAACTATATCTCCCAGCAGACCATACAAGTACAGAAAACTAACATGTGCAGTATCACTGAATCAGAATGCCATTTATTCATATTATACATTCACATTTAGAATTCTCACCAAAACTTTAGCTTGTCTCTTTTCCCATCTAATGCTCGCCTGAAACAGTAAAATTAATCAGGATTAATAAAACCCATAGCTAAACTAACAAATCCTATAGAGGATAAGAGTTGGATAATTTTGTAATCATAGTGCCACGTAACAGCAAGCACTACAAAAATAAAGTGCACAACATGAATCGAGAAACTGAACCCCCCCAAATTTTGCATCTTCATATTGCACCACACATAATTACCCATGAGATTAGTTCATGTGTGATACTGTGATGAAATTCCATGGGCAACCGATTCAGTAGCGGCCATTTCTTAAGCAGACTATTCATAGCTATGTTACGAGTCTATTGTTGGGTCCCTATATAAGGGGAAACCCTGTTTTCATGGTACACATCTTCGATGAATACATTGAATTTTCCCATAAAGTACTGAGTTTTTTGAAGCACTTGAAAAGCATTAGTTCTCGTTGAGATTTTACTTATCAGACAAACATCCAAAATTTTTTTGTGGACTCTTGACATACCCAGCTTCATTGCTTCAACTTGCAATGAGTCCAGATTTTTCCATCTCTTTTGTAACCAAATCTATTGAACATATTTATTGCAAAGGCAGTTTTGATCACCAAAGGTCAGTTGGTCAAAACTCAAAACAAAGATTCCAAATAATGTATAGCTAGAATATGTAATCTTTATTACAATCTACTCTACAGGCAACAAAGAAACTTTTTTATAACAGTAGGAATTTTATAACTGGATGAGAGGATCCAACTTCTTGTGGTTGAATTAATAGCATACCGAGGCATTAGGCATCGCAAGATTAAAAACCTCTATGAATGTTAAGGAACAAATCTCATGACCAGAGTTCTTACCATGCGAAAGACATCTACAGATGCTGAGCCCATTCCTGAGAGCATCAAGGCAACCTGATGAGTACTAAAATATTAGTAAATTCACCAGTCAATAGAACATGTAAAAGCTGACACTCATGCATAGTCATGATAGAAATCTTAAAGGCAGAGTTGTTTATATAAAGCATGGGATGACAGCGTAAGAATTTGTTCAACGATTTAAATTTCTGCCTGTTCCCAATGTCAACCAATGGCCTCAAATATTTCCTTGTAAGAAAAGTGTTCCAAAAACTCAATATTCACATAAACAGCTAATGTATACAGTTGAAATAAATTAAACTAAACCTGTAAATTTGCAAAAATAGAGAACAAATAAAGAAGTAAAAGACTATCATCATCTCAGGATGAAGCTGCAAAATAATGAAAAAGTCAAAAAGAGATGAAGGCACCCAAGCCTGTTCTATGTATAGAAATGAGTATCTTAAGAGAAGAGATAATCACACAGTTCCCACTACCCAAGATGTCACTGTAAAAAGACGAAGAACATTGTGTTCAACTAGTTCTCAGTGTTAACTAAGCGTTGTCTGTAGTGCAGATTTAGCCCCCGTCGGTGGTGCAGGTTGTTTTAATGGGCACCTGTTAGCCCAGTTGCTGACATTTATTTTTGTGTTTTTTTTTTATCTCTTCGTTTATGTACTGTACTATGTACCATATGAGCTTAATTCTACTTTTGACCGAAACCCAAAGGAAGCTGATTATGTTTTATTATGTATATTATGTATTCACAGGCTGGGAATCCGGCCTCAATCCCCCGTCCTCCCAGGACCAGTTTTCAATTAAAAGAAAAAAAAAATGAAAAAAAACTAGGCCTTGTCTGTCAAGGACAAACTACATTAATAAAAAACATAAAAAATTATAACTCACCTTCCTATAAAGAATGGCAATCTATATGATACTCTGATAGCCTAAAGGAAAATCTGGTTTCAGTCCCAAAAGTGTAAATGAAAGGCAGAACTATGCTAACCATAAGTATTCTCTTACATTGACTCTTTCTACTCTCCGCATCTCATCCTCAAGCAGGGATAACTGGGCAGCAGAAGTCCAATGTATACAATCAACTGGGCTGGAATGAAGATGTACCAATTATTTAATTGCACAAAATAGCCTAGAATCCACATTAAAACAAAAGTCAATCAATATTCACTCATCGGTGACTAAGATAGCATATGCAAACACTGTGGGGCGGGTGGGGGTGGTTGGGCCTGATTCTTAGCTGTTGGCAAAAAAGAAAAAACTCAAGTTATTCTGTTCATAAATGGCAACTAGTTATGGTTGTTCCTTACCATTGATCAATATTTAAAGCAAAGGACGCTTTGGGTTTCCGAGTTTGCTTCTAATTTAATTGTTACACAATCAGAACACTCAACAAATTCTTCAGCAAGCAAACTCCAATTATTCAACTTCTCACTTCTATTGGCTACACTACAAAGTTCTGATTTGCAACTACCTTTTCTACCGCTTCTATAAATAATTCTTTCGAAAAACATACATTTCGCAAGACTCATGAAAGAGAAAAAATATTTTCCAAAAAAAAAAAAAAAATTATGAGAATGACAAGTAGAACCAGAAGTTTATGGAGTCTTTGAGGTGGGACAGCTTATACATGTTTTTCCACCTAGCTACCATGGGATTCAAAAATCAACAATGGAAACTGAAAATGATTTTCATGACTAAGGAAGTGCGTTAGATCTGTACGCAACACTAGGATTTATATTTTCTGCAAAAGACTAAGGCCTTGTTTGGTAATCAACGATTAGCTGTTAGCTGTTAGCAAATTGCATTAGTTGTTTTGACCAGCGGATTGTGTTAGCTCTTTTGACATTGTGTTAGCAGTTTGTAAAAGAGTGTTTCGTAAAATTAGCTATTTTTATTAGTTGTTCACATGTAAAATTACTTATAAGGACATTAACATACTTTTTTATCATTCTAATTCATGTTGAACTTATAATTATTTAGGAAATATAAATAATTAATATTGTAAATATTTATTCAAGTGATTTAAATATAATAAATATATATAATAATGAAATGAAAATATTTCTTGATCGAGTAAATAAGTTCACGTCATATAAACAACCAATAACAAGTCATCGCGAATTAAAAACGGTTTGGTAAAACTAACTGTTTGAAAATTAGCCGTTACTAAATTATTTATAAATACAATCTAATATTTTTTTTAATGTTACACTAACTACAAATAATTCATTTTTTTTGTATATTTTTAAAATAAAATTGAGAGTCACTCTTGAAAATTAAAAAAAAGGGTAAATAATTATCTATCAATAATGAATCAAATTTTACATTTTTGTTTGTTATTTATTTGAATAACTGATACGAAATGAATTGAAAAATTTTAGCTTTTGTAATGCAAAAACATGTTACAATTGCTTCAATGCTATTTTAAGAAATAAATTATGTCGAAATAAATTGAAAATAATTAGCTTTTGTAATGCAAAAACATGTTACAATTACTTCAGTGCTATTTTTAAAAAATAAATTATTTGGTCAGTGATGTAGGTAAGTTATTAATAGTAATTAACCAATAAGAAAACATGTGATCTAATTAAATAACTCAAAACGCCATTCACAAACGCTCCAATTCTTAGCGTTTCAGAAAATGAATCAAATTTTACATTTTTGTTTGTTATTTATTTGAATAACTGATACGAAATGAATTGAAAATAATTAGCTTTTGTAATGCAAAAACATGTTACAATTGCTTCAATGCTATTTCAAGAAATAAATTATTTGGAAATAAATTGAAAATAATTAGCTTTTGTAATGCAAAAACATGTTACAATTACTTCAGTGCTATTTTTAAAAAATAAATTATTTGGTCAATGATGTAGGTAAGTTATTAATAGTAATTAACCAATAAGAAAACATGTGATCTAATTAAATAACTCAAAACGCCATTCACAAACGCTCCAATTCTAAGCGTTTCAGATTTTAGCTTTTTTTCCCATCCGCTAAGCTAATAACTACTTAACCAAACATCATTGTTAGCAGTTTTATTTGGTCAAAACCGCTAACTTAGCTTTTTTGCCCAAACAGCCGATAACCAAACATAACCTAAACCAACCAATACAAGGTGGGACAACTTTCTATTGTTATTGGTCTATTACATTGATGTTCACTAGCATTCTAAATTTTAAACATTTAGTTTTCATATGGCTATGACATTACAGATATTCACTCAATCTATGTTTCCTTTGGCTCAATTTGTCTGAGTGAGTGTACTTTGGTCTAGAAATTACAGTTCGAATACTAATACATAGCAATCACAGATTATAGGATATTCAGAGACTTATGCAGATTATTTTCAGGTATATAATAAAAAACTTCAGTCACGATGAATGAGATACCAGCCAGAACGGCAGTCCTTAGAAGTGTCATAAAAACTTACTACACTAACATAAAACAAAAAGTTTCATAGTAGAAGCAACAGTCAGTATTCTGTAGTAATGCTTATAACTAACATCATGATGAAAAAAATAAGGAAAAAAAAAAAGAAAAAAGTTACCAGCTATCAACAGCTTGTTGAACTGAGTCAGGGTTTCCACTCTGG
>CACSLK010027837.1:4516896-4527693 GCA_902706635.1 Striga hermonthica | reverse complement strand
AGGCTGCAGGTTTTCAACAGCAAAAATTTTCACAGAATTTTTACCCAAAATATAATGACCCTTCCAGAGTTCGAAAACCTTACGAAAACGGGGTTTGCTCGGAATAGGAAATGACACCTAACGGTTCGAAACAACCAAACGACATAACGACTACGACACGGCTCCAATCAATAAGAATGGGACGCTGAAATTAAATTGAATTTGCCAAAACAACGGTTTCAAGACATTGTAAAATTTGATAATTCATACACATTTAGAGTTTCGAACGTTTATAAGAACCGGGTTCGAGCAACACGTAACCGGCCTGAACAATTCTTGCATACCCGAGTGATGAATATAACAACTCGGAAGAATTTAACGAGACTCCGAATCTACCATTAATTTGCAGCAATTAGAACATACTCGATTTAACTAAGTCGAGAGTTCCGAATCACACAAAAAATTCACCAGCATAATCCGACAATCAAAATGATTAAACGAGCCGACAAATGAAACGAAAAAAAATCGTTCAACTAGCGAATAAACCAACGACGTGATTTACGAGCACGAAAAAATAACGAGAGGGTTCTCCGATTACTTCTCTTCTGGAATCGACGCGCTCAGTTTGAAATCGAACGACGGAAACGAACTGGGACTACGAAAGCCCGAAACTCCGATCAATCTACGACGGCTTGGATCTTCTGAAATCCTCGGGGTTCGTCGACGGCTCACTGAGGGTCTGAAGGAGACACTGGAATTCGACGATTAACAAAAAATTTCTGAGAAGGACGTCGGTGGCAGAAGCTCGACGAACGGGGTTGACCGAAAAGAATGGCGGACGGCGGTGGTTGCGGGTTCTCACTCCGACGGATGAATCAACCTCAGCTATGGAACACGCTGATTTGATTAGGGGATGCTGGCGACTGATTACTCGAACAGAGAGGGTGAATTCACCGGAATTCAGGTACGCTGTTCTTCAATTTTTTTTTTTTGGATTATAGAGAGAGAGATATGAGGCGTTCTGAATTCTGAGGGATCGAAGGGGGAGAGACGTTGGCTGAGTCTTATGAAGACGTGGGAGGATGCCGTTGATCGGATGGAGAGATAAGAAAGAAAGAGCGAGATTCCTCACGCCTAAATCGGAACAAGGTTTTGAACGAGAGGATAATGGTGGACTTGGTCTCGCGTGAAAGAGGAGAAGTGGAATGGTCTGCTTGTAATACTTAATTGGGTCACAAAATAAATCTTGGGCCAAAATAATGCATCATAGTTTGGGCCTCAATTATATATCAATTGAGCTGAAAATTGAATACTCATGGGGCTGGAAAATATACAAGATTGGGCCTATTTAATAACTCAAAAAGGTTGGAATGAAGATAATGCGATTACAAGGATTTTCCGAGCGATGTGATTGACGACGAGTAATAAATTAATCCGGATTATCTATATTTATATAATACACACAATATTTTAAAATAATAATATTAATACTAAAATTATACATTTAGACAAATAGTTACAATTTGACAATTAATAATATTTAAGACAATTAATATTAATAATAGCAACATTACTAATAATAAATAAATAATAGTAATTTGATAGTTAATAGCAATTATAATAATTATTATAATGATAATAATAATAAAGACAATTTAATAATAGCAATAATCAATAATTACTCCCAAATAATCCACAATAAAACGGGGTATTACGTGTTGTCTGAGCACCACGACGCGGTATGGCTTATAGTGGATCAATTGATGAAGTCGGCCCACATTATGCCTTAATAGTGAGTGAATGCCTTGTGTAAGTGAATGCCTTAATAGTGAGTGAATGCCTCAAGATTAGCCTTATTTTATGGCTTAATAGTGAGTGAATGCCTTAGTATTTTAATGTCTTGTGTAAGATCATGTTTCCACTTCCTCTTATAATGCCAAGATCAGATTATTATAGTTCCTCAAAGTGCTTGGTCAGCCCTTGCCCCAACCTTAGTGCTTATTCTTCACTCCCTCACATGCAAGGTTCTTCTTCACATTGGAAATGAATCCACCTTGTCCTCTCTTGAGCACAAGTTTCCACGCCCATAAGACCTCCATATAAGAACTCTATTCAGCTATCTTAAGACCTCGTTGATGCCATCAAAAACTTAGAAAAATTCTAGCTGAAATTTTCCTTCAAACAAAAAACCAAGAGTGAAAACCGAGAGCATACTAATAGTAATGTCGAAAGCTTTCCTTTGATAGCACAAAGTTCTCATTGAGTTTTAGCAAGCCATTTCGTTTAACCCCAGCAGGATAAGCATCTTTTATCATTCTCCTTTCATCCTAGAAGAGTTTAGAAGCACCAAATTTCAAGAAGGAAGCAAAGAAGCTGAAGCAACGCGAGTTCAAGCAACAAGCAAGACAACCGAGCATACCCGACTTCTTTTGCATTTTCTTGAATATTAAGATGTAGGTGTGCTAAAATCGTTTTAGAATCATGTTAAAGATGAGATGAGGAGTTGAATGATGTATAATAATGCTATATATGTTTCGTTTTTAAGTGTATATAAGCATGCAAGAAGTTAAAGTTGTCCCAACTCGCATGAGTGTTTCTTATGTGTTGTTTGCTTGTGTTTTTTACCATGCTATGAAAAACCTGTGAAAGTATGCTTTATATGACTATATCTTGGATAAAAGATGAGTACATAAGAACAATAATCATGTCTTTTGGATTAGTATAGCTCAAGTTATAGATATTTGAAGATAAGTGTGCAAACTGCATTTTATATGCCTAGTTTCAGCTGCTACTTAAATTGCGAATATCTCAGTCCACAGAGATGCTTTTAACATGAAATTTTGATGACATGTTAACATATGAGTGAAGAGTATTACTGTTAAGTTTCAGCTCAAAATGTTGAGAAATAAGCAAGATATGTATTTTAGATTATCAGCATGTTAAGTGGATCTTTGTTGCAATAGAACTCAGCATACACCAATGCTTTTGATCTTAAATTTTTATGGTTATGCCTTGTATGAGTTGTGATCATTGTGATTAAGTTTCAGCTTCAGAAGCTAAGTATGAAATTTTATAAAATTCCTAGAAGTTAGAAAGGTCAAATGCATGTTTATATGCGAATTTGATGTGATTGTTTGACCAACCAAATGAACTTAGAATAAGCTGAAATTTTAAGTGATAATGAATGTCTAAGTGAAGTATTAGATTGCCAATTTTCAGTGTTTTCGAATATTTATATGATTTAATAAAAATCATAAGGTTTAAGGGATATATTAGCTCATTTAAAATTGTTTAAATAAAAGTATTTGAACATGAGTGTGTATACAACCCTAAGCACGTATTTAAGTATAAGAGTTGGTCGGTTCGAGCCAGATAAACATAGACTGATAATTTAGTTTCCGAGCTTCTGTCAGATTTTATCTGGAAGCTCGATATCAGCCCAGTCAAGCCGAGAAGCCAGTTCCAGTATTATTTGTTTATTAACTTATGTTTGTTTTATCTGTGTAAATTATATGTATATATGTTTTATATGTTTTTGCCTGTCTTGCTTGCCTATCTGCCACCATAAGTGTTAAAGATTCAGAATCAGAAGTATCATTTAAGAAAATACTTAGATATATTTGCTTGTATATGTTTGGTAGCTTGTGGAGAGTCGAGCCTCCAACAGCTACACCAGCTTTCAGCACTTGCGTAGTCTTTCAGCATAATCAGGTGGAGGCCCTGCACTGGGTATTACATTGCTTATAATCATATATACTGCATGAGGTATGTACGTAGATATTTTACCCGAACGGTTGAGTTATCCCGTTCGTGGTCCAGTTATGATGACTCGGTCTTGTATGGAAGGTTTTTCCCATCCTGAGTCACTCACCCGGTTTTGAATGGTAGTTATTTCCATCCTGAGTTTCTGAGGGAGGCGACCCCCAGAATGTGATCACATGATAATCCGGCCAGTTTCTGGATGTTGCACCAGTACAGTACAATTTTATTTATGTATATAATGAGTCCATGATGTTTGATTACATGTGCTATATATTCAGTGTTGGTTCCTGCGGAGCATGGTGATTTAGTGCTCACGCCCCCACTATTTATCTTTTTAGGTGATGGAGTACAGCCTGGAGCTTGAGCCGAGCAGTGGTGTGGTGGTGTCCAACAACAGCTGGACATTTATTATGTTTACGTTTATGTTGGCATGTAATAAGATAATTTCGTAATGTACTGTACTTTATTTACGCTTCCGTACTGCCAACTCAGAACCAGTATGCATGCATGTTTAATTTCACTTATCAATATTCTCCAGCTGGATTATATATGTCGATTAGGTTACATGCATAAGTAAAAGAAAGCACAATAAGTCAATTCAGTAAGTAAGTAGCATCCCGCAAGTCAGTTAAGTTCAAATGTTATTCGAAGCCAGTCCCAGTATCTTTCGAAAACAACCGCGAAAATTTTACCCAGTTTTTCTAAGTCCAGTTAGATAAGGCGGGGTGTTACAGTTTGGTATTAGAGCGCAGTTAGCATTTCTGCAGACCAAAAGTCTAGTCAAGTGACCACACCACGCTCACGCTCGTGCTGACTCCGAGGTAAGTCACTTATTTTTGCAAGTGCTTTATCAGTTTAATATGAAAATTTCAGGGGCCTAGAAAACTATCCTCCTATGAGAATGAGAAATCTAGACAAGAACTCTAGAAAAAACTAACCCCAAGAACTCTAGTCAAAGTCAGAACTCCTATTTGATTCAGAACTCTAGACAAGTTAAGTTGTATTTTTCTCAATGACTCGCCAAGAAATATGCAAAGTATCAAGTTATTAATATTTCATCTCTTCTGCCAAACTCCTTCATGTGCTAACCTTTTCAACTGGCCATCCAGATGGAAAATCGCATAAATGCTCAAGTCCAGCCAGTCGCAGCCCCTCCAGTAGCTCCCGAGCGAGACCAGGGGTAGCGAGTCGCCCAGTTTCGCGGGTCTCACCCGACGACTTTTAATGGACAAGAAGATCCTAGACAATTTGAGAAATGGCTACGCAACCTTGATCTTATCTTCGAGGTCATGGGTTGCCCAGAGCGAATTAAGATCATGTTCGCCCAACTTCAGGTAACGGGGGATGCCAGACATTGGTGGACAGCCTACTACGCCATGAAACCTGGAGAGAAGGATAATGTTACATGGGAGCGGTTGAAGGAGATAGTCCGGGAGAAGTACTACCCGGTTCACTACAGAGATAGGATGGAGAGACTATTCCTGAATTTGGAGCAGGACGGCCGGACCGTGGATGAGTACGAGCGCGAGTTTACTCGCCACGGCTTCTTCGTGCCACATCTTATTGACACGGAGGAGATGAGGACGAGGCGCTTCTGGGGAGGTCTACGTGGAGAGATTCGTCACACCCTGACTGCTATGGGTGCCATGCCATATGTTGAGACAGTTTCTCGAGCCCAATAGATAGCCGAGAGCTTGATGGTGAAGGCTAGTCGAGTCCGTGCCCCAGTCTGGCAGCCAGTCCAGCCACTGGCTCCACCACAACTAGTGCTACCTCAGCAGGCGCAACCTCAGTAGGTACAGAGACCCAACAAGAGAAGGTGGAAGGGTCGAAATGATCGGAGGAACAGACAGAGGGTTCCAGAACCAGCACCAGTTCCAGCCCCAGCTCAGGTTGTGCAGCCTATCCGTCAGGTTGCACCTCCATGCGCCAGTTCCGGCCGTAACCACCGCGGGGAGTGCTTAGCTAGTTAGAACGTGTGTTATCACTGCCGTAGACCTGGCCACGGGATTCGTGATTTCCCAAACCGCCCTCAGAACCAGCAGGGTCAGCGTCAGCAGGCCCAGAATCAGCCCAGAGGTGGACCTGCACATATCTTCGCCCTTAACCAGGCGGAGGTAGCCGAGCAGCCAGGTACAATGTCAGGCATGATATCTTTATTTAACATACCAGTCTTTGCCTTGTTCGACATAGGAGCGACCCATTCGTTCATTTCCATAAAGTGTCTCGAAGCTGTAAATGTACAGAGAGTGCATACTGTCGACCCCCTTGAGATAAGCCTAGCCTCTGGGAGGAAGATAGTGACACACTCTTTGGCCAAGAACCTTAGTCTTGATATTGGAGGCAGAACTCTAGCAGCCGATGCGTTTGTGATCGAGATGAAGGACTTTGACCTTATTCTCAGAATGGATTGGCTGGAGAAGTATCAGGCGGACATCAGGTGCCGAGACAGAGAGGTGACACTTCAGTTGACCGGGAGAGAGCATATCACGTTTTTCAGAACGAAAGCTAGAACCTTGTAACGTGTTATCTCAATGGTGAAGGCGGCCAAGTATTTGTGGAAAGAGGATTGTCAAGGCTATCTGGTGAACATCGTCGGGAAATCATCGGAGGAGTAGACACCTAGGCATATCCCAGTGGTGCGCGATTTTGTCGACGTCTTTGCAGAAAAATTGCCAGGAGCACCACTGAGCCGTCAAGTGGAGTTTACAATTGATTTGGTTCCAGGGGCAGGACCAATATCAAAGGCACCTTATCGAATGGCCCCGAAGGAGCTTCAGGAGCTGAAATCTCATATTCACGAGCTATTTAAGCTCAGTTTCATTCGATCGAGTGTTTCACCCTGGGTGCACCTGTCCTCTTTGTCAAGAAGAAGGATGGACAATGCGCATGTGCATCGACTACCGGGATTTAAACCGATTGACGATGAAGAACAAATATCCACTTCCCAGGATAGAAGATCTTTTCGATCAGTTGAGGGGCACCAGAGTGTTTTCCAAGATTGATCTCCACTCTGGTTACCATTAGCTAAGAATCAAGGAGACCGATGTGGCCAAGACCTCTTTCAGAAACAGATACGGACATTATGAGTTCATTGTGATGTCGTTCGGCTTGAGCAATGCACCGGCGGTATTCATGGATCTCATGAACTGTGTTTTTCATCCCTTCTTGGACCAATTTGTTATCATATTCATTGATGACATCTTTGTCAATTCTCGTGGTCCTGAGCAACACGAAGAGCATCTGAGGATCTTGTTGCAAACTCTCAGACAGGAGAAGCTTTAGGCCAAGTTCTCTAAATGTGAATTTTGGATTGATGGAGTGGCTTTTCTTGGCCACACTGTGACGGCGAGAGGAATTGAAGTTGACCCATCGAAGATCGAGGCAGTCCGGAACTGATCAGCACCGAAGAATGCCACCGAGGTTTGAAGTTTCCTCGAATTAGTCGACTATTACAGGCGATTAATTGAGGAGTTCTCCAAGATAGCCCTACCCTTGTCTCGCCTGACGAGAAATTAGTGAAGCTCGAATGGAGTGACCGTTGTGAGGCGAGCTTCTAGGAGCACAAAGCAAGGCTTACGAAGGCGCTTGTGTTGACTATACCGGATCCCACTTAGGGTTTCCTGCGGAGAATATATCAGAAAGAGATCCCGGTTTACTGGCCATTTTTGGGAGAGTTTGAACGAGTCCATGGGAACAAAGTTGAAGTTCAGCTCCGCATATCACCCACAGACCGACAGACAGTCAGAACGGACCATACAGACGCTCGAGGACATGCTCCGAGCTTGTGCCTTAGAGCGAGGTGGTTCGTGGGAGAAGTTATTGCCCACTGTGGAATTCGCTTACAACAACAGCTATCACTCGTCGATCTAGATGTCGCCGTTCGAAGCTTTGTACGGTCGCAAGTGCTGCTCACCCTTTTATTGGGATGAAGTCGGCGAGAAACAGATTCTCAGTCCCAAGTTGATCGAGGACACGGTGCAGAAAGTTGTCGAGATCCGAGTGAGGCTGAGAGAGGCGCAGAGCCGACAGAAAGTCTACGCTAACAAGCGTAGAAAGGAGCTTGAGTTTAAGGGAGCTTGAGTTTGAGGAAGGATACAAAGTGTTCCTGAAAGTCACGCCGATGAAGGGCGTTGTACGTTTCGGGGAGAGGGGGAAGTTGCAACCCTGTTTCTTAGGGCCGTTTGATATTCTCGAACGAGTTGGCGTAGCAGCATACTGTCTGGTGTTGCTCCCAGAGCTCTCGGGTGTACATAACATTTTCCATGTGTCGATGTTGAGAAAATATGTGTACGACCCGAGCCACATAGTGAATTTTGTCGAGTTAGAGGTCGGACAGAACCTGACATATGATGAACAACTAGTAGCAGTCCTGGACCAAAAGATTCGGCGACTAACAAACAGAGATATAGAGCTCGTCAAAGTTTGCTGGAGCCGCCACGACGAGTCGGAAGCCACTTGGGAGAGAGAGGCCAAGATCAGAGCTCGATATCCAGATTTCGAGTTTTGAGTTGTATCAGTTGTACCTTGTATACTTTTATTTTATGCTTTTGTATATAAATTTGTAATAGGAGTTGTGACCTAGTACCTTAGTTTTGTATTTTCGATGACGGAAATATTTTAAGGAGGATAGGTTGTAACGACCCAATTAGTTAATAAAATGATTCGTTTCACTTGCTCGACTTTAAAGTTAATTTGGTAATATTCGAACCCTAGAGTTGTTCGACTAAGTATTTTCAAGAGTTATTAGGTGAATTATGTCCTTTTATGTGATATTATGTGATTAATTGCTTGATTATTACTCATATATGTTAGTATGATCAAGTTATATCGTTCGTTCGTGTCGATATTTTCGAGATCGTGCGTTGAGTCCTAGTCGAGCCCTAGCCGAGTGCATAGCCGTGCGCCCGTACAAGTCGGCACCACTCGAACCCTAGACCCTAGTAGTCTTTGATGTGCTCATGAGAACCATGATTTATTACTTAAATCCTAGAAAAGGCCGAGCCATCATGAGACCGAGAATATGCACGCAAAGGAGAACCGAGATCAAGAATAGTGTGAGCGTGCGTCTCACCGGGTACTAGTGCCGAGCCTTAGCTTTCCGTAGAAAATTTTCCTATTAATCTCCATATCCTACGCGTATGATTAGGCTATAGATTAAGAAATTCTTCATGCAATTTGAAGTTAATTGAATGTTAATCAAGATTAGCCTTATTTTATGCCTTAATAGTGAGTGAATTCCTTAGTATTTTAATGTCTTGTGTAAGATCTATTGGGGTATACAGTAAAGCAAACTTTTATGTGAGCTTTTGGATTGTATTTATTCGATTTCCCACTTGACTGAAATAAATGTTTTCACATTGTTGCATTCTTTATGATTGCTTGTATGCTAAATGTCCAATTATCTTATATTGTAGACAATGTGGTGTGTTAGTAGTCACACAGAAGATTACATTGTCGGTCCCTTATAAGATATAAATGGTATTCACAACTGAGATAGTTATGGACATGACTATCGGTTTAGGTTGTAGTATAAACTGGATATAGCTTGTCTTGGCTATTGGTTTATACTAGTGCGCTGTGTAGCATTGAATGGATCACAGTTGAGACGTGTTCTTCTATTCTGACTATCATGAAGAACCTAGGTCTCGGTGACTCTACTAATTCTTAACCCTAATTGTGATATTTAGATATGTGGGATATTTGTGGGTTACTTTGATTTACCATGGGTGAGAGCCAAGTATTGGTTCAATATGCTCTGTATCTTGGGTAACAACATTATCTGCATGATATCTATTTATTGGCATTAGGGAACCGTGTCCTGGACATCCAGGTTGATGACGTCCCCTTAAGGAACTCATAAGGATTATCGTATAAACCCTGCAGGTGGATTTTATCCGTACGATAATAAGGTTGAGTGGTACTACTTAAGGAATAAAAGATATTAATTAATTAAAGCTGTCAGAAGCTTTAATAATTAATGGACGTGCGATAGCTTAAACACGGGGAATTATATTGAGTCTAATAGAAGCCCTGATTCATTTCGGGATAGGACGGGAGTGCAATAATTCTCTAGTGGAATGAATTAATATTTACAGGCCATATTGTGTTCTGGGCAGAACATAAGAATTTGGGCATGTAGGGAGCCCAAACCCTATACCTTCTAAGAGATCCCTAGTCTGGCACAAGGACTCTATAAAAGGAGGGATAAGCACACGTTCTTGAACCCTAAGAGATCAGTTCACGTCTTCAGCCACCACACCAACGTGGGAGAAGGAAGAAGGACATGTGAGGGGTTCAGAGAAGAACAAAGGCAATCCGCTCCTTTCAACCGTTTGGAGGATCGTCGTCCATCCGGCGTCCAAACGTGGTCGGGACACAGACTAGAAGATCGCTCAGATCGAATCGAAGCCTTGAAGAAAGGTATATCTCTGTTCGTCCTTTAGGATCATGCTTAGGTTTATTAGAAATCATGTATGTACATGTTTGGTATCCGATATCGATCCGTGGGTAGGACCGCCTCGTCGGCGTGTTCCAGCAATTGGTATCAGAGCCTCGGTTTCGTAGATTGTCGGCTCTGCCTGGAACATGTAGTTGATTTCATTTATTCGTTTATTCGTTTTCAGACATGTTCATGGTATGGATGAATGTTTATCTCGTTTATGCTTCTGGATGGTGTCTATCGCAGCCCTTGTTGTTTGTTATAATAGTTTTTCCCACCAGATAATAAGTGTGGGTAGTATAGGCGATTTTGTAGACTGTCGTAGGGCTGTTGTTGTTCGATTTTTTTGCTGTAATTTTGTGTTCAAAGTTGAACGTGATGAAGATGATCAATCTGGAGGCGGCGGCTAGGGTTTCAGCATTCACCGGGGCCGGTTTTGTCGGCGAAAATCGTTTTGGCCATAACTTTTGCTATAGGTTAGTTTTAAGGGGCTGCGATAGATGTGTTTTAATTTTCGCAATTTTATCGCTTTGTGGATGTCGATTTAATTTTTTTTTTCTAGAACATGTTTATTTGATTATGTATCTAGCTGATTTAAATCGATTTTCTGGCAT
>CACSLK010027837.1:4501564-4516796 GCA_902706635.1 Striga hermonthica | reverse complement strand
ATCATGTATGTACATGTTTGGTATCCGATATCGATCCGTGGGTAGGACCGCCTCGTTCCAGCAAGATCATGTTTCCAATTCCTCTTATAATGCCAAGACCAGATTATTATAGTTCTTCAATGTGCTTGGTTCAGCTCTTGTCCCAACCTTAGTGCTTATTCTTTACTCCCTCACATGCAAGGTTCTTCATCACATTGGAAATGAGTCCACCTTGTCCTCTCTTGAGCATAAGTTTCCACGCCCATAACACCTCCATATAAGAACTCTATTCAGCTATCTTAAGACCTCATTGATGCCATCAAAAACTTAGAAAAATTCAAGCTGAAATCCTCCTTCAAACCAAAAGCCAAGAGTGAAAACCGAGAGCATACTAATAGTAATGTCGAAAGTTTTCCTTTGATAGCACAAAGTTCTCATTGAGTTTTAGCAAGCCAGTTTAACCCCAGCAGGATAAGCATCCTTTATCATCCTCCTTTCATCCTAGAAGAGTTTAGAAGCACCAAATTTCAAAAAGGAAGCAAAGAAGCTAAAGCAAAGCGAGTTCAAGCAACAAGCAAGACAACCGAGCATACCCGACTTCTTTTGCATTTTCTTGAAGATTAAGAGGTAGGTGTGCTAAAATCGTTTTAGAATCATGTTAAAGATGAGATGAGGAGTTGACTGATGTATAATTATGCTATATATGTTTCAGTTTTTAAGTGTATATAAGCATGCAAGAAGTTAAAGTTTTCCCAGCTCGCATGAATGTTTCTTATGTGCTGCTTGCTTGCGTTTTTTACCATGATATGAAAAACCTGAGAAAGTATTCTTTATATGACTATTTTTTGGGTAAAAGAGAAGTACATAGGAATAGGAATCATGTCTTTTAAATTAGTATAGCTCAAGTTATAGATACTTGAAGATAAGTGTGCAAACCGCATTTTATATGCCTAGTTTCAGCTGCTACTTAAATTGCGAATATCTCAGTCCACAGAGATGCTTTTAACATGAAATTTTCATGACATGTTAACATATGAGATAAGAGTATGATGTTAAGTTTCATCTCAAAATGTTGAGAAATAAGCAAGATATGTATTTTAGACTTTCAGCATGTTAAGTTGATCTTTGTTGCAATAGAACTCAGCCTACACTAATGCTTTTGATCTGAAATTTTTATGGTTATGCCTTGTATGAGTTTTGATCATTGTGATTACATTTCAGCCTCAGAAGATAAGTATGAAATTTTATAAAATTTCTAGAAGTTAGAAAGGTCAAATGCATGTTTATATGCGAATTTGATGTAATTGTTTGACCAACCAAATGAACTTAGAATAAGCTGAAATTTTAACTGAAAATGAATGTCTAAATGAAGTATTAGATTGCTAATTTTCAGTATTTTTGGATACTTATGTGATTTTATAAAAATCATAAGGTTTAAGGGGTATATTAGCTCATTTAAAATTGTTTAAATAAAAGTATTTGAACATGAGTGTATATACAACCCTAAGCACGTATTTAAGTATAAGAGTTGGTCGGTTCGAGCCAGATAAAGATAGACTGATAATTTTAGTTTCTGAGCTTCTGCCAGATTTTATCTGGAAGCTCGATATCAGCCCAGTCAAGTCGAGAAGCCAGTTTTAGTACTATTTGTTTATTAGCTTGTGTTTGTTTTATCTGTGTAAATTAATTGTATATATATTTTATATGTTTTTGCCTGTCTTGCTTGCCTATCTGCCACCATACGTGTTAAAGTTTCAGAATCAGATGTATCATTCAAGCAAAATACTTAGATATATTTGCTTGTATATGTTTGGTAGCTTGTGGAGAGTCGAGCCTCCAACAGCTACACTAGTTTTCAGCACTTGCACAGTCTTTCAGCATAATCAGGTGGGGGCCATGCACTGGGTATTACATCGCTTATAATCATATATACTGCATGAGGTATGTACGTAGATATTTTACCCGAACGGTTGAGTTATCTCGTTCGTGGTACAATTATAATGACTCGGTCTTGTATGGAAGGTTTTTCCCATCCTGAGTCACTCACCCAGTTCTGAATGGTAGTTATTTCCATCCTGAGTTTCTGAGGGAGGCGACTCCCAGAATGTGATCACATGATAATCCGGCCAGTTTCCGGATGTTGCACCAGTACAGTACAATTTTATTTATGTATATGCTGAGTCCATGATATTTGATTACATGTGTTGTATATTCAGTGTTGGTTCCTGCGGAGCATGGTGATTCAGTGCTCACGCCCCCACTATTTATCTTTTTAGGTGATGGAGTACAGCCTGGAGCGTGAGCCAAGCAGTGGTGTGGTGGTGTCCAACAACAGCTGGACATTTATTATGTTTACGTTTATGTTGGCATGTAATAAGATAATTTCGTACTGTATTGTACTTTATTTACGCTTCCGTACTGCCAACTCAAAACTAGTATGCATGCATGTTTAATTCCCCTTATCCATATTCCTCAGCTGGATTATATATGTCGATTGGGTTACATGCATAAGTAAAAGAAAGAGCAATAAGTCAAGTCAGTAAGTAAGTAGCATCCCACAAGTCAGTTAAGTTCAAATGTTTTTCGAAACCAGTTCCAGTATCTTTCGAAAACAACCGCGAAAATTTTACCCAATTTTTCTGAGTCCAGTTAGATAAGGCAGGGTGTTACATATGCAGTTCCTCAATAAGAGTTCAGAGAATCATTCTCCTTGTCGATCTGTCAAAGCGGTGTCTTATTCTTTTTCAAGCATATTTTTTTTTTTTAGCAAAACGCACCCCAAGGTGGGGTGGGGGGTTGAGGCAGTACCCCCAACCTGTGAATATAACGGCCCTGAGAGGGCTAATAAGTCAAGGTTCTACATCAGTATCGAAAATACATACAAACATCGTCAAAACAAAAGATACAAGAGTTGAAGAATGACCAATGTGGGGCCAAAAGCAAATCCTCATGGTAAGATGGCATGGCCATGGGAGGCCAGGTGTAAAGTCCATAGCATCAAGTCTAGGCAGGGTCAGGTGGTGGTGGCTGTCTAAATCTGAAGGATGGATACTCTAGCTGGTCCAT
The DNA here is from genome assembly GCA_902706635.1 of Striga hermonthica. NCBI lineage: Eukaryota > Viridiplantae > Streptophyta > Magnoliopsida > Lamiales > Orobanchaceae > Striga > Striga hermonthica. The sequence continues at coordinate 4,513,751 of CACSLK010027837.1, read as the reverse complement.
CCGAATGAGGGTCCGAAGCCGGAGGGGGATGTCCCCGGGGTAGAGGGTGCGTCTCTGAGGTATAGATGCTCTGGTACGAGCAAGTAAATCAGCGGGGCGGTTTCCCTCTCGGAATATGTGCGAGACCTGGTAGTGGACCATATTTTTCTAAATATGTTCATATATTTCTGAGATTCATTATTATTAATTACACCATAAGTACGTTGTAACTCCCGATTAAACCGCCTAATTTATATCCACAATAACCATTGGCGGTCGACCATCAACATGCAGTATTAGCGCTAGCATTATCAAAAGAAATGGAAAAAAATATTTTTACCAATTCTATAACAATTCAAGACACGTGAAATTAAATTATCGATATTAGAAGCAGTGTGAGAATTAGAAAATCTCGTATAAGCAATTAAACGTTTTTGTAATTTAAAACTATCATCAACCCAATGACAAGTAATTTCCATGTAAAAATTATCTTTCCAATGGCAGTACCAAATGCCACAACAAACAGAAATTCTTTGGTTTAAAGCTTAAAAAATATGGGCCAATTTTTTTTTTTCATCCACAATTTTCTGAATATCACGAGTGAGAGTAGTACGTGGAACCCAAGATGCATTCAGGTTTAAAGACATTTGAGTAAATTTTCATACAAGTCAGAATCAACAAAAATGAAAGGAAGAGACCAACCAGAAATAAATTCAGTTAGTTTGTTTCAATGCTTTCATGAGAGTACTCAAAAATAAAATCGAAAGCATTTGTTGATGCACTGCTACTCCCGCTCGAGACCAGAGATTATGTTTGGATCATGAGAATCCCCATTTAGTTCGGATAATGGGTCCATATGTGTCATTGCATCGTTTCGTACCCATCGACAGTTTTGAAAGCGTATTTCTTCTTGGCGTTAGGCGAACTATGGTTGCCAATACATATAAAATATTTTCACACTTTTTTCTCATTGGGCATTCATGAAGTGTCGCGTGCTCTTAAATTATTTTGGATTTATTTTAACTGAACTGCAAATTTTGGTTCGGCCCAACAATTAAGACGGATCAGTTGAACGGTCAAGATGATCTAACAGTCAGATTTAAAAATCTAAACTTGTTGGTGGTTCCGGGCAGGCCAGTTCGGACCCAGACCCAAAACCATCTTTAATTAAAAAAATAAAAATAAAATAAAATCTGGTTGTTTGATCTCTAACCGTCAAAAAAGATCTAACGGTTTGGGTTGCTAATGGTTATCAGTGGTTCTGAGTTGGCGTAGCCTCGACCAAAATTATATATAAAAAAATTATAAAAACGGTGAGCCGTCTCTAGGGTCGATTCTGGATCGACCCTGAACCGGCTGAGTGATTCAAAGATTTATAAATAGATGGCCCAGAAGAGGCCAGGTCAAACTACGGTCTCGGTTCAAAGCATGTTGACCACGGGTAGTGGACCGGTCTAGGGCCGGTTTGGGCCAAACCTGCTGGTCAGTCTGACACGTGGGTCATGTCTAAATATGAGTTTATGTTATAATGAAAATTATATGAAAAAAATACACTCTATTTTCTCCATTTACTTCTTGTAGTGAAATGGATTGCACCCGGGCTCCTTCAACTCGGACGGTCTCCGCACCTGTTTGATAAAACTACCCTTTGTAGTCTAGTTAGGGCGATTGGGTCTCCTCTCAAGGTGGATGAGAGGGGTCCCGACGTCAAGTTTCCGATGCTTAATTCAATACTCGCCAGAGATAAAAAGTTCAATGAGAGTATAGTAGTGAACATAGAGAGAATGAGGTTTTGGGATACATTAAAATCGACCACGGCAAGCGGTGTTCCGACCAAAAAAATCAAGAAAATTCCCAGCTACCTCATTCATCTCAACTCGCTGCCGGCACAACCGCCGCCGCCAACCAAAATGCTTCGATTGAAAATGTTTTTATATCATCGGGCAGATCTCATCGAGATGATTCTCCCCTTAGAATTTCGTGCGAAAATTCCACCGAGAAGGCCTTCAATTATGCCAGTCACACGTTTTGGATCTAGGAAATTTCAGTCAACATTTGACATTCAGATCCATTTTTCTGGTGATCCGTGATGGCTACCAAAAATTTGAGAGCATCGTTGGAATCCTCTCACCAAGGCGAATCTACATCAACTACCTTCACCGGCCGCCGCTGCCACCAGCCAAAGTTGTCCGATTAGGAAAATTTTTATATCATCACGATACTCTTATGGCTCTCGTCATCCTCCTAAAATTTTTTAAGCGAAAATTCCACCGTGAAGGTCGTCAATTTTGCCAGTCAATTTTTTGGATCTAAGAAATTTTGGTCAACTCCAGTCTTTTTCTCCAATTTTTTGGTGACCCACTTTAATCCGAGGACAACATCGAAATCCACACGCTGAGGCGCACACACGGCCGGTTGCTCTCGCTGGAAACGATGAGCTTTGGCCGACGACATTTTTCTAGTGAAGCTGCAGCCCATAAGCTCACCACCCAACCTCAGTCGTGGCGCGCGTGGCCCAGTTGTGTGCTCCCTACCCGACACTCAAGGAACCCAGGGTACTTCTAGCGGCCCACGTCCGTACCAGTAGACAGGCCCAACATCCGCTGCCCAACTTTGTGGACGGCCCAACTGCCAAAGCCCAGCAGGAGAGGAGGATTAACACGCGGGCCGCATTCGGCCGGCGAAGCCCGCTTCACTCACAGCTTTTAGCCCGCGTGAGCCCGTGTCCAGCCCGCATAAAGCCCGTTTTAGTCACAATTTTAGGCATGCGCTATCCTGCGTCTGGCCGCGGTTTCATCCTGCCACCTTGCCGAACTATGCAGCCCAACTCCTTCAGCGCACGGCCCATTATGCACCATAACCTCCACAACGAGGCCCATTACGCGCGCAGACTCCTCCAGCACAGCCCATAAAGCTTTTAGCTCGGCCTAGTGTTCGCTAATTATTTTTGCTATCCGCAAGTGTACGGCATAGCTATAGGTAGTGGCGAGCAAGGTCGTATTAAACAGAGATTGTAGTTAAATTAATTAAGTATTAAAATAATGACGATTAAATATTATTTAGACTAACGAATAAGATGATGATTTTAAACTATGAAATTAAACTAAGAACTAATTTACCTAAAACAATAAAAATAAATCAAGATATAAAAGATAGATTCTAGGTTCTGCTTTCCTTGGAATTAATTCATGAAATGTTTATATTCATACAAACCTTATTTAATTTTACTAATCGTAGAGATAATCGCTAAATTGATTTCAACTTTTCTCTCGAACAAGCAAATCGTAGATATTAATTGTTATCTATCTCCTCTCGGTCTCAAGATGAACAACTAACTCCCATAAGTTCCTAAGATTTTCGTTCTCTCGCAAGATTCTATCAATCTCTCGGTCTGTTTAGTCTCCTACGTTATAAATTTCCCAATTCTAGCAATCAATTATCTCCTCTCGGTCTCAAATCAATTACAAATATGCATTCATAGTGGTCATCTACTCAAGCAATAGAAATACGCAAAAGAAATTCATAAACGAAAGATAAACCGGAATGAAATAAATAAAAAACTAAATCATAAATCAATCCGAGTACTAACAAATCCTAGAATCCAAAATAAATTAGCTTAGAAACATGCTTTCAAAATAAATATAAAACATTGAGTTCAAAAGAAGAAAAGAAAAAGAAAGAAAAAGCTTATTCCGCTCTGTCGATCCTTTCTTCCTGGGCTTTCTCCCTCGCCTTGATCGTGTTTCTAGCCTCCAAAGCTCTCCAAAGATCTAAAAATTAGGTTCAAGACCCCTCTAAAACGTGTCCAAGTGTTATTTCTATAGTTGAGGTCAAGTCCTAGTCGAAATAGGCCCAAAAAACTCGAAAAATAGGAAAAAATGCGTCAAACCGCGTAGGGGCCGTGTTGGAGCTGTCCAGAGCCACACGACTCGTGTGGAAATCCCGAGAGTGCGTATCAGCCTGTTCGCGACACACGAGCCGTGTCAACTAGCCACACGACTCGTGTGAGTATGGGAGGTAAAATCACCTCCAAATCCTCGCTTTCAGCTCATATTTCAGCACCTATTCGAGTTTCCGGTGTTTCAGTCGATCCCGGCAATGAGAAACACGTCCTGGTCGCCGACGATGCGGGCTCCTACCTTTTTCTGATCACGCACATGCATGCACATGGAAGTTGCAACATCTCTTGGATGCACGATTTCTCCGACATGGTGCTCTGTTCTGCTCTACGACATCCCAGAAAGGTTCCCGACAGTCCCGTGACGTCCAGGTGGTCGGAGATAGAGCTCCATCGAGATTCCGCCAACTTCGTAATTTCTGACGTAAGCTTTTCAGGCGCAGTTTCCGGCTCTAGGATGATTCTCCGGTGACGGGATGGCAGCGACGTCCAGCTAGGCTCTTCGTGTAGCGTGCGGTGGTCGTGGTTCAACATGGACGGAGCTCTGCTGTTTGTCAATGGCGGACGGACATGCTGGAACGTGAAATTGAAGAAGGAGATAACTTTCTTCTTTTCTAGTGCAATGACAATTATGCCCCTGTATTAACTGCTGATTTGGGCTATTTTTGTGGGCTTTTGGGCCAATTTTCTGATGTAAATTAGGCCACTAGGGGCTGCCATTAATCTCCAATGCAAGGTACTTGGGCCTGCTCCAATGCATGACTCGCACTCTATTTATGTCCGTTTCATGCCATTTTCGACCTCCGATAATTATTTCGACCCCGTTTTCTGTCAAAACTCAAATAAAACACCTCATCATAGCTTAATAAAATTAATTAAATGCATAATTAATCATATAATAATTAATTAAATAATAATTAATTATCATCAAACTACGACGAAACGGACACGGAAATCACTATAAAATACACGTAAATATGACGCATGTCAAATCCCCCAAACTTAACCATTGTTCGTCCCCAAACAATAAATAAGGAAAAACAAACCACGTGCATGAAAAGTGATTTCAAACAAGAAAAGCATCAAGTCACCCCAAATAATCAAGATAAATTCAAGTGATCTCAGATACATATGCCCCAACTCTTAACTTGATAAACTTTAAATTAATGAACTCTCAAATAAGGTCAAATATATATGTGTGTCTCTCAAATATCTTGTGAAATATCATCAAAGAAATAGAAGGATAAGCTCAAATTAGTTCGAAACACAAAGTCAACCATAAGCTTGCAAATCGTCTACACTTTACTAAATACAATTAATTGTACGTGAGCTAAGAATCAAAAGGACTTTTGGGTTGTAACGTAGGCTCTTTGGACAAGGTAGGAAAATATAGGCCAAGAACAACATACGTACACAACTCGATAAAGCACAATACCATATACAAATCTCGACACTTGATCAATTTTTTTTCAACTTTTTTTTTTATTTGAGACACAATTTTTTTTCCAAACAAGAATAAATTGTAGAGACAACATTTTCTAGGTGTAGCCATTGGAGATCATCCAAGTGTCCTAGAATAGTTTCCCATTACTCATTACTCATGACTCGATAAATCAAATCAACGAGTAAGAGGATTAGAATCCCGCCAATTCACCTTGCGAGCTCTCATTATTCTTTTTTCTTTTCTTTTCTTTTTTTTTTCAATCAAATGCCTCAAATCACAAACAAATCACAACCCATCTCATTCTCATTATTCCCAAAACAAAAAAAATCACCATAGCTCATCATCACATCAAGGTTCATTCAACCCCAACATCTCCAAATAAAAATCAATCACATCAAGGGCTATCAAGAAAAGGCTCAAGGCTCAAACGGGCTACTAAGGATAAAATTTTAGGAAAAATAAAAGAGGATAAAACGGGCTAGATAACAAAAACCGCCTATATCATTTTCAAAACTTCACGTACATAATCATATTTTTCAAGTAAGCACCAATGCAAGTTCTAGTGTCCCAAGTATTCAACTAATCACACAAAAAAATAAAATAAAGGCTCAAATCCTCTCCAAGGCAAATAAATCATTAATCCAAAACATATAAGTTATTTATCAAGGCATATAATTCATGATCACCATCACAATATCTTAATTAAGATAAGCAACTCTAAACAATTCATGTCTTTCCACCAATCATCCAAAACACACAAGACAAGGCAAAATATTCGACTCAACCAAATTATTACTAATCTAATAAAGCAAGTAAACGTGCATCCTAATAAATATAATATAAAAATAAAAACTAATGCAAGCAACTATATGATATGCAATAAAGCGATAAAAACTCAAGATATACAACATCTATCTCCCCCAAACTTATTCTTTGGAAAAGAATTGAGTTTAAGAAAAATAAATGGTATATCCCAAGTAACTAACCGATAAGTCGAGCGAGCTCCACCGTAAGCAATCCTTGCACCCTTTAGCACGATCATCTTCTCCATGCTTCGCTCGAACACTCGATCACCACCATTTTTTACTTTTTTTATTTTTTTTCACTTTTTTTTCTTTTTCCAGATTTTTTTTAAAATAAAAAAAATACTAAAATAAAAATAAAATATAAATAAAAAACAAAAATAAAATAAAAACGATAAACGATGGGTTGCCTCCCAACAAGCGCTTAATTTAACGTCTTTAGCTAGACGTCTTCCGGGCTCTCAATAAGGGTCATTCCCGTTCATACCAAACTCCTCTTTGATCTTCTCATGGCGTCGGCTACCATCTTTTGGCTCTTCAATTTTCCAACCCCGACCTAATGTAAAAGTCCGGCATTCATCATAGGCTTGAAAAGTGATCTCACCAAGCTTCATGTCAATAAGTACTCTCCCTGCGGCTAGGAATGGTCTTCCTAAAATCAACTGTGTATCACCGTCATCCTTCATATCTACCACAACAAAATCCGCCGGAAACTTAATTCCATCAATTGTCAACCAACCATCCTCTACAACTCCCATGGGACGAACTTGTGATTTATCCGCCATCTGAAGAGTGATCATAGTCGGTTGAAGCTTCTCCAATCTCAACTTCTCGAAAACAGAGAGTGGCATCAAGTTGACACCCGCCCCTAAGTCGCATAGCCCTTTCCCGGTATATATTTCGCCAACTGCACAATCGATATAAAGTCCTCCGGGATCATCGCACTTAACGGGATGGTTACTTTGTAGTACTGCACTACTCTCCTCCTTGAGTGTAACCACATCATGAGCCTCAACCGGGCTCTCCATCTCCTCGTCTGAATTAGCCACAACAATCTTAAACTCATGCTCATGCACTCTCTTCATCTCAGTCAGAACGTCATCTATTGTCTCTTGGGCATCCTCGGCTTTGCAATCCTCTGGGGTGATCTCCGTGTGACTCGGAAATTGGCCCTATTGATGTTGACTCTCAACCATCGCGGCCATTTGCCCAATTCTCTCCTCCATAGACTTCATTTGATTCTTTATCGTAGAGAACATAGCAACAGTGTCACCCATGAATTCTTGCGTCAGAGTCATGAACGAGGCGAACATATCTTCGATTGTCGGCCTCTTCGGCTCATTGATGACCCTTGACACTGCATTCACCCCGATTGTCTCGTTCTTCATCCCTTGCATGCCGTTAAGCACCATTGCGGTCACTTGAGTCGCCAACTCCGAAATTGGGTCCCTCTCATTGGCCATCGCCACCTTCTTGAGCATCGTCCGCTCAACCGGCCACTGGTAACTGTTGGACGCCATCTCATCGATAATTTCCAGCGCCTCATGTGAACTCCGTCCCAAAAGAGCGCCTCCGGCCGAAGCATCTACTATTGCCTTCATGTTTCCACTCAACCCATTGTAGAAGTAGCATATTTGATCATACTTGGAAAACCCATGTTGTGGGCATCTCCAGAGGAGTTGCGTGAAACGTTCCCAAGCCTCATAAAATGGCTCTCCATCTTGCTGCTTGAACTGGGTGATCTCGGTTTGAAGCCTTAACATCTTGCTTGGCGGAAAAAATTTCAATAGGAATTGTCGGTGCATGTCATCCCATGAAGTGATCGTCCCGGCTCTCAACGAGTTGTACCACATCTTCGCCTTATCTCTCAAAGAAAAAGAGAAGAGACGAAGCTTTATTGCGTCATCCGGCACTCCATTAATCCTGATCGTCCCGCATATCTCCAAAAATTGCGCAAGATGCGCGTTCGGGTCTTCAGTTTCACCTCCCCCAAACTGCTCTTTTTGCACTATTTGAATTAATTCGGGACTCAATTGAAATGTATTGGCTGTTATCCTCGGTCCATGGTCTGCACCAAAGTATTGATTTTTCGGCGGTTGGAAAATTGATCGAATCGGGTTGCCTTGCACTGTTTGGGCCTGTCGCTCGGCCACATGACTTTGAAACTCCACTAATTGCTCTTCAAGTTGTCTTATGAGTTCCATTTGCTCGGCCATTGTAATCTCGCAAGAAAGGAAAAAAATGAGAAAATATTAGAAAAGAGAAAAAAAATAAAAGAAAAAAAGAAAATAAAAAATAAAAATGTCTAAACTAATATCTAATCGCTTTCTTCTAATATTAACTAATTCAACAAACAATCCCCGGCAACGGCGCAAAAAACTTGTTCGCTAATTATTTTTGCTATCCGCAAGTGTACGGCGTAGCTATAGGTAGTGGCGAGCAAGGTCGTATTCCACAGAGATTGTAGTTAAATTAATTAAGTACTAAAATAATGATGATTAAATATTATTTAGACTAACGAATGAGATGATGATTTTAAACTATGAAATTAAACTAAGAACTAATTTACCTAAAACAATAAAAATAAATCAAGATATAAAAGATAGATTCTAGGTTCTGCTTTCCTCGGAATTAATTCATGAAATGTTTATATTCATATAAACCTTATTTAATTTTACCAATCGTAGAGATAATCGCTAAATTGATTTCAACTTTTCTCTCGAACAAGCAAATCATAGATATTAATTGTTATCTATCTCCTCTCGGTCTCAAGATGAACAACTAACTCCCATAAGTTCCTAAGATTTTCGTTCTCTCGCAAGATTCTATCAACCTCTCGGTCTGTTTAGTCTCCTACGTTATAAATTCCCCAATTCTAGCAATCAATTATCTCCTCTCGGTCTCAAATCAATTACAAATATGCATTCATAGTGGCCATCTACTCAAGCAATAGAAATACGCAAAAGAAATTCATAAACGAAAGATAAACCAGAATGAAATAAATAAAAAACTAAATCATAAATCAATCCGAGTACTAACAAATCCTAGAATCCAAAATAAATTAGCTTAGAAACATGCTTTAAAAATAAATATAAAACATTGAGTTCAAAAGAAGAAAAGAAAAAGAAAGAAAAAGCTTATTCCGCTCCGTCGATCCTTTCTCCCGGGCTTTCTCCCTCGCCTTGCTCGTGTTTCTAGCCTCCAAAGCTCTCCAAAGATCTGAAAATTAGGTTGAAGACCCCTCTAAAACGTGTCCAAGTGTTATTTTTATAGTTGAGGTCGAGTCCTAGTCGAAATAGGCCCAAAAAACCCGAAAAATAGGAAAAAACGCGTCAAACCGCGTAGGGGCCGTGTTGGAGTTGTCCAGAGCCACACGAGTCGTGTGGAAATCCCGAGAGTGCGTATCAGCCTGTTCGCGACACACAAGCCGTGTCAACTAGCCACACGACTCGTGTGAGTCTGGGAGGTAAAATCACCTCCAAATCCTCGCTTTCAGCTCATATTTCAGCACCTATTCGAGTTTCCGGTGTTTCAGTCGATCCCGGCGATGAGAAACACGTCCTGGTCGCCGACGATGCGGGCTCCGGCCTTTTTCCGATCACGCACATGCATGCACATGGAAGTTGCAACATCTCTTGGATGCACGATTTCTCCGACATGGTGCTCTGTTCTGCTCTACGACATCCCAGGAAGGTTCCCGATAGTCCCGTGACGTCCAGGTGGTCGGAGATAGAGCTCCATCGAGATTCCGCCAACTTCGTAATTTCTGACGTAAGCTTTTCAGGCGCAGTTTCCGGCTCTAGGATGATTCTCCGGTGACGGGATGGCAGCGACGTCCAGCTAGGCTCTTCGTGTAGCGTGCGGTGGTCGTGGTTCAACATGGACGGAGCTCTGCTGTTTGTCAATGGCGGACGGACATGCTGGAACGTGAAATTGAAGAAGGAGATAACTTTCTTCTTTTCTAGTGCAATGACAATTATGCCCCTGTATTAACTGCTGATTTGGGCTATTTTTGTGGGCTTTTGGGCCAATTTTCTGATGTAAATTAGGCCACTAGGGGCTGCCATTAATCTCCAATGCAAGGTACTTGGGCCTGCTCCAATGCATGACTCGCACTCTATTTATGTCCGTTTCATGCCATTTTCGACCTCCGATAATTATTTCGACCCCGTTTTCTGTCAAAACTCAAATAAAACACCTCATCATAGCTTAATAAAATTAATTAAATGCATAATTAATCATATAATAATTAATTAAATAATAATTAATTATCATCAAACTACGACGAAACGGACACGGAAATCACTATAAAATACACGTAAATATGACGCATGTCAAATCCCCCAAACTTAACCATTGTTCGTCCCCAAACAATAAATAAGGAAAAACAAACCACGTGCATGAAAAGTGATTTCAAACAAGAAAAGCATCAAGTCACCCCAAATAATCAAGATAAATTCAAGTGATCTCAGATACATATGCCCCAACTCTTAACTTGATAAACTTTAAATTAATGAACTCTCAAATAAGGTCAAATATATATGTGTGTCTCTCAAATATCTTGTGAAATATCATCAAAGAAATAGAAGGATAAGCTCAAATTAGTTCGAAACACAAAGTCAACCATAAGCTTGCAAATCGTCTACACTTTACTAAATACAATTAATTGTACGTGAGCTAAGAATCAAAAGGACTTTTGGGTTGTAACGTAGGCTCTTTGGACAAGGTAGGAAAATATAGGCCAAGAACAACATACGTACACAACTCGATAAAGCACAATACCATATACAAATCTCGACACTTGATCAATTTTTTTTCAACTTTTTTTTTTATTTGAGACACAATTTTTTTTCCAAACAAGAATAAATTGTAGAGACAACATTTTCTAGGTGTAGCCATTGGAGATCATCCAAGTGTCCTAGAATAGTTTCCCATTACTCATTACTCATGACTCGATAAATCAAATCAACGAGTAAGAGGATTAGAATCCCGCCAATTCACCTTGCGAGCTCTCATTATTCTTTTTTCTTTTCTTTTCTTTTTTTTTTCAATCAAATGCCTCAAATCACAAACAAATCACAACCCATCTCATTCTCATTATTCCCAAAACAAAAAAAATCACCATAGCTCATCATCACATCAAGGTTCATTCAACCCCAACATCTCCAAATAAAAATCAATCACATCAAGGGCTATCAAGAAAAGGCTCAAGGCTCAAACGGGCTACTAAGGATAAAATTTTAGGAAAAATAAAAGAGGATAAAACGGGCTAGATAACAAAAACCGCCTATATCATTTTCAAAACTTCACGTACATAATCATATTTTTCAAGTAAGCACCAATGCAAGTTCTAGTGTCCCAAGTATTCAACTAATCACACAAAAAAATAAAATAAAGGCTCAAATCCTCTCCAAGGCAAATAAATCATTAATCCAAAACATATAAGTTATTTATCAAGGCATATAATTCATGATCACCATCACAATATCTTAATTAAGATAAGCAACTCTAAACAATTCATGTCTTTCCACCAATCATCCAAAACACACAAGACAAGGCAAAATATTCGACTCAACCAAATTATTACTAATCTAATAAAGCAAGTAAACGTGCATCCTAATAAATATAATATAAAAATAAAAACTAATGCAAGCAACTATATGATATGCAATAAAGCGATAAAAACTCAAGATATACAACATCTATCTCCCCCAAACTTATTCTTTGGAAAAGAATTGAGTTTAAGAAAAATAAATGGTATATCCCAAGTAACTAACCGATAAGTCGAGCGAGCTCCACCGTAAGCAATCCTTGCACCCTTTAGCACGATCATCTTCTCCATGCTTCGCTCGAACACTCGATCACCACCATTTTTTACTTTTTTTATTTTTTTTCACTTTTTTTTCTTTTTCCAGATTTTTTTTAAAATAAAAAAAATACTAAAATAAAAATAAAATATAAATAAAAAACAAAAATAAAATAAAAACGATAAACGATGGGTTGCCTCCCAACAAGCGCTTAATTTAACGTCTTTAGCTAGACGTCTTCCGGGCTCTCAATAAG
>CACSLK010027837.1:4467347-4477675 GCA_902706635.1 Striga hermonthica | reverse complement strand
ACTGTATGGTTTTTTTTTTTTTAATTAATTTTTATTTACCTCCCGAATTATGTAAAATTTTAAATTGTAACATTGCATCATGTTCATTTATATTTCTCAAGCCGCTATAGAAAGTCCCATTTTTCGTCAATATACCTCTCAAACGTAGAGTTGACCAAGCGAAATCAATTTGAGCATTGAAATATCTGTTTTACCTTGTTTTAAAAAGAAAAATTGAGGTGGTATAATCTTTTCGCAGTCAAAGTTGCCTCATTTTTTTGCATACCTAATCAACCAATCTAAAGAGGCCCTCACACACGACTCATCATTAGTTATGAAAACAGGACTGGATTTGCATACAGTGCTACTCAAGACTATTGCTTTAATTTACGTCGAGTTCAAACCATCCGAGCACAAATAGCTCACATGTCCCTTTTGGGTCGCTTAATGAAGGCTCGAGCTCGACATGAACTTCCACTTGCTTGAACATTCATTAGAAACATTGGATGGGCCGCCATAATGCCCTGCAAAGTCCATAATGCCTAATCAAGGTCTTTTTCCGCTACATCTCCTAGCAAGTAGCTTATGTAAGACTTTGTGTGTCTGTGTGTGTGTGAGTGCACGAGTGTTGGTACACTTCAACACCGTCACCGATGATGCACATATGCCGGTAGTACCTCGTCGTAGTGGGAGAGTTGTCAGGCAGCCCGAACGATTCATGTTTCTGAGTGATATCTTATGAGACTGTCCCTGATGGACTTGATATAGACCCATGGACCTATGATGAGACGCTCTAAGATCGGGACGCAGTGTCTTGGCAAAGTGTGATGGAGGCTGAAATAGAGTCAATTGACTCAAATCAGTTCTGAGATTTTGTAGATCAACCAAATGTCGTTGGCGTCATTGGATGCATGTGGGCCTATAAAAGAAATAGAGGATCGGATGGGAAGATAGAGACTTTCAAAGCTAAGCTTGTTGCGAAGGGGTACAATTAGAAAGAGAATATCGATTATGAGAAAACCTTTTCGCCGATAGCCATGCTCAAATCCTTCAGGATTCTCTTGGTTGTAACCGCTCATATGGATTATGAGGTCTGACAGATGGAAGTTAAAACCATTTCCCTTAACAGGAATTTGGACGATGACATCTATTTGCAGAAGGTTTCATTGCAAAAGGACGAGAGCATCTAGTATGTAAGTTGAACCAGTCCATTTATGGACTGCAGTAAGCTTCGCGGTCTTGGAACATCCGTTTTGACGAGGTTGTCCAGTCGTATGGATTTTTCTATATCTAGATGAGCACTGCGTATACAAGAAACATGATGGAAACATGGTGGTGTTTCTTGTACTGTATGTAAATGACATTATTCTCATTGAAAACAGCGTGAAGAAGCTATAAGACGTGAAGGTATGGTTATCCAAACAGTTTGATATAAAGGATTTGGTAGAAGCAAACACATTATCGGGATCGAGGTCAATCGAGATCGCGAGAATAGAATGCTATGCTTATCTCAATCCACGTACATAGATACCGACCTTGCGCGTTTTGACATGCATGATTAAAAGAAAGTGCAACTGCTCTATCGACATGGAATCCTTCTGTCCAAGTGGATGTCTTCCAAGACACCTCAAGAGACATAGGACATGAAGGCGATTCCTTATGAATTGGCAGTATGAAGCCTTATGTATGCAATGTTGTATACGCGACCATATATCTATTATACCGTGGGCATGGTAGCCAGATATGAAAGTAATCCAGGACCGGAGCATTAGACTGTGGTGAAAAATATACTCAAGTAACTGAGAAGGACTAAGGACTACATGTTAGTTTACCGAGCAGACGAGTTACTCCCGTTGGGTTTACACTGATTCCGATTTCCAGTCAGACCAGGATGACAGTAAATCTTCCTCAGGGTTTGTGAATACTCTAAGAGGAGGATCCATAGTGAGGAGTGTCAAGAAATAATGTGTGGCAGACTCCACCATGGAGTCGAATATGTCGCAGCAGCAAAAGAAGTGGTGCGGCTCAGAAATTTTCTGTTAGACCTTGACGTGATACCAAGTTTGCTCGCTGCAATCGCAGTTTTCCGTGACAACAGCGGAGCAGTAGCAAACTCAAAAGAACGACGAACTAATAAAACGAGTAAACACAAAGAGCGCAAGTATCACCTGATACGAGAAATCATTGGACGAGGGAAAGTATTGTTGCTAAGATAGCGTCAAAGGACAACCTAGCAGATCCTTTCACGAAGAGCCTATTGGTGAAGGTCTTCGACAGACACGTAGAAGAAAGGGGAGTCAAGTGTAAGGGCGACTAGTTACACTATCTTTGAGAATTAGATTGAAAGAAAATATACTTAATAATTGCCAAAAGCTTTATAGAGTATAAGTTAGAAATTGTTAGGGTATACTGTAAAGGCTCGGCTTTCAGTTTCTAGCAATACCATTTTGAATGGCAGTCATACTTTTAATCAAGTATGTGTGTTTGCAGTATAATGAAGTATTTGGATTTCTAGTTAGTGACATTTGAGACAAGGTTAGTTAGAAAGCGAACATTATTCCGGCAAGAAAGGTAGAATGACCCTTTTGAGGTTTGGGTCAATAGTAGTAAAAGAAGAAGTTTTGATCAAGTGTATGAAAGAGGCAGCGAATCAAATTGCATAACCCAGTCAAGAACCTAACAGCGTTCGGTGTAAAAAGTATCAAACTCACGCGGTAGAGCTGAGCTAGCTCCGTGAGGTTACTTTTGAGGGAAAAGTCAAGCCAACATAGAATTGCTCTGCAAAGAAGGTGTGAAAGCCTTGGGGGGACTACAAGAAGGACTCCCCGACTGTAGAAGTAGAGTTCCCAGGAACATGGATGTTTCATCTACGTTTAAGGACAAC
This sequence comes from Striga hermonthica, assembly GCA_902706635.1. Classification (NCBI taxonomy): domain Eukaryota; kingdom Viridiplantae; phylum Streptophyta; class Magnoliopsida; order Lamiales; family Orobanchaceae; genus Striga; species Striga hermonthica. The sequence continues at coordinate 4,474,812 of CACSLK010027837.1, read as the reverse complement.
GAGTTGGTTGCTAGTCCAGGAGGTCAAAGGATTGATATCAGGGGCTTGGGCAAGGTGAAGTGTGACAACTGCGTCGTCAAGGGGTCTAGAGTGAAGGAAGGGAAGCTGGAAAAGGAGCTTTTCTGAGGTTAGAAAAGCAATCGACTAGGCCATTTAGTCGAGACTGGAGGATGAGGTTAAGGAACTAGTCTACTTGGATGAAGGCATATCAAGGGAGGTTTTCAAGGGGAGTGCGCCAAGGAAAATCTCCGGAAAAAAAAAATTAAGGAATAAAATTAAAAAATAAGAAGAAAATAAAGAAAGAAAAGTGAAAGAATATAAACGAAATAAAGAAGAGGGGAGCTCAGAGCGCACCATAAACGACGACAAAAAAGGTCAGGGGTGAGGAAAGTCAAAAACCTCGCTAAAGTTTTAGGAATTTTTGAAAATGGTAAAAGAACTTTTCCGGCAAGCTTGAGGCTTTATAAGCAGAAAAAAGAGAAACAGTCAGTTGTTCTAACTGTTAGATGAGCGCGTAGGTCAAAGGCTTGAATTTTATGTGCCAGGGATTGATAGGGCTGACACACGTGAACAACTAATGTGGTGACGGCTGAAGATCCCGATAAGTGGGGCGTCTTTTTGGCGTCTCACGTTCTCCCAGGATGTTTGGTCATACACTCAATGTAAAAACTAGACTAGGTTCAAAGGCACAACAAAGCACAGTTTTAGTATAAGTCTTGGCAGCTCATTCTAAACTAGGGGGAGCGGGCTAGATGATGTAGCACTTAGAATGGATCTGTAGACCGACATGAGTGTTTAGCTCAAAGTAGGCCGATCCAGACAAGATCCAGCTTGTTGAAAAGAAGTTAACCCAATCAGGGATCAAGCAGGCTCAAGGTACTGGACGACCTAATAAGTGATCTGGAGGTAACGACCTTCAAGAGCTCGGACACGAAGAGAGACCTGAATTCCATGAGGTCGCCAATCAGTGAGGTCGGGTATTGATCTCAGCAATGTCATATAGCAGAAAGGTCAAGAGGTCGTGGTTTCGACCTAAAGGTCTTAGGGTTGTACAACAATGGGGGAAAGAATTCTAGTAAGATAAAAAAAGTATAGCTTGTTAAAGAGACTTAACTGGATAGAAGCGTGGTAAGCTAGGAAAAAGATCTGGTTGGATTTATTTCTTAACAGAGACTCTCTTGGTGTAACACCCCACTTTGATTTTAATGAAATCTCGGGCTTTCCAAAAATCAAGTAAACAATTTTTGAAATCATTTTCAATAATTCATGGGTGTTAAACAACAATTTACTTAGTCCAAGTCTTATTTGGACCCACGGGGATTCATAAACCCGATTTTTCACAATGGTTTTCATTAACTGGTTCCCAACACATAACATAATACTCAGCTTTAATCATAAAGTATGCATAAATTGGAATTTCATAAATCCAAACATCATGAGTGATTCAAATCCAACATAACCAAAACATAAGTTCGAAACGGATTTTCAACAAGTCTCAACATAGTTCATGATAATACGGAAGCAATAAAATAATTAAGGACCACCCACTCGTCTCACTTCGTCACCCGCCAACTGCTTAACTTGCATTCGTGAAGAGCAGGTGGGAATGAGCACAAATGATAAAGTAGTGCTCACTACTATGCACATAACAACATGTCAAGAAGGTATGGTCGCAGCATGAATATAAATCAATCATCATCATGTCTCATCTCCTAATAATCACAACAGTAACTCACTCATGTGCACATCTATCATTAGCCGCGGAAAGGGGATGCATAAACCCTAACGACGAGAGTGCGTGCCACTGTAACGGACACAGCTTTTCATTAGGTCTTAAGGAGACTTGCCTCGCAAGGGCAACCGTACCGTAACTCGACGGGGACAACCGTACCGACGGCCGTAACAGCTCACATCGGTAGGCCACATGGTTCACATTCATACATTGGTCATACCAACTAAACATTAATCAACATGTATGGCATAGACAACTTTATAAGTAAACCCACCTAGACGATAACAAGCGAAAGCACAACAATAACGGATAGGCGGCGAGCTCGGCTCGTCAAGCACCTACATTTATTAAAATAGTCCTATAAATGAATATTCAACACATGAACAACTAATCATAACAATCACTTAGTCCAACTAAGCTCACATTAGCATTTAATCAAAGAAATCCCATTTCCAAAATACCACGTACGTTTTTCAAAGCTTAACTCGAGCAGCGCTTTTGAAATCAACATAACTTTCAGTACAAAACTCGGATGAACATGATTTAAGTTGCACTGGAAATCTAATACATGCATCTACAATTCTTATGAAGATACCAAAAGCAAATGAGGTCGTGTACTAGGAATTAAATCATCAAACATTCAAAACTGAGTTGCAGTCAAAAAAATCGAGAACTTGTAACCGACCAGATTTCAGTATTTACTGGATAACTGGAGCTACAGACATGTTTTTAATGAGATTCAAAAACCATGTGATAGCTAACTTAAATTTCTACAACTTTTCTGAAGACCACTTTTGCAAATAATCACTTTATAAATGCGTTTGGACACAAAACATTCGGTTCAAAAAGTCTGCCCGAGACTAAAGTATGATATAAACAACACCTCAGTATTTATCCTCTAAATCGTGCTACAGACCTCTAAATTACATGATTCTAGTATGCTTAGAAGCTAAGAAATAGCCCTACAACTTTCATTTAGAACACAAAAGCAGATAAGGTCTTTAAGATGGTGTAAAATCTACTAACATTTAAAATCAGTTTTCTGCCAAGGTGTAAAACCCTACTTCATGTATATCTACAATCATATGAACACAACTCGAGCTATAGATATCACCTCAGCATGAATCCTATCTCATTAGAAAGCTAATCAACAGAACTATAACTTTTATGAAGACTACAAATTCACTAGATCACATTATGACACCATAAACAGGCCAAACATTATATAAACTCATGCTGCCGGCTCAAAAAAAACTGCTTGCGCACTCGTTTTATAAAAATCATAACTCACTCGATATAACTCAGATTCATGAAATTTCAAGGCTAAAGAAAGCTAACAAGACGAACTATATTTCACATGAAGAACATATTTTCAGAAAACAATTTCTTGAAGTCATAACAGAGGAACCTTACCTCCTTCAAGAAAACAAAAATGTGGAGAAATGAAAGAGGTGTTGCTCGGTTCTTCTACTTCTCTCCCTATCTTGCTTGAAATCCGATTTTCTCTCTATTTGCTCAAGTTATTCAGGTTTTTAATGGTCTAATACAGCTAAGGAATGAAACACAAGAACATGATAAGAGGGGACATAAGATCTAAATCTCATCTAAACCTAAAACTAATATTTTACCAACACATGATGCAAAAAGAGGGTAACATGGTTCTCTAACTCATGCATGAGTATGGATTCAGTTTTGGTACTTAAAATAGCTGAACAAAACTTATTAATTTTGGTTTTTATGCCTACTAAAAGGATTGAGAAGAAAATAAATTTTACGGAACCGAAATCGGACTTAAAATCCGACAATAATTGAAAACCGAAGAATTTGACTACAATCAATTTTTTTCCTCTTCTAATTCGGTTTTTATGGATAAAAATACTATTAAAGAGATGGTAATGTAATAGTCTTAAGGTCTTGTTGATTCGTTTTGATGTTCGGGTCACAACGGTCTAAAACGAATTCAAACGAACAACAATTCGGCTTACGCGATTAAACCGAAAATTCAAACGACGATTGATAAAATAAAATCGACCGAGCTATATATAAAATTATAGTATCCATATAATAATAAAAATATATAATCACATAATCAAGGTATATATAAATATTAAAATAAAACCATTAATTAAAATAAACTCATAAAAAATCTAATATTCAAACGGGGCGCTACAATCTACCCACCTTAAAAGGAATTCCGCCCTCGGAGTTCGAAAATAAAGTAACTAGAGGGCACTAAAAATATACCAAGGGGAACTCAAAACATAAAGTTCGGATAACGCCTCCTAATATCGTCCTCCTTCTCCCAAGTCGCCTCGGATTCGTCGTGTCGACTCCACCGCACCTTCACTAAACTCACTGCCCGGTTCCTCAGCTGATGGACCTTCCGGTCCAAAATGGCTGCCGGTACCTCCTCATAGGTAAGGTCTCGCTCGACCTGCAGCTCGCCGAAGTCCACCACATGATCAGGATTATGCACATACCTCCGAAGCATCGAGACATGGAACACGTTGTGCACGCCCGACAAGTCTGGTGGTAAAGCCAGCCGATACGCCAAGTTCCCGACTCGATCGAGGATCTCAAACGACCCGATATAGCGAGGTCTAAGTTTCCCCTTCTTCCCGAAGCGAATCACACCTCTCATGGGTGAAACCTTCAAGAAGACATGATCTCCCACTGCATAAACATGCTCTTGCCTCTTCCGGTCGGTATACACCTTCTGCCTCTACTGGGCAGACCTGATGGTCTTCCGAATCTCTTCAATTGTCGCCGCAGTACTCTGGACAAACTCCGGACCCATAGTCCTCCTCTCTCCAACCTCATCCCAATACAAAGGAGTCCGGACCTTACGTCCGTACAAAGCCTCGTACGGGGCTATCTTGATCAAAGAGTGGTAACTGTTATTGTAGGTCAGCTCGACTAGCGGAAGGGCATACTCCCAAGTCAGGCTCCGGTCCAAGACCACAGCCCTCAATATATCCTCTAAGTACTGGATCGTACGCTCCGACTGACCATCTGTCTTGGGGTGAAAGGCTGTACTGAACTCCAATCTCGTCCCCATGGCTCGGTGCAATGTCCTCCAGAAATGGCATGTGAACTTAGGATCTCGACCAGAAACAATCTCCACGGGTACCCCCATGAAGCTTCACAATGTCCTTGACGAACAATTCGGCATAATCACTCGCCTTCATGGTCGTCCGGACTGGTAGAAAATGGGCAGACTTTGTAAGGCGATCCACTATCACCCAAATCGAATCAAGCCCAGCCCGTGACCTCGGCAGTCCCACCAAGAAATCCATGGTGATGCACTCCCACTTCCACAGGGGAACCTCAAGGGGCTGCAACAACCCTCTAGGTTTCTGGTGCTCAGCCTTCACATGCTGACACACCAGACACCCATCCACGAATTTTGCTACCTGCCTCTTCATGCCTCGCCACCATAAAGACTTCCTCAGGTCCTGATACATCTTCGTGCTATCAGGATGGATGGTGTACAGGGCACTATGGACTTCCCTCAAAATCTCCTTTCGCAGTTCCCACACCTTCGGCACACAAAGTCTACCCTCGAAGACCAAGGCCCCATCAGATGCGACTGCAAATCCACCAACTCTACCGGCTTCCGACAACTCTCTCATTCGGCATAGGAAACGGTCATTCGGCTGCTCGGCGACTATTCTCTCCCGAAGAGTTGGTCCAACAACCAAGGCGGTCAACATACCCCCGGCTGCTGAAGTCGACTTCACTACCTCTAGCTGTAGGTGCCGGAACTCCCGAAGAAGGATATCCTTCTCGGTGAATAAACAAGATAGCTGGCCATAACTCCTCCGACTAAGGGCATCGGCTACCACATTAGCTTTCCCAGGGTGATAGCTAATGGTGCAGTCGTAGTCCTTGACCAGCTCCAACCGCCTACGATGCCTCATGTTCAGCTCCTTCTGAGTGAAAATGTACTTTAGGCTCTTGTGGTCGGTAAAGATCTCACACTTGCCTCCATAGAGGTAGTGCCGCCAAATCTTCAAGGCGTGGACAACTGCAGCTAACTCAAGATCATGAGTGGGGTAGTTCTGCTCGTGAGGCTTCAGCTGCCTCGAAGCATAGGCTACGACCTTCCCCTGTTGCATAAGGACACATCCCAAACCCATCTTCGAAGCATCACTATAGATGGTGAACTCCAAAGTAGGGTCGGGTATGGATAGGACAGGTACAGTAGTGAGTCGCCTCTTCAACTCTTGGAAACTCTCCTCGCACTTAGGACTCCAATCGAACCTCACGGCCTTCTTCATAAGGTTGGTCAGTGGCTGGGCTATCTTCGAGAAGCCCTCGATGAACCTCCGGTAGTATCCTGCTAACCCCAGGAAACTATGAACATCGACGGCACTTCTTGGTGTATCCCACTTGCTCATTGCTTCAATCTTGTCGGGATCCACCTCAATGCCTTTGGCCGTCACAATGTGGCCAAGGAATGCCACACGGTCTTGCCAGAACTCGCACTTCGAGAATTTGGCATACAACTTCTCGCGGCGAAGGGTCTCCAACACAATCCTCAGATGCTCCTTGTGCTGGTCGATGCTCCGAGAATAAACCAGAATGTCGTCGATGAATTAGATAACGAACTAGTCCAGGAACGGATGAAAGACCCTATTCATAAGGTCCATGAAGACAGCTGGGGCATTGCTAAGTCCGAACGGCATTACCACAAACTCATAGTGGCCATAGCGGGTACGGAAAGCAGTCTTAGAAATATCCGACTCCCGGATCTTCAGCTGATGATAGCCCGAACGCAGGTCAGTCTTTGAGAACACGCTGGCTCCCCTCGGCTGGTCGAAAAGGTTCTCAATACGAGGAAGGGGGTACTTGTTCTTGACTGTAAGGGCATTCAGCTCCCGATAGTCAATGCACATGCGCATGGATCCGTCTTTCTTCTTCACGAATAAGACAAGCGCTCCCCACGGCAAAACACTTGGCCGAATGAAACCGAGCTTGAGCAACTCCTGGATCTGGGCCTTGAGCTCTTGGAGCTCCTTCGGCGCCATACGGTAAGGGGCCTTAGACACGGGACCAGCTCCTGGGACTAAGTCAATGGTGAACTCGACTTGGCGGTCGGGTGGTCCTCTAGGCAGCTCATCAGGGAAGACATCGAGATAGTCACAAACAATAGAAACTTGCTCTGGAGTCCGCTCGGAATCATCCTCGGACACCATAGAAACAAGATAGCCTTGACGGCTACCCTTGGAATGGCTCTTCCTAGCTTGCATAGAAGAGATGACTCGAGGCACAGTCCTCGACTTCACCCCATAGAATACTACCGGTTGATCGAAATCGGGAAAGAGTGCAACTTCGCGCTCTTGTCACCGAATGTCGGCTCGATAGCGAGTGAGCCAGTCCATGCCCAAGATCACATCGAAGTCCCGCATTTCAATAACATACACGTCGCCCTCTAGAATTCGTCCACCAATATTAATAGGAAGATTACGGACTATAGAATCAGAAATAATGATCTTTCCCGAGGCTAGGCTGACCTCAAGAGGATCGACTTTGCTCAAATTAACAACAGATAGTGCCTCAAGGCATCGAGAGGAGATAAAAGAATGAATAGCATCGGTATCACACAATGCAAAGACAGGCAAATTGGAGATAGAAAGCATTCCAGACATAGTACCTGCATGGTTCGCTGCCTCATCGTGAGTAATGGTATAGACGCGGGCCTGACCCCCAGCCCTCTGCTGGAATGGTGGG
>CACSLK010027837.1:4448805-4460202 GCA_902706635.1 Striga hermonthica | reverse complement strand
AAAAAAAAAAAAAGAGTACTGACAAGGTCCAGGTGCTCTTTGGTACTCCCCCAGCTTTGACCAACTTCACGTTTTTTGGTGTACATGTTATGTTTCTACTTGCACCTCGTAAGCAAACTAAACTACTGATCAGTCGGTTGAGTGCGTCTTATTATTGGGGTATAGTCTTCAGAATAAGGGTTATCTTTCTATGGTTCCTCCTCTCGTCTTTTGGGTAGGACTGTCCTTTCTAATCATTTTACATGTCAGTATTTTCTTCTTCTATAGAGTCTGTTACGTCTTCCTCCTATTTCCTTGACTAATGATGTGCTTGCCTCTTCACCATATCCTTAGGTACCATCCACTCATGATGAATCTCCACCACCTATTTCTAACGAGCTTCCACCATATAAACCACCTACACACAAGTCTGTACTCATTGACTAATAGGTCACGCAACATTTCCAACTCATTCTACTGCATCAGTCCTCATGCTCATGATTCTATTGATTCTGATGCGTCACATGCTATATAATTTATGCTATTGAGCCCCTTGACAGGTCTCGATTTCCACGTGCGAGTGCTATTGTTTATGAGTCATCCACTTACTAGAAGCTAGTATTCAGCTGACTATGCTGGAGGAACTTGTTGAACTAGATCGTACTGGCACTTGAGACCTTGTTCCAGAGCCGGTCCTGGAAATTCTTAGGCCATGGGCCAAATGAAGTAAACAGTTTGTAATGTTTTTATTTAAAAAAAAGTAGGTTCATACAAATTTATCATATGATAGAAAATTAGTGAAGATAGAAAATTATAACTTAATTTCGTAAATTAATTGAAAAAAAAATAGTTAAAAAATAACAAGAGGAATTGATCACTTTCACACTTTGTATGTCGAGTTGTCAACGCATTAACATATATAATAATCAAAGTTTCAAGATCTCTTTAACCTTTACCATATTTTTAAATTAATTGTACTCCAAAATAGTCAATTCTAGTTTAAAGAATCTTTATTGCAAAATACTAAATAACCATTTAGAAAAATATAAGAACGAACTTAAAATAAACTGAAACTCGCATTTAAAAATGGATAAATTCACATAACTCACTTTAATATACACAAAATGTTTAAGTAATATACAGAATTATACACACACAACTAACATTTTTTATATTCATATAAGGAATTACAAATTTAGATTGATCGAGTAAAACAATAAAAGAATAAAAATCGAAAAAAAAAATTATTATCCATTTTTATTAATTAATTATATCTAAGAAGAATGTGGGGGCATACTAGGAGTAGATAAGATTAGAAATGAAAGTATTAGAAATAAAGCTGGGGTAGCGTCCATAGAGGAGAAAATGAGAGAATCGCGATTAAGATGGTGGGCATGTGCGTAGAAGAGACTTCGAGGCTCCGGTGAGAAGGGTAGAACTATTAAAATTAAGAATGCAAATTAAAAGGGTGAGGGATAGACCGAAGGAAACATGGAATGAGACAATAAAAAATTATTTAAAATATTTAAGTTTGAATGAGGATATGTGTTGTGATCGAGCACGATGGCGACATGTGATCCATATAGCCGATCCCACTTAGTGGGGTTTTTACAGTTTGTTGATTGATTGATTAATTAATTTTATCATGATTACTGGATTATTTTGTATAAAGGAAAACAAGATAAAATATATAGGGGATGTTTGTATATGAAAATACTCAGTTCATATTCAATTCATACTCAAAATCTAACTCATTAATTAATTTTATCATGATTACTGGATTATTTTGTATAAAGGAAAACAAGATAAAATATATAGGGGATGTTTGTATATGAAAATACTCAGTTCATATTCAATTCATACTCAAAATCTAACTCAACTTTAACTCAACTCCACTAGCCTCAATATTAACAATATAATTAAATAATTTCAACCAATCATTTTACACATCACATCAACTTTAGTTTACTATTCATCCACTTACATAATTTTAACTAACAAACACTTCACATCTCTCTCCTACTTTTACATCAAATCAATTTTAATTATTTTATTTTAAATAATAATATAAAATTAAAATTACACTAACAACTAATCGTACCACTTTTTTCAAAATAAACTCAGATTAACAAAAAGTTCATTTTGAGCGGATAGATTTGTATGATAGAAAACATGATAAAAATATATAGTTATATAGTTGAATAAGTAGATAAAACTCAATTATTTTTAAAATAAAATAATACTAATATACGTTTTTCTTAATAAATACAAATAATGGACCCCTCATATTTTGCAGGCCATGGGCGATCGCCTAGCTGGCCCTGCCCAGCTTGCCTTGTTCCATTACCGTTACATGACGTGCCTATCAACTTTAAGTGGGTCTTTAAGACAAAGGTCAAGTCGGATGGTTCCATTGAGATATAAAGCCCGTCTTGTTGCTAGAGGCATTTAGTAGGCTCAAGACAAGATTATGATGAGACTTTTAAAGATGCTCACATGACCATTGTCCATACTCTGTGCAATTGTCCATACTTTGATTGCAGTGATTGCTACTCGTTCTTAGACCATATCAATATCGATGCTAGGAATGTTTTTCCCTATGGAGATCTCAGTTTAAATGCATCACCCCTGAGTGTTGATGCTCATCCGGACATGTTTTTCGTCTTCGTCGCGATTTATATGATCTCAAACAAAACTATGCGTGGCTGGTACGTTTTGTCTCAGTAATATGGGTTGATGATTTTTTCCCAGAGCCTTATTTATGCTCCCTTTCCACGTGTATTCTACTTTTTCGGTATGTTAATTACGAGAAATGATGTGGGATATATTTATCATGTCAAGAAGCAACTTGGTGTGCAATTGCCAATGTCTGATTTGGGTCCTCTTAGCTAGTACTTGGGCATTTTGAGCTCATGCATTCTGACTCGGGCTATTACCTTTCTTAGCTCAAATTCATACATGCGAAAAGCATTACTGATAAATGAACGACCATACCTATGGATCTTCACTTGCAGTCATCCTATGAATGCTACGCCTCTTGAACAACCATTGCTCATGTTGTTCATATATTGCATCAGTTTGTGAATGCTTCTACTTCGACTAATTTTGGACATTTGCTTCGTGTGTCACGGTACTAAGGGGAACATCTCTCCGAGTTTGTTTAATGCTCGGGACAGTTCGCTCTGGCTTCATTTTTACTCGACCTCTACTTGGGTGAGTAACCCAACATATCATTGTTTTGTCAATGGTTATTGTATTTTCTTAGTTCTTCTACTCTTACATGGAAGTCAAGTAAGGCAGTTGTGTCTCGATCTAGAACAAGGTAGAAACTTGAGCACTTGCTATTACCACTTCAAAACATATACGACCTTGACGGTTGTTAACTGATTTTGGTATTTCTTGTGATACACATTTCTTTGTGATAATCTGGAGCCATAGAAAATGTCAATGATCCTGTAAAGCATGAACATATTAGTGTCGATAATTCCTTTATCCGATCTCATTGTCATCAGAAATTATTATTGTAAAGTATGTGACCTTAAAGCTGCAAGTGGTAGATTTATTCACCAAAGCACAAACTAGAGAACCCCAATGTTTCGAATCCTCCACATCCACCATGGGGGTGTTAATTATATTCAAGTCCATAAGGGGTGATTGGATATAAATTATTTGGTCAAAAGTGACCAAACAATTTTTTTAACTCAAAATCTAGCTAAAATTATTTCATGTCAATTCTCCTCAATATTATTAATGTAATTAAATAATATCAATCAATCATCCTAACACATCAACTCAACTTTAATTTACTATTCATCTTCTCGCATAATTTTAACTACTCATCACTTCAAATCACATATCTCCTACTTTTACATCAAATCAACTTGAATCATTATATTTTAAACATCATTTTAAGTACAAACTCAAAATCTCACTCAAACTTAACCAAATAAACTTTTCCAAAATTAGTTTTGGTTAAACCAAAAAATCCAAGCAAATTCAAAATAGCTTATATTCAGTCACCCCCATATAGCTCATGAAGAACTAAATATATGGTCATTCACATCAAAGGAACACCATTTACTCAAACCCTATGTTTGTAACAAGCACACTGCACACCTTTTGGACAACACCCAGACCAAGGAAAAGGTAGACTAATAATTAAGGGGTTCTACATTACCTAACCCTAATTTACAAAATCAGCCCATGACAACAACCAACTAAATTCCTACAAATGGTTGTCACAATTCCCTCGTTTAATCTATATATATATATCAGTTCTCCTTTTGCCCCCTCTGTCCACAATCCAACCACTTTATTGTTCAAAAAGCATTTGGCATTGCTCATCAAGAGTACCAAAACCAAGATCTACAAGAAAAAGAGTTTTGCTTTTTGTGTAAAGAACTGTATAGCCCAATTCATGTACAGCCCAAGGCCCAAAAAATCCATTCATGCCTTATGCTGCAGAAGCATACTAAGGGTAAAGACCATGAGCTCGAATTTGATGTGAGCAAGATCTTAGACTACATTATTCTATCAATGCAATGCTATTTGAAAGCCATTTTAAAGGGAGAGCAATGCTAATTGACGCCCATAAGGTTATGGCGTCCATTAGGGTTATTTTTTTAGGGTTAATATTCTATTTAAATGAATCCTTAGACTTTTGTGTAAGGCACGAGAGAGAGAGGAAAAAAAAAAATCCCTTTTTAGCTAGGGCATGATATTTTCCAAGGAGAAGTTAGAGGTAGCCTCCCTTGCATTACCAGGTATGAGTGGCTTTGTGGCTTTGTGGCCAAAATAATAGTCTTATTTGGACTAATTACTAGCCAAAAGTATCTCTTAATGACCAAAGTCCTAATTCTTTTTATAACGGCAAATGGTACATGCATTGAATCCAGAAAACAGACATCACTCTTGGCTATTCTATTACAACCACTAAAGGGTTGTATTCTCAGGCAATGTTTGAATCACCCATCTATCTTGCGCGAATATGTAAGGGCAGTTAGGAGGGTTAGCAGCGTTAGCAGGGATAATCATATCATTCTTCATAGAGCAGATAAAACGGGTAATTGCAGATACTATCCCTAAGGGGCATAGCCAAATTATGAATGAACTCCATTTATTTTCAAAATCCCAAGTATTCCACATTGGAATTTATGTCTAACAAGGCAGAAAGAAACGTTAAGGACTTTTGCAATTTTGATGAGACAAGTTTTTCTGTGACTGTGACTGCTGCAAACGAGTCGAGCGGCTCACGAGCCGCTCGCGAGTGCTTGAGTCTAAGTTTGACTTGAGCTCGAGTTTGACCGAACTCGAGCGGCCGAGTATGTTATCAAGTCGATCTCGTGCCCAAATTTTTTTCCACCTATTTTTGCTGTAAAGTGGGCGAATCAATATATGACCCATTTGGCGAAGCAAACAAAAGATGGAAATCTGTTGAGCTCCTGAAGCTTGAGAGCTTGGAGAGAGAGGAGGTGGTTGATGATAGAGGTTTGTGAGGGTTAGAGAAGAAGAAGACTATTAAGGAAAAAATAAAAATAAAATACGAATACAATTTTATTTTTTATTTATTTTCAGTTTTTGGGGAAACAAAAATTGTATTATCATCACAAACAAAGATCATTGTTATCAACAGAACACAAGAAACCACAAGTGACTGATATTGTCCAATCCTATCCGCCTAAACCAAACAAATCCATAGGGTATTGAAAAGTTAAATTGAGCCGTCGGCTTGTGCGGGTGAAAATGAAATCCTGGGAGGCGTTAGCATTATATTCTACATGAAGATTGATTGATGATAAATCTTTCACCTTTTTCTGTCTGACAGAAAGAATTCCATAATTTCTGCCCTCATATATCCCATAATTTGAGATGGTAAAATCTCCAAGGAAATTGTATACATGGAAAAGCAATCAATTCTTTCAATCGGACTTTGACGTGTGTTGTTATAAGCACTAAAATACTAAAACCGTAGCAAATAAACTTAAATCTAAAATGAATCCATTTGGTTACATGGATGCACGGAAAAAGCAATCAATTATTTCCACCAGACTATGACGTGTGTCATTATAAGCACTAGATTACTAAAACCATAGCAAAGAAACCAATTATATTAAAGTAATTGGTGTTTCAAGTGTTCTTAATCACACGTTCAAGCGAAAAAAACAATTGATAAAGATAAGAATTTATCTTCTGAAAAATCAAAAGCATAAAAGTTAGCCTGGAAAGAAGAATAACTATACCTCAAAACTCAATTGTTTGGTGAGTGTTTGCCATCAGATCCATCTGCTGAGGAACTTTCAACATCAGAATCTGCAATGAATGTTTACTTCAGTAAGAGGACAACACTTCAATGCATCGAAATATGTCAAAACGAGTCATAAAGGAAACGACAAAAACAAGTAATAATCAGTATACCCCTGGATGAGGATCTGGTGGTATCAGAGCTGGAGCTGCTGTGGTTGGCTTCTTTATTTGTGTTAACGCATTGGGGCCCTTCCACTTCAACTGGAGTTATGACAGCTCTCACTTCATCTATTAATGAATCGCAGAATATACCAAAATAAAGAGGAAAAGTAAAATCAAAAGTTTCATGAGTTACAAACTCATATGCAATAACTGGATTTTTGTATCCAAAGCTTTACCTGTTCTGCTTTCTTTTGGAGTCTCAGTCTGAACTGTCGAGGTAATCTGCAGAACAGAAAGGAAAAGATTCATAAAACAAAAAACGATCATGAATGAACTAAGATGGTAAAAAAAGATTACATTTTCCTTGGTTGTTGGATATAGATCAGTGGCTATTTGACTGACATTTTCAGCCTCCCTTTTGTTGTTGCTCAAACTCGTTTTATAATTTGTTATGAACCTGTCAAGCTCCCACAGAGTCTCAGCATCAACACTGTCAATATCGAATTCAATCTCATCATCTTGCTGTGAAACTGAGGGATTTCTCTTCTTAATAATCTGAACGACGTTCTCAAGCTTCTCGGAAGGTAAATTCTGCAAATTTACACTAAGCTTTTGCTTCTCTTCATATGTCATCTCCCTCTTGTCAGAATCCTTTGCCTTAGGTTTCTTTGGGGAAGGAACCTTGCCAGATTGAACAGCACCCATTGTCTTTCTTTTTGGATCAGTATCAACAGATAGTTTCATATCAGGTTTTGCCCTTGACTGTGAGGGGGGAAGAGACTTCTGAGCCATAGGCATTGGCAAGCCCACATGAAAATCTGAAGCAAGCTTCATCTCATGCCTATAATCAGCCTCTATAGGAGCCCATTTGTCCTCAAACAATTTGGACAGCAGATCCGCCATCAAGTGAACATCTTGCTCTTTTGGGTTATAAGTCATAGCATTACGAAAAGTGAGTCTCACATCCTCGGCAAACTCGACCGGGGACTTATACCAAGACTGAGTCAATCTATTTTTCACGGTACCAAGATCCATAGGGTTCTTTATGATTTCAAAATAGTCATGCAGACCAAGACCAACAGCATCCACAGGCGTGTTGAATACCCAAGCATGCTTGTGCTTCATCAATCTCTCAAGGAGAGCACTACAACTCTTGAATGCCTGATTGATTGAAAAATTCTGCATTCCCAGCCCACTTCCTCCTTCACCCTTTGACTTCAATCTTTTGTTGCCTTCAACATGGGGAATCTTATCCTTGGCCAGCAAAAACTCCGAATTCCTGTACAATTTGTTTACCTTCGGAGTCCTTTTCTCTTTCCCCACTTTACCAACGCTCGACTGCTTAATTGACTGATTCACGGGCTTCACTGTTCGTGACGGTCCCATTCCCATAGCCACCTTATCAGCATTTCTAATAATAAGCTTGCGGACCTCATTCTCATTTGCTTCAATCTTGCTCATCAAGCTCCGAACCATCTCCCGCTCGGCCTCCAGTTTCCTCCTTAGCTCAAGAAAATGGCGTTTCGATGTCATGGACAAATCTATCCGAACCTGATTTTCCTGCCTCAGAAACCCTCCCCTCACAGCTGACCCGACACGACTCAGGCCCGAAAAATTATCGGAACCCATATCAAAACCAGAAGCATGTAGTGTTCTCGTGGGGTTTAGCCCCTCTGAAACAATAGTTTGTCCCCTCAACAAATCGCTGCTGCCCTTGCTGTTTTCAGGCGATCTCCTACAGTAAACTTTACCATCCCCAGACTTAATTTGCTCCAACATCTTCTCACAGTGCGAAACACGCAAACGCTCACTAAGTTGGCACCATTATTTCTTTTACAACCAAAGCACTGTTTTCTAATACACAACTGAGTAGTGAAGTTAAATTAGGGTTTACAGGAGAGCGCACACCTTTGTGAGAAGAAATGTCCGCTCCTCCTCCGTAATCTGCTTTGGCTCCGTACCTACTTTTGTTTCTTATCGCGGAGGAAGGGGGAAAGGCCGGGGTTTTCAGAACCCCACGCGCCGGGACCAGTAACAAACAATATTCTGTGCTGGCAATCGACGGCTGAAAACCCTACCAGGTGTCGGCATTACAGGAGTTTCGCCTTGCGGATGATTGTCGCCCCAAGTTGGAAGATGGCGCCTGTGGTCAAAACGCCCGTAAGAACATATAGGTTACGTGTCCATAATGAGTTAGGCAAAAATTTAGTCTACAATTTTGTTATAAAATCATCTACACTTATTAATTGATAGTGTATTGACACGTGTTATACAATAAATACAATATGGACATGTATCAATACATAAAGTGATAGATGGCTTTATAAGAAAACAATCCGATGCTCCATATAATTTTTTTTGTCTATTATATTAGTTATTTTTCAAGAAAGGTCCAACATTTTGGACACATCAGACTTGGTACAGTAAGTTGAAAATTTTATCATGCTTAGTACAATAATAGGCGATCTGGATAATTCGTGTCATCCATGTCAATTTTCGAGCCAAATAATTTTACAGGTGGCGATGACTAGACAAATGTCACTCCAGGCAAATTTTAATTCTTTGGTGAGTTATATTGGCATTTTTCAGAAAAGATCTAACATTTTGGCAGACATCAAATTTGTGCAATATGTTGAAAAAATCATCATATTTGGTCCAATAATCAAACGATTTGGATAATTTGCCTTCTTGTCATGATCGGTATTTTCACGTCATTTTGTCACGATGTTGATATCTGTATCAGTCACGGGACTTACGGTTCGGAAATAAAGACGGGGGGAAGACGACCTCGCGACCCAGAGGGCAGCGAGAAGACATCAAAGTGCCGAGCTGGGTAAGGGAGAAAGTTAACCGCGGTGGCGTCTAATATGTTCTCAGAGGTCGGCACTGGGCAAGACACGTGGAAAGGCCGACCTCGGAGGACGCCAAGCAGATACCTAGGATCCTAAGGGCCATGAGGTCGGCGGGTGCTGGGAGTCCGGTCAGAAAATTCCCGGAGGCCGGCCACTATAAGGAGGCCGAGCTCAAAAATAATATAATACTGCCACTTGGCGATTAATGATTGCTGATGGGACAATCGACCCTAGTCTACCGCCCTAGGGCGTATAGCTCGGCAAAAAGGCCTGTCAACATTTAATGTGTCCCATGTGTGCATTAAATGTCTGACAGGTCATGATTGAAGAAAGTGCCGACCTGCCTAGCAGAAGCACTGTATGACATGGCCGGTGAACAGTACCGAATTCGAAGCTACTATAAATAGGAGGCCCATTTCATTTATTATGGGTTGTTGAATTCCTCAACTACTACTTTCTCTCTCTAGAATCTTGTAATAAGTTCCTGTAAGAACTCTCAAGCATAAGAAAAGTGTCGACCTCGTTATCAGAGGCCGACCTCGTTATCAGAGGCCGACCTCGTAACTACTTAATAAAATCCAATTAAACCGTATATCTTTCCTGCCTTCTTATTATTCACTCTCATATAATCTTATTTTAACCGTTGATCGGATCTGTCCATTAACAGTTTGACGCTAGAAGGAGGGCCCAATAATTTGCTTGGTGTCAATTGTTCGATCTTGTGGAACACCACAACCTCTCACACTTCATTTTCCTTTATTTTTCCAACAAGAAAAAACGTTGAAAGTGACTTCATCCGGTCATGATGAATCCACTCAATAATCTGGAGCCCAATCCCGCCGTCGCAATGGCGAGGAGACCTCGCACCGGCGTCCTACAGGGACCCAAGCCCCAGTCCCTCCGATACCAACATTTTCTGCCGCGATGCAACACCCCGACGTCCTCAAAGTCTTCGAGGGGACTTTCGCCAAGGCTTTGGCCTGCCATACGGATGGGGGCCGCACCGTCAACGCAATGGAGAACCCCGGCAATACCCAGCTTAAAACCCTGAAAATGAGGGCGGCAGGAAAGGAACATGGGGCGGCCCAGTCCAAAACGACGGCCCAATCGTCTAACAATGAAGCACAAAATCGCCGTGGAAAAACCACCGGCACAGCGCGAACCGAGCAGACCGGTGAAAGTCACCCAGAGCTGACCCTGCAATTCGTTCGCAGGTCGGTGTAGTAACGTCTGTGTAACACCCCACTTTGATTTTAAAGAAATCCCGGGCTTTCTAAAAATCAAGTAATAATATTTCGAGATCATTTTCAAAATCTAATGGTTGTTAAACAACATTTAACATCAACCAAGTCATATCTAGTTGTTCACATGATTTTCATTAACCCTTAAAACATCAATTTCACATGATTATTAGCTAAACATTATATCATGCATAATCAAACGCGTGATATTCAAGCAACAAATCCAATACGAATATCCAAACAAAACATTAGTCCAATAATCCCAAAAACCATAAGTTTTGAAAACGGTTCAACACGTCTTAACCAAAAGAGGTTCACAAGGACCACAAGTTATTCATAAACAGAAGCATAATAATAAAGCATAATCAAAAGACCGACCCACTCATCTTTCCTCGTCATCCGACACCTGCTTAACCTGCATCCGTGAAGAGCAGGTGGGGATGAGCACAAGATGAAAATGAGTGCTCACCACTATGCACGTATAACACAATAATAAATAATGTAAAGAAGGTATGGTCGCGGCATGAACATTAATCAATTATTATGTCACATCTCCATATCACAACACAACATATCATACTACCCATGTGCACACACCTTTCATTAGCCACGGAAAGGGGATTCATTACCCTAACTCGTGGAGGTACGTGTCACGCTACGGACACGGCCTTTCATTAGGTCTTAGGGAGACTTACCTCGCAAGGGTAACCGCATTACATCGACGGGGACAACCGTACCGACGGCCGAATCGGCTCACGCTGATAGGCTACATGGTTTACATGCATACTTAGATCATATCAACCCAACATTAAAGTAAACACATACGGCATAGCAAATTTTATAAGTAAACCCACCTGGTACAGCAAGGAACAACACACAATCAGGAGTAGGCGACGAGCACGGCTCGTCAAGCACCTACA
>CACSLK010027837.1:4253688-4268129 GCA_902706635.1 Striga hermonthica | reverse complement strand
GGGGGCTGCGAGAATCTCCCTCGAGAATGGATGTCCTCGAGCCCTCCTTTCCGGCCTTCCTTCAACCTTGTCCTGCAACTGGCGCAACTGCTCCGCCATCCTCTCCATCGCACGATCTCTCCCACCTCCTCCATCTCCGCAACTGGATACATCCTCGTCTTGGCCTCCTACTGTCGTGGTCGGCACGGTGGTGGCGTGAGATGTATGACTCGTGACCTGTTGCACCGTCTGCGCTGCCGCGGCTACCGCTATCCTCTGCATCTCCTCCCTGGTCATCGTCACCACCTGTTGACCAGGAGCTTGTGTGACAGCTTGTTGTGGTGTTCCTCCTTGTGTCGCCACTCCTCCTTGCACCATCGCTCCTCCTGGTTGTACCATCACTGGATTTTGTGGCGGCGGTGGCGGCATCGCCGCCGCAGCTGCTGCGCGAGCTTCCTATGCCCCGCTGGAGCCGACATCTCCTCCGGGAATCGCTGTCGTCATTCCCACACCTTGAAGGATAGGTGTGGGAGTGATCGGCATTTGCAATGGGCCAGAAAACCCGGAGGAGGGCCATGACCCAACGGCCTGGTCGTCGTCCAAGCTTCATCGAACGTCGACTGCAAATTTTTGGGAATTCCGTCCGCCATAGCTGAGCTTCAAACGCAACTTTTGAAACGAAAGTCCTACAGACGGCGCCAATAATGCAAGTGTGCGTGTCCTGGTCCGGTTTGGGGTAGATCGATTCTTTATCCTCACCGGTAGAATGCCGGAAACCTGCAAATAACTCTCACACCGAGAGTTGTGTCCGGTGAAGAGCCTCCGATGCTTAAGTCAGTACATGTATGAGTATATCGAAGTGAGTAATGGAAAAATCGTGTCAAGGGAGAAAGGCTCACCCCCTTTATATAGGGGTGAGATACCTGCCCTAATAGCTGCCCGGATAAGGATGAGTTGGCTGCCCAAGCTGCCCGTCCGTACTCTGACACGCAGTGCACATGTCAGAGGTGGCGCGGGGCGTTGGGAGCTGTCAGAGGTGGTTATCGCTATCACCAAATACATTCTCGACACGTGTCCTCCTGCACATGGGGTAAATATTCTCCTGGAATTCAGTTGGAGGCTCTTACACGCGCCTATGACTTAGGCCGATCTGTTGAGTGTTGAGTCCATGAGATGCTCGACCTGCAGAGGTCGATAAATTTGATCAATCGTTTGTCTGGTCGAGCGATGGATTGGTCGACTGTTTGTCTGGTCGATAAGTTGTCTTGCTCGAGCTTCTCATTGCCTGGCTCGATTCCTTCATGGTATGACTCTCCAAACCGGTTCAGCAGACCGGTCTATCTCGGGGTATATAATATCCTATATCACGGTCGACCGGAGTTCGGTGTGGGAAGTATGTTGGCCTTACCTATCGGATGATATATTATATAATCGTCGGAGGCTTTTACAGCATCCAGGTAAACTAATCAATTACTGTCACATACTTATGTTTTTATTTCCTTCATGAATTATGTCTTTAGATTTATAATCTTTTTATATTGTTGTTACAGAATTGGTTTGAGCGATGATGAAGTAAAGAGTCTGGCATTGGTGGAGGTTGAAAAAAATTTGCGCAGACGTGGTTTGAGTCTACGCGATTACGGTACAATGCCTTTCCCTAATTTCGACCGTAATGAGGTATCCACGAATAAACTGGTGATGGACGAGCTGAATTATGATCTTCGTGCACTCGCTATTGAGAATCAGGAGTTGGTTGCCAATATGACTGATGAGCAGCGCAATGTTTATGGCTCGATAATGGACTCTGTTTATCGTACCTACAACCGCATATTTTTCGTTTATGGTTACGGCGGCACCAGAAAAACATATATCTAGAGGGCGTTGTCTTGTGCTTTGAGATCCAAAATTGAAATTGTGTTGAACATTGCATCGAGTGGTATTGCATCACTTTTGCTTCCCGGTGGACGCACTGCTCATTCACGATTCGGAATCCCTCTAAACCCAATGGAAGGCTCTACATTCGATATTAGCCAGCAGAGTCCTTTGGCCGAACTGAGCAGACGATGTCGGTTGATTATTTGGGATAAAGCCCTGATGATTAACAAATATTGCTTCTAGGCAGTTGACAACACCTTGCGAGCCTTAATGGAAGCAGTTGATCCATCGAGGAAAAATCTCCCATTTGGCAGTAAGTGTGTGGTGTTAGGTGGAGATTTCAGACAGATACTCCTCATTGTCCCTAAAGGCAGTCGAAGCGACATAGTCAATGCAACCATCAATTCATCCAAGATGTGGCGTGATTGTATTGTTCTGAGACTGACTCGGAATATAAGGTTTCGAAGCCTTCGTGGGGGCGATGAGTACGATGAGTTGAGGCGGTTCTCTGAGTGTCTTACAAACATCAGCGACGGTACAGTCGATGGATCAAATGATGGTTGGGCCGATATTTACATCCCCGACGATATTCTTCTACACTCACAAGGAGATCCTATTAGTACTATTGTTGAGAGTACCTACCCGATGTTTCGGAGTGCAGGTGACGATCTTAGTTATTTGAAGGATAGAGCCATACTCACTCCCACACTTGATGTGGTTGAGTCCGTTAATGAGTACATGAGCTCACTGAACTCATCTGAGGTAAGGACTTATTTGAGTTCGGACACCCCGTGCAAGTCAGATGTTGGATATGATTCTCTTCAGGATCTTAACACTCCTGAATTTCTCAACAGGATCAAGTGCTCTGGACACTCGAATCATAAACTGTACCTTAAGGTCGGCACACCAGTTATGATTCTCAGAAACATTGATCACTCCATGGGATTGTGCAACGGTATTGTTCATCAAAATTCAATCTATCATATATATTTACTTTAATGTTTGTAAAAATTTGAGTGATATGTTTTTGCATTCCGAGTTTTGATGTGAACAGGTACACGTTTGGTTATCACTAAGCTTAGCAACCATGTCCTGGAAAGCAAGATTTTAACCGACGCCAGAGTTGGTGACAAGGTTCTTATTCCTAGGCTCACAATCATACCATTCGATTTGAGGGTACCGTTCAAATTTCAGCGCAGACAATTTCTGCTCATGTTTTCATATGCCATGACTATCAACAAGAGTCCAGGCCAGTCAATGTCCCACATCGGCTTACTATTGAAGAATCTTGTATTCAGTCATGGACAATTGTATGTGGCACTATCTTGAGTCACAAATCGGAGGGGCCTGAAGATAATGATCTGTAGGGATGGAGATTGGGATGATAGAAAAACCACGAATATTGTATATAAATAAGTGTTTAATAATATTTAGATTAAATATTTTGTTGCTTAAGGTTTACTTCAATGATTATGTTATGATTTTTACAATGTTTTTTTCTTTTTTTTCCCCTCTATCATATGGTTTTCCATGCAAATGCACGGGTCAACAACTAGTTCGTTTAAAGAGCATTACTCAAACAATATTATCACTTAGCTAATTCATTGCTAACTAAAACAAATTTTATTGTTCAAAATTACATTACCATAATTCATCAAGAGATAATAATCTATAATCAACAATTAAATCTCTTATCAAGTTCAACCAGTTCAAGAGAATTTAAAAAACCAGCAATGCACGAGTTTGAAAACACCAAGCGAAAGCTAATAAAAAACAGTTTAAAACAAGATATACCACCCTTGTCTCGTCACTCCCACAACCACCCGAAAAGATAGTAATAATGGGGAAGAGCGCTCAATGTGGAAGTACCATGCAATATAATAACTGAAGTCATAATCGCAGCATGAACACAAATCACCACGTCTACCTAATATACTGCACTACGCTCATGTGTAAATGTTTATCCCATTTTTGTTGCATTTTTTGTTGTCATTTTGCCTTTCTTTTACCCCCATATTAGGTCTTTTAGTTGTTTTTTTAGTTCGTTTTGTATTTTATTTCGTGGTTTGCTCTATTTTGGTATTTCTTTTGTTTCTCGTGCATTTTTCTGGTTTTCTTTTGTTTTTGGTGTGCAGGTCGGAAGCCCCGTGAGGAATGGATTTAGCCCAAAAATTGATCGAGCAATCATGGTTGTGAAGATGGGTTCGTTGGCGACATAGAGGAAGAAGCGGAACTCAATTTCGAGCTCAGACGAGCCCGAACGGGCTCAAACAGCAAAGTCGCGTAAATCACGTTTTTGGTGTGCATTTCATAAGCTTTGGGAGGACAAGTTTTCCAGAAAATATTTGATGGGTTTAAATAGTTAGATAGAGGGGTTCGTTAGCGACGCATAGAAAAAAACAGAACTCAATTCTGAGTTCAAACGAACCCGAACGAGCAAAAATTGTAAAGTCATGCACTGCAACCCAGTTTTCTTCGCCGCGGCCGCGACCCATTTCTTCACCGCGGTCGCGGCCGCGGCGAACAAAAAACTACCAGCGCCCAACCTTCTGGCGGAAAAATGTCGCGGCCGCGGAGCCTTTTGCTCACCGCGGCCAGCGGGAAGCTCCGCGGCCGCGGAGGGCGCGACATGCAGTTTTTTAATAGCAAAATTTAGCTTTCGTTGGGATTATTCTCCCCCTCCTGGGGACGAACCTAGGGCAAGAAAACACGCAAAAACCCTCTCTTCCTCTTCTTCTCCCTTCTTCTTCTTCTCCTTTCTTCCTTCTTCTTTCATCTTTCTCTTCCATTTTTCTTTCTTTTTTTCTTGAAATTCAAGGATTAAGCTTTGTAATTTTGGATTCGACACTCGAATTGCGATTTATTGTAAGTTCTTCTCTTTATTTTTAATTCTTGAAAAATGATTGGATTGAGAGAGATGATTGATTGTGTTGAATTGATATTGCGTAGCTAATTCCTATTGCTAGGGATAGGGGATGATTGTTTTTGTTTAATACGTATCTCCCGGGCTTGAATTGTTCGTTCTTGTGTAGGTTGAATTAATTCAAAACTGTTGAATTCTTGTTCGATAGATTGACATAATCAAAAAGTGACATTTTGATCTTGCTATTGGTGACACTTGGATGTTAATTTTTCGAGTTAGGGTTTATCGATTTTATGTGATTAGTTGATTAAACGTCTTCTAATTGAATTAACGATTTTTAGACCCGAAAGAGGAGAAGTCGTAGACCTAGGCTTGCATGAGGTAGACGATGTCGTAACTGATTAGTCTATAAGTTTTGGGTTGAAATACACGCTTGTCGATGACTCATCCTTTGTTACGAAAAGTTATTGGGATTGGGATAATTGGCATGTGTCGTATGCTCGAGTTTGTTCGTCTATGTACAATCCCTTGTTATGAAGAGTTATTGGGAGCGAACTGCTAGATGTTTAAGCGAGAGCATCAATCTAGAATAGAATGATTCATGTCCTGGTGTGCGAGTAGAACTTGAATTAATTCCCCGACTCCCTAGCTTCTCCATCTTTGTTTCGTTTGCATTTTTAGGTAGTTTATTATTTTTATTTTATTTCTTAGTTAATAATTCATCCAAACGACTATCTGATTAGAGTGTTTAGGATCTATTTTCTTTTTATGTGTGATTGATACCAAAGCTGAATTCTGAACCACCTTCCTCGTGAGATCGACCCGGGGAACGAATCTTTCGATTCGGTACTCGGTAAAAAAAACAATTTGTGCTACAACAAATTTGGCGCCGTTGTCGGGGAAGGCAAGTAGGATATTTAGTTTTGGTGTTGATCCTATTTTTTGGGTTTCTCTTTATTTTTGCATTTTTAGCGTTTTTATTCTTTCTTTGCATCTTTGTTTTTCTCTTTTGTTTTTGTTTTTGTTTTTATCTTCTTCTCTTTTTCGTGGCTACGTGTGGTTGTTCTGTTATGGTGTGCAGGTAATATGAACTTCAATCACGTGTACTCCTCTCTGCACTACCCTCTTGGAACAATAAGCCGAGCTATTCCGCCGGGTACCACACCCAATCTTATTAGTACTCTTCCGAGCAGTGTTGGCACCATTTTCCGGTTGAGCAAACTTATGAGTCCCATGAGTTTAATGAGAAGCTCGACCAGATTCTTGATTTCATAGAGTCTAAATCAGCTCGAGAAGAAGAGGCCGCCTACAATGCCAAACTCGATCTGATCCTAGATCGATTGATGGCCGAAAAAAAACGAGTGGAGGAGATTAAGCTCATATGTGCCCGTTTGAGCGAGCAAGTGGAGAATCTAGCAAGGCGTATCGACTCTATCGAGTCCCAGGCCGATGAGCCCACTATGATGAACCCCCATCCAACACCTTTTCACTTCAATGAGCTCGGGGATGACTCTTCGGGGTACAATACCAAGCTTGACCTTATCCTTGATTGGATGATGGCCCGAGAAAATCGAGAAGGAGAGATTGAGCTCGGATGTGCTCGACTGAGTGCACAAATCGAGAGCCTCATTGCACGTCTCGACTCTATCGAGGCACAAGTTGATGAACCCCACTTCATGCTTGATACTCAAGCCCGTGTTTTGAAGAAAATGTGCGAGGACGAAGAAGAAGATGACACCCTCCCACGTGCCGAGAATGATACATCAGAGGAGGAGGGAAACTCACAAGTCCCATCTCCCATCTCCGAGTTGGAGCATGCGTCTT
The DNA here is from genome assembly GCA_902706635.1 of Striga hermonthica. Classification (NCBI taxonomy): domain Eukaryota; kingdom Viridiplantae; phylum Streptophyta; class Magnoliopsida; order Lamiales; family Orobanchaceae; genus Striga; species Striga hermonthica. Next base: position 4,261,588 of record CACSLK010027837.1, on the reverse strand, counting down.
TGAGCCATTGCACAGTGTTACGAAGTGGGGAGCATTTTGTTCGACTGGCTCCACAGATATCCTTACAGTCCCGGAGGGTGATAACAGAGATCGCATGGGAAAAGCTTTGCGTCTAGAGTTGGGGAATGCTCGTGCTCGAACCAACTTCATCCAGAATGCAGCCACCTGGATCCACAGTGCCAGCCTTCTCGCCACAGTGCCCATGCTACCACTTCTTAAAAGTACGAAGGCGTGACACGACCGTCACTTCTTTCTGGATCTCGGCTGAGTTCTTCGCAGGTTTTGTCAAGCTAATGACGTTAAACAAGCGCTTCTTGGGAGGAAACCCAAGTGATTTATCGCTTTCTTAGATATTTTTCTTTTCACTATTTAGTTTTATCTTGGAATAATGGGACTTTGGAGTTTTGTGATTTTCTTATTGGCATGTATGAGTTCGCGAGGCTGAGCATAGACGAGCGGCTTGCACGTAGATGTTTCTTCTCCTCGAGGCATATTCGGTTTGCACACCCCTTTTCCCTTTTTATCTTTTTGAGTCTATTTTCTCCTCCTGTCATTTCTTTAGAGTCTTGTGGTAGTTGCTGGTGTTGGTTCATGGTATGAAATTGCTAGGTTCTATTATGTGACTTCTGGTTTTGTGTTGAAGCAATGAGGTCATTGCCTCATTCTAAGTGTGGGGGAGTGTATTTGGATTTTGCATGCTTATGTGGTGGGCCGGTCTAGTTTTAGGATTTTATTCTGTCTTTCTGAGCTTGGACTATGGTGTATGGCAAGATTGGTTAATGACGTCGATTGAGTTGAGTAGTTGTGATGATGAGAATTGGTGGCATATCTCGATGTGTTTCTTGGTTGTTTTCATTGACATTATCTACCTTGTGAGGCTTGAGCCATACTTGTTTCTTGTGAGATGTTGGTCTGAAATTATTCAGTTATAATTTACCTTGAGTCTACTTTTAAATGAATTGACTGAGTTTGTGAAACGTGAAAATGATTGAGGTGTTCCTTGTATTTTCTTCCATTTTCTTTTTCTCCGTAAATAATTCTCACTAGTCACCCCTTTTGAGCCTTGTTGATATTTTTCCTTAATAACCTCATATGATGATGTTGAGGATTGATGATTTGTTAAATGGAGGTGGTGATTGTTGAGTTTTGACAAAAAAAGAAAAAGAAAAATGGAGGCCAAATAGATTTTACTCCAAGTGCTTGACCACTAATGTAAGTGAAACGAGCAATGAGTACGGGAAACCAGTCTAGGAGACTCGGGCGGAAAACTCGTAGGCTAAACCTAGATAAATTGTCCAAAGGGTTATCCTAAAAACAAAAAAAATAAAAAAAAAAAAAAATGTTTAAATAATTGTTTGGGAAGTGTGTTGGTGTTGGGGTTAGTAAGGAGGAACCGGTTAGTGTTTGGTAACCGGTGGTGTTTATGATCACGGCTGGGTGATGGAATTGAGTTGAATTTGTTTTTATTTGAGTCACTTAACCTATATGTATCCTACCAATCCAAAGAGCCTACATTTCATCCCTAGAAGTCCTCTTGATTCATTGTTTCACAAACTTGATTGTTTTAGAGTAAAAGTTAGATAATAGGCAAACTTATGATTGATTTGATTGATGACCAGCTTGAGCGTATTTGCGAAAGAGACTGAGTGAGGCATATGATATATTTTCGTACTCGAGAGTCTTTGTTTTTCGAAGAAATCAAGTTAATAGTTGAGGTTTGCTATTATGATCATTGGAATTCTTCTCGACTTGATTGACTGGTTTGAGATTGGTATTGTTTGAAATTGTGTCCATGCACATTTGTTTGTCTTCTTTTCTTTTCTTTGTTCGGGACGAACAGGTCTTAGTGTGGGGGAGTTGTTTGTCCCATTTTTGTTGCATTTTTTGTTGTCATTTTGCCTTTCTTTTACCCTCATATTAGGTCTTTTAGTTGTTTTTTAGTTCGTTTTGTAGTTTATTTCGTGGTTTACTCTATTTTGGTATTTCTTTTGTTTCTCGTGTGTCTTTTCGGTTTTCTTTTGTTTTTGGTGTGCAGGTCAGAAGCCCCGTGAGGAATGGATTTAGCTGAAAATTGATCGAGCAATTATGGCTGTGAAGATGGGTTCGTTGGCGACATATAGGAAGAAGCGAAACTCAATTTCGAGCTCGGACGAGCTCGAACGGGCTCAAACAGCAAAGTCGCGCAAATCACATTTTTGGTGTGCATGTCATAAGCTTTGGGAGGACAGGTTTTTAAGAAAATATTTGATGGGTTTGCATAGTTAGATAGAGGGGTTCGTAAGCGACGCGTAGAAAAAAACAGAACTCAATTCCGAGTTCAAACGAACCCGAACGAGCAAAAATTGTAAAGTCGTGCAGTGCATCCCAGTTTTCTTCGCCGCGGCCGCGACCACTTTCTTTACCGCGGCCGCGGCGAACAAAAATTTGTCAGCGCCCAACCTTCTGCGAAAAAATGTCGCGGCCGCGGAGCCTTTGCTCATCGCGGCCAGCGGGAAGCTCCGCGGCCGCAGAGGGCGCGACAGGCAGCTGTTTAATAGCAAAATTTAGCTTTCGTTGGGATTATTTTCCCCCTTCTGGGAACGAACCTAGGGCAAGAAAACACGCAAAAACCCTCTCTTCCCCTTCTTCTCCCCTCTTCTTCTTCTCCTTTCTTCCTTCTTCTTTCATTTTTCTCTTCCATTTTTCTTATTCTTTTTCTTGGAATTCAAGGATTAAGCTTTGTAATTTTCGATTCAACACTCGAATTGCGATTTACTGTAAGTTCTTCTCTTTATTTTTAATTCATGAAAAATGATTGAATTGAGAGAGATGATTGATTGTGTTGAATTGATATTGCGTAGCTAATTCTTATGGCTAGGGATATAGGATAATTGTTCTTGTTTAATTCGTATCTCTCGGGCTTTTTTTTTCCAAGCGATAGATGAGTAACATTAAACACAAACTAATGATATATGAGTTCAAATACAACACTGGAAAGCCCCCGAAAAGAAAAAAAACTGAAACCAAACAACAACAAAGGGAGATACACTCAAAGAGTGATCTAGACATAAACACCCAACTACGAACTTTAAGCAAGGAAAGGCCCTTGCGACTTAAAGCCGTAAATCCACCAAACAAACCAAGGCAAGAAAGAAGAGAAACCAGAAAAAATAAAAAATAGAAACAGAAAAAAAAATGAAAAAAACTATAAATCAGACTCTACCCTCTGAAAGCTCCTTGCAAACTCCATCCATTCTTTCCACGCATTCTTCACCACCATCTCCTCCGGAATCCAGGCCTTCTCGAACAACCATAAGTTCCTAGACCGCCATAACCACCAAAGGATGTACGTGGTCAGTTGGATGCGGTCCTCAGAGATGATCGATGAGTTTGTTGAACAGATTTGCCACCACCATTGTCAAAAAGAGTTTCCACTCAGCTGCACTCCATCCCACTTCAAAGGTGACAACTTCCACACGTTTTTTGCTTTCCTGCAATCAAAAAACAAGTGTTCTATGGTTTCCTCTTGCTCTCCACATTGATGGCATATGACATCCACCTGGATTCCCTTCTTGATAATGTTGACACTGGCTGGAAGAACACCATTAAAGCACTTCCAGATGAAGTGCTTTAATTTCCCTTTAACCCTCATCTTCCAGCTCCTCAGTTTATAAGTTTGTCCTTATGGCCTGTGCTACTTCCTTCAGCTCTGTCCATCCTCAGAAGTTTGCAGTCCATCAGGTGAGAGTAGGAGCCAACAACATTAAACATTCCTTTTTTGTCAAACTTCTACTGCCATCTGTCAGGGAGCTCTGGTCTCAAGGAGTCAATAGCTAGAATAGTTGTTCTGTCATTCTCTGAAAACCTTCTATCTAAGATATTGTTGTTCTAGCTCCTCCCATCCTCATTGATTAAGTCACAGACCCAAATGATGGGTTCATCTTCATTCTGTAAGGGTTGAGGGATCTTGTGAAATAAATTAGGCACCCAACTGTGGTCTAGAATCTTGGTTTCTTTGCCACTTCTAATCTCCTTACTCAGCCCCTTAGCAAAAGATGGGATGAAGTCCACCCATTTGTTCCATATCAATGATGTTGTGCTTATCCTTTTGGCCTCTAAATTTGAAGTCTGAGAGAAATACTTAGCCTTGAGAAGTCTGCTCGTGGGAAGGTCAGGACATGTTGTGACACTCCAAATTTGTTTTAAAATCATAGCCTCATTGAATAATTTGTAGTCATGGAACCCCAAACCACCATCAGCTTTAGGCACATTGATTTTGTTCCATTGTTTTCAATGAATTCCTATGTCTTGCTTAGTCCCTTTGGTCCACCAGAAGGCAGCAGTTAATCTACTCAACTCATGGCAAATAGCAGCTGGCAGCTTAAAACAGCTCATGGCATAAACAGGAAGAGCATTTACCAATGCCTTTATCAAAACTTCCTTACCTGTTGTGGACAGATAATTGTTTGTTCTTGTGTGGGTTGAATTGATTCAGAACTGTTGAATTCTTGTTCGATAGATTTATATAATCGAAAAGTGACATTTCGATCTTGCTATTGGTGACAATTGGATGTTAATTTGTCGAGTTAGGGTTTGTCAATTCTATATGATTAGTTGATTAAACTTCTTCTAATTGAATTAGCGATTTTTAGACCCGAAAAGAGAGAAGTCGTAGACCTAGGCTTGCATGAGTTAGACGATGTCGTAACTGATTAGTCTATAAGTTTTGGGTTGAAATACGCGCTTGTCGATGACTCATCCCTTGTTACGAAAAGTTATTGGGATTGGGATAATTGGCATGTGTCGTATGCTCGAGTTTGTTCGTCTATGTTCAATCCCTTGTTACGAAGAGTTATTGGGAGCGAACCGCTAGATGTTTAAGCGAGAGCATCAATCTAGAATAGAATGATTCATGTCCCGGTGTGCGAGTAGAACTTGAATTAATTCCCCGACTCCCTAGCTTCTCCATCTTTGTTTCGTTTGTATTTTTAGGTAGTTTATTATTTTTATTTTATTTCTTAGTTAATAATTCATCTAAACGGCTATCTGATTAGAGTGTTTAGGATCTATTTTATTTTTATGTGTGATTGATTCCAAAGCTGAATTCCGAACCGCCTTCCTCGTGAGATCAATTCGGTACTCGGTAAAAAATAACAATTTGTGCTACAACAGTACACACCTTTCGTCGGAATTTTCAACGACGAGAGCTAATCCGTCGGAATGCTCAACAACGGGAGCTAACCCACCGGCATTACCATTGGCGGGAAAATACTTTATTATTGATTTTACGCTACTTAAATTAAAAATAAAAAGTCTTACAACAGATTGCCAAATAAATTACTAAGATGAAATAAAAAAAATGCAATATATATATAATCAAATTATTAAATTATTTTAGGGTTTTCGTAAATGTTAGTGTAAAATTGGAAAAGAAAATGTCATAAGATAAACAAATGGTAAAAAGTACGATTAACATTGTAAACTAGAAAAAAAATTAGGAATGTGATAACAATGAAGACTCGTGGATTGATTTTACTGATAAACTTTCCAAAAAAGTCAAGAATATTTGATTCTCACTATTTTTATGTAGACATAGACTGAAAAACCCATAATATTTTTAAGAAAACCTTTGAAGAAAATCAAGAAATTGATTCATAGTATTTTTAATATATTTTTTTTATAAAAGGCACACTTAAACAAATACAGCTAAGATTTGAATCTAAAATTAACTATTTTGTGTTTTAGGTAATTAAAAAAAATAAAAGGTTGTTATCTTTAGACTACATTAAATATTGGCTGTTTTTTTTCTACTATTTTTAGTAAATAAATTGTCTCTTTATATAGACTAGTGAGTACCAACGGGTGGACTTATTTCTTAAAACCTTTGTGTAGAACTTTATACAATATATTAGCTTGCTAACCATTTATATTAATAAATAATATTTTAACATCTATATTTATTGTTTGATATAAAAAAATAATAATTATATTTATGTTTATTCATCATAATACTCAACTATTATTTTTTAAAACAAAATATTATCGTATAATTTCATTATTATTATTATTATTATTATTATTATTATTATTATTATTATTATTATTATTATTATTATTATTATTATTATTATTATTATTTATGATACTTATAAAAGTAGTATTCTTTATACATATAAGTATATATATCTATGTAATGATAAATTTTAATATACATTAATATTATTTAGTTATGTAACTAATTTAAAAATATTTAAACAAATTCAAAATAAATAATGTGCCATATATGCATTCTATTCATTTTTAGAATTTGTCCTATCTCATAATAATTAAAAAATATACATATATATGTGTGTGTGTGTGTGTGTGTGTGTGTGTGTGATTTTATGACATTATTAAATGTGTTAATCAGAAAAATAAAACTAGTAATTAGACAGTAGTATCGGTGAATTTTGTGGTAGAAGATGTTAACTCAAAATATTGCGTTTGATTTATTTTAAATCAGTCAACCATTTACGATTGTTAATATAACAACAATAATAGAAATAATTATTGTAGTTAGATAAATTTTGACAATCGTACTTTTTGAAAAGTTAACTAAATTTCACACGATTGTGTAGTAAAATTTTTCCAAACCTTCATCTAACAAAATGATTTAAATAAACCATACAAATCCCAGATCTCCCGGATTTCTACTATTCTGATGATGCTTTCCAAATTGTAATAAGGTATGAAAAAGTTTACAAAATTTCACAAGAATGTGTAGTATGAATTTTTCAAAAATAATATGTATCAATCCTAAACAAAATATATGAGTAATTAGATAGTACTAGTATTTGATCCTGTGCATTTGCACAGATATAAAACACGTTTTTATTTGTATTTATTAATTAGACATGTACTTCTATCATATAAAAAATATTACTTTTTCTTAAATTATTTTTATCATTCAAAATTAATTGAGATTTAAATTTTATTTTAGTCATGCAACGTTTACATTAGCAACATGAATGAAATAATTTATATATTTATGGCATATATTAGAAAAATTAACATAAATAAAAAAATTATTGGTGTTTTTGAGTTTTTAGAAAAAAAAATATATATATATGTGCCAATCATATTTTTTCCAACAATGCAACCAAATATAGCGATTACAGCTCTGAATGTGCCAATCACCTTTAAATTCCAACATTAGTCGTTACACATTTGAATATTTTTCTACCAAATTTAGAATTAATTTAGTAACTGGTCCAAAAAAATAAATAATAAAAATATATATTAATGTGTAACGATTTTAGTAGATTAATAAGTAATTAATTACAAAAATTGTAACTCCTTTTGGAGGAAAATGAAAAAAAGTTTTATTAAATATTTTATTAAATACATAAGCTAGTAATTATATATATAGATTATCAGTAAATTTTATGATGAAAATTTTGTAATTAGAGTTTTGAAATTTATGATAAAAGATATCTTCAAGATAGTGTGTTTGATTTTTTTTTTTTTTAAATCAATTAAAAATTTAGAATGGTTATTGTACAAACATAATGGAAAAATATTAAATTATAAAAATATGGTGGTTTCGTGTGATTTTTTTGAAAACATTAATTTAAGTAGGGATTTTCAAATTTTATCTAAAGAATAATTTACACATTCCCTTTAAATTTAGATTCTTTTCAAATTGTAATAAGTTGTTGAAATTAAATAATTATGGACACCAGTGTGATTTATTGGAAAATTTTGTTTCATCGATTGTATAGGCTGATTTTTGTTTAAAAAGATCATTCAATTATGAATTGCAATTTAAAATTAAAAAAAAAATATCTATATTTGTTTTTACCGTAATTAATTATATATGCTACCAATAGCAATATTAATTATCATATTCATTAAATATTTATTATGCATATCCCATAAATAA
>CACSLK010027837.1:4152311-4162526 GCA_902706635.1 Striga hermonthica | reverse complement strand
TCATCTGAGTTTTGGTACCCAGACTCAGGAGCCACCAATCATGTCACACATGACCTATCAAACCTGAGCCTATCCACTGAATACACAGGAGATGAAAGGATCCACCTAGGTAATGGAATAGGTATGAATATCTCTCACTTTGGTGAATAATATGTAGTGTCCTCTAATGATAAAAAATTCCTTCTTAAAAACCTCCTACATGTTCCCAACATAACCAAAAACCTAATCAGTGTCTCACAGTTTGCCCAAGATAATAAAGTCTTCTTTGAGTTTCACCCTCATTTTGTCTTGTCAAGGATCAAGCTACAAGGGAAGTACTACTCAAGGGAGCAGTTAAGGATGGTCTCTACAGCTTCTTCCTTCAAACCAAAACCACTGAACCCAAGAAAAACCTCCATCAACCTCTGAACCAGAAACTCAGCTTACTTTCAGTATAAGTTAGAAATAAGGATAGCATAGGTGTTTGGCATTCTAGATTTGGTCATGCCAATTTGGATATTGTTAGAAATGCTTTGAATGATTGTAATGTTCCTTTTCTTGACAATGAAAATGCTTCTTTATGTTCTACTTGCATGAAGTGCAAAATGCACAAACTCCCTTTCTCTAACTCAGAAAACAAAGACTATGAACCCATTGAATTTATTCACTCAGACCTTTGGGGACCTGCACCAATAAAATCTTTTCAAGGCTTCACTTATTATGTGTCTTTCATTGACTATGCTAGCAGAAACACTTGGGTCTACCTCTTGAAACAAAAATCAGATACTCAAGCAGCCTTCATTCACTTTAAAAACTTTGTTGAAACTCAATATCCTAAAAAAATCAAAGTATTTCAAAGTGATGGGGGTGGAGAATTCACTGCCTTGACTAAATACTTCTCTGAAAATGGAATTAAGCATCAAGTTTCTTGTCCCTACACACCTGAGCAAAATGGAATGGCTGAGAGGAAACATAGGCACCTGATTCAAGTTGCATTAGCCCTCCTTGCTCAATCTAATCTTCCTACCTATCACTGGGATGATGCTGTTTGTAGTGCAGCCTATCTTATAAATAGAACCCCTAGCAAAGTCCTCAACTTCAAGTCTCCTTTTGAAGTTCTCAATAACAAGAAACCAGACTACTCCTTTCTAAAAACTTTTGGATGCCTGTGTTATCCCATGATGAAAACTTACAACAAACACAAGTTAGACTTCAAAAGTCTTCCCAGTATCTTTCTTGGTTACAATAGCAAGCACAAAGGATACAGAATACTCTTGCCAAATAAGAAAGTCATCCTGACTAGACATGTTTTCTTTGATGAAACTCAGTTCCCTTTCATTGAGTCTACAGAAACTGGTAAAACACCTCAGTATGAGACCTCTACTGCTCCCTTATCAGTGATCAAGAATTTTGAAAACCAAGAACCCACAAATGTTCAAACTTCTCCTATTCATCCCATTAATGACTCTTCTACTTCTTCTTCTCCTAGCACTCATCCCATCAATTCACCTCCATCACACCAAAACATTCCAGATCTTGGAGGACATATTTACATTGACTTACCTATAGAGAGTGATGTTCAATCTGTTTTTGTTGCTAACTCTCCTGTTGAGCATGATGTTAGAAAAACAGGTGGTCACTCAATGGTCACAAGAGCCAAGGCTGGGATTCACAAGCCAAAAGTCTATACCATCAGCAAGATAGATGAAAGAGAACCTGTCAATGACCTTGAAGCCATGTCAAGTCCTAAGTGGAAAGAAGCTATGATCAAGGAATTTCAAGCTCTTCAAAAAAATAAAACCTGGACTCTTGCAGTGTTGCCTCCAGACAAGACCCTTATTGCGAGCAAATGGGTTTACAAGGTCAAACACAATGCAGATGGCACCATAGCTGAGCACAAAGCAAGGTTAGTGGCAAAAGGTTTTACTCAATTCCTAGGCTTTGATTATGGAGAAACTTTTAGTCCTGTTGCAAGAATGGCTACTATCAGGACTGTTCTCTCAGTTGCTTTAGTTCTTAATTGGAACATCAAACAAATTGACATAGACAATGCATTTCTCAATGGAAACTTAGACACAGAACTTTACATGGAACAACCCTTTGGGTTTGTGCTTCCTAGAAATGAGAAATTGGTCTGCAAGCTTCAGAAGTCCATATATGGTTTGAAGCAAGCATCAAGGGCCTGGTTCAATAAGCTTGGCACTTCTTTACATTCTCTTCAATTTCAGACATCTCAAGCTGATAATTCTCTCTATTTCAGACATAAGAATGGCCACACAACTCTTGTCTTGGTGTATGTAGATGACATGATAATAACTGGGAGTGATCCTAATGAATTGAACAGTCTGATTGACCATCTAAAGCTTGAGTTCTCCTTGAAGGATCTAGGTGGCTTGAATTATTTCCTAGAAGTTGAGTTCTCTAAGATAGGTGATAGAATGTTCCTTAACCAAAAGAAGTATATCTCTGATCTCTTGTCTAGAGTAAAGATGCTTGATGCTAAAGGGATATCATCTCCAATGGTGAGCACTCTTGTCTTGTCTAAGTTTGATGGTCAGCCAATGGAAAATCCTACTCTTTTTAGATCAGTTGTGGGTGCACTGCAGTATGCTACCCTCACAAGGCCAGAATTATCATATAGTGTCAACAAAGTCTCTCAATACATGCAAACACCTCTCAACACACATTGGAGAGCTGTCAAAAGAATCCTCAGGTATTTGACAGAAACTATGGAGTATGCTATGCATTTTTATACACCAAAGAATCTTCAAATCAATGGCCATGCAGATGCTGATTGGGGTTCAGATTTAGATGACAGAAGATCTACTAGTGGGTATTGTATTTTTCTGGGACCTAATCTGATTTCTTGGAGCTCAAAGAAGCAACATGTTGTTTCTAGGTCAAGCACAGAAGCTGAATACAGATCCTTAGCTCATGCTTCTTGTGATGTGGTTTGGCTTCAATCTCTTTTGCAAGAACTTAGAATTGGAACACCAAAAACAGCCAACATATGGATGGATAATCAAGGAGCTGTCAGTTTGGCTGGGAATCCTGTCTTTCATTCTAGAACTAAACACTTTGAGATTGATCTGCATTTCATAAGAGAGAAGGTGGCTTCAAAGCAGATTTCAGTTAGACATATCCCTGCCTTGGATCAAACAGCAGATTTGTTTACCAAACCAATCTCAGGACAACTCTTCACAAGATTTAGAAACAAACTGTTTGTTCTTCCCAAGAGCTTGTTCGAGTTGAGAGGGGGTGTTAGAAGTGATCCTGCTTCTGCATGGTCAAGAGCTAGCCATAATATAACCAAGGGCTGCAAGCCAAGGCAGCATGCACACACCAGCGGGGCCATGCAACGTGCAGAATAGACAAGAGACAGCTCACATTTATGCTAGTACATTAGTTTGTTATTAATTCTTATCCTTAGTGCTATGTGTCATCCATCTAGCTTGTCTTCATTTTGAAATGTGTGGCTGAGATTTAGTAAGCCTTGTACAAAAGGAGAAAAATCGTGTTGCATGCTTTAGTGAAAAATTAATGTTGTAACCCTACTCTTGTGATTGTTCTTGTTTTTGCCTCAGCATCTCTTCTTTGCCCAAGAAAGATGAACATTGATTTTTCTCATTATTCTGGTTACACACTTTGCATTTTTCTATCTATACTTTATGATGATTACAAGTGATATTATTTTAATATGGTATACTTTCTTATATTCATGTTGTTATCAGGTGTTGTGTCAAGCCAAAGGTAGCGGCTCGAGTGGTGATCATTTGTTGTTTTCCCGGCCATCCTTTGATGCTATAACGGTTGGTCTTCCACCCACACAACCCTCAAATAGGGTAGTTCAAGAAGCCGTAGTTGTTCCTAAGGTTTATACAAATCAAATAAAAAAAAAAAATTCAGAAACATCCTTTCCTGCAGCTTTTACATGCAACTCAAGTGGGTTTATTGTCTGAGTACATCTCTTTTTCTTGTTAAATTTACTATTCTACTATACCTTGTAAGCATACATCTCTTTGCTCCATGTTATTGTACTCGGTCGGTCCATACTTGATTTTCTGCTCATTGTTGTACATTATACTTCAATATTTGCCATGTAATGCTTGCCTTCCCTGTGACTCAATTTATATTACATACTTTAGATTAATCCTGACTATGCTTTTCAGGTAGAAGAGAAGCTTGAGTCTGGACAGGGAAAAACAACATTCCGACGTTTCTTTTCGAAATTTTTTACACCAATATATTTGGAGGTCATCTTGAATCACTTTTTGTAATACCAGCAGCATCATAGTTAGCTTTTATATTATCTTCTAAAATGTCTAATTTAGAAAAAGGATTGCTCAACAATTTTCACTGATGTGCTTATACATGGTATTAATTTGTGTGTGCAGTCCTTCATCTTGACATTTTTAGCAGACGTAGTCAGATAGCAACGATTGCGGTAAGCTCTATTTTTCACTTCGTCGCAAAATATTCTGGTAGATGTTTGTGGGCAATAAGTGTTTAAAAGAAGAAGTAAACTGAGCTCTACATGTTCTGTCTATAGATCACCTGTTACACGGATATATATTTTCAACAAATTAGCATACTTGCATAATGAGATGTCATACTTTAAATGACACGTTAACGTAAAACAAAATGTCATTTTACAGTATAAATATGCATTTTTGTTCTGATGCTTCAGTTAAGCTGCCTCACAGCTAGGAGTGCAAACGAACCGAGCCGAGTCGAGCATTAGCGTTATCGAGCAGGATTGAGTTTTTTTTTTAGCTGCTCGAGCTCGAGCCCGTCGAGCTCGATTTTTTAGGCTCGAGCTCGACTCGATAAGAAATTACAATAGCTCGAGCTCGGCTCGTGTTCGACTCGAAATCAAAATGCTCGAGCTCGGCTCGAGTTCGGTTTGAAAATTAGGTAAAATTACCATTAAGCACCTATGCTAATATATATAATAAGGGGTATTTTTGTCATTAACGTATATCTCGAGCGGCTCGACAAGGCAAAATGTACGCTCGAGCTCGACTCGAGTTCGTGCTCGACTCGAGTTCGGTCAAACTCGAGCTCAAGTCGAGCTTTGACTCGAGCGCTCGCGAGCGGCTCGTGAGCCGCTCGACTCGTTTGCAGCCCTACTCACAGCAGCCTTTCTATGCATGATTCTGAACTAGGGCTGCAAACGAACCGAGTCGAGCATTGGTCTTGCTTGGATTGATATTTATTTTTTTTAGCCGCTCGAGCTCAACTCGATAAAAAAGTACAATCGCTCGATCTCGGTTCGAAATCAAATGCTCGAGCTTGGCTAAAAAAAATTTAAGTGGAAAAATAAAATTAACGAAGGGATCAACGGCCTCACCTCATAAACCGAATTTAGCGGAGACGGCGATAGGGCAGAGTCTGTAGAGACTCTCACGACGCAAAGGAAAAAAGTTTAGAGAGAGAGAAGTGAGACAGAGAGAGAGAGAGACAGGAAAAAGGTGAAGAGAGGCGAATTTATATTTATATAATATAATTAAGTGTGAAAAGGGTACAGAAAATTATAAGGGCAAACGAAAACACCGCATCAGTGGAAGTACAATTAGTCTCGTGTAGAAGAGTAGGACAAGTGTTATAGCAAGACAGATTGTGATTTGCGATTACAAGTATTTTTGGATTTTGGATTATATTTAATTTGATTTACTAAATAAAATGTGTTAAAAATTGTAAGTAAATTGTGTTTTCCAAATCTAGATTTAGTATCGATTATGGTTGTAAACGAGTCGAGCGGTTCGCAAGCCGCTCGCGAGCGCTCGAGCTCGACTCGAACAAGAACTCGAGTCGAGCTCGAGCCCATATTTTGCCTCGTCGAGCGGCTCTAAATACATGTTAAATTACTAAAATATCCTTTATTTATATGTTAAGATATGTCCTTATTGGTAATTTTACCTTTCTACTTAAAATTTTTCGAGCCGAGCTCGAGTATTTTGATTTCGAGTCGAGCTCGAGCTATTGAAATTTTTTATCGAGTCGAGCTCGAGCCTAAAAAATCGAGCCTGACGAGCTCGAGCAGCTTAAAAAAATCAATCTTGCTCGATAAAGCAATGCTCGACTCGGCTCGGCTCGTTTGCAGCCCTAGTATCGATGACAAAAAAAAATACAAAATACTCCCTCCTATTTTTTTTAAATGTCATTCTAACTTTATCAACTATTTGCTAAATAAATGTCATTTTGGATCTTTTGTACATATTTTTCCATTATTACCCTCATTTAACTAATAAATACATTACGTCTTTTCATATTCACTCATCACTTTTTTCTCAAAACATTCATCTCTATCTTCATTAGATAAGGTTATTATTGACAAAAAAAAATTTCTTAATTAATGTGCAACTTCTCAAAACGACATCTATTAAAAATAGAAGGTAGTACTAAATAAGTTGTAAATATTCTAATCAAGATTGGAGTTTGAATGAATTACTATTAAAACAATTAAATAACAATAAAATAACTAGAGAATTAGCAAAAGTTACAGGGTGCCGAGAAATCTCATCAAATTTTAAATCTTTATTGAACGCTTATATGTTCGGTTACTTGATTCAACAAGTCTATATACATCTATGACTTTATGCTCGATAATTATTCGCAACATAAACGACAAATTCGTTCAATTAAATAACACCCGAGCCTGTTTAGGGCCATGTTATTCAACCCTGGCCCTGCCCACCGGCCTAAGTCCAGTTCGACTTGGGAAATCAACATATATTTGTTCTATTTTTTTATAGGACAGGTCCCACACCCAAGTTAGGCCCGACCCTGGCCAACGAGTCACCAACCCGCCACGAACCTAGATAAGGGTTGATCCCGAGTCGCCATTTTCGAGCCCCATGGCCCAAACCTAGCCCATGTTTTGGCCATGTCTAGGTATATAATATCATAATCGTTCAGGCTTGGCCCGCCCGTGTTTTAGCCATGTCTGATATGATATTATAATCGGTATAATGCGAAGTTAAAATTGAAGAAAAAGACCACCAAGGGCTGATTCCGAGTCGCCATTTTCGAGCCCGATGGCCCAAGCCTAGCCCGTGTTTTGGCCATGTCTAAGTATAATATTATAATATTATAATCGTTCGGGCTTGACCCGCCCGTGTTTTAGCCATGTTTGATATGATATTATAATCGGTATAATGCGAAGTTAAAAATTGAAGAAAAAAACCAACGTAATTCTCATCCAAGCCATGCTCCAAGATGCATTAGCGCATAAAAAAAAAATAAAAAAATAAAAAATAAAAAAAGGGGGTAAAATGCGCCAGTGGTTCTGCAGTAAAAAAACATTCCACAAAAAACAACAGAATCTCAACAAAAAGTGGGCCCGACCATCTCTCAAATCTACAAAAAGAATACACAGAACATACAGTTCAATGATAGATAAAAATTTCGAACATCCTTATACTAGAATTAAAATATATGAACTCCAAACTGAACTCCTGCAAATAAGGGCTTCTAATGGCACCACATACACCTGTAGATCATACCAGAGAGGGTAAACAATAGATAAACGACTCGGACAAAAACTAAAGAAGAAAACAAAAGGCATCGCATCATAAAAGAAACTTTAGCTGCTTAAGAGTGATTTTGTCACCTAAGCTGAGAGCAATTCCCTGAGTTTTGCTCCTTATCCTAATATATCCATTCAGTGTTCCATCACCCTGTTTCTCCACACTTATATTTACCAAAGCGTCCTCCCCAAATACACTCTTTGCATACAAGTTTGCAGCCAAGAATCCACATTCACCTTCTAAAGCAGATCTGAAGAAAAAAGTCATGCATCCAACACAATAAAAATGTGGCAAGTTAAAAAATACGATTGCTGAAAAAAATTTTGTAATGCGAGAAATGTATTTTTTTCACCAGATAAATCGTGGTTGGCAAACTACATAGTCAGCTTTAAGCAGTATAAAAAAGTGCACATCAGTTAACAATAGATAATAGAGTATTTTCTGGGGGCCAAAAAAATAATGGCAATGCATCTCATGTTCGTTAGCATTTTAACTCATTTACAATTTACTCAGTGTGATCGATGAGAAGAGCTGGAAAACAAACAGAACAGTCTGATAAACACCTTGATGTCGCAAAACACAAGCTCTTTTTGCTTGGTATGTTCGCAATAATAAACCAAATTCAAACACAACATTTCATTCAATATGATGTAGAGTTTGAGCGAGCTTCATGAAGAAAAATAAGATGTATGTACATTTAGCTACTCGACTCCAATTCATGATCAGCTGGGACATGGCCCATTGAAGATCAACTCAATTAATAATCAACGAACACGACAATCAATATTGAAGCTCACACAGTTGCACGTTTTTCCTACTCGATCTATTTAAACTCTTAAAGTACTAGTTGTGACCTTTTGGTGTCTGATATTGTATGCAGTCTATAGTAGAACTTCATAAAAGAGATGAGTACAGTTGTAAATAAAACATAAATACATAATAGAACTATTTAGCTTCAGGAAGCAAACTTTCATCATAGGCCAAAAGATAAAGCATAAAATCATCCAATCACAAGAAGCATAGAAAAGAACTACAACTATTTCACTAGATCACCATTTAGCAGTGTTCTGAAAACCGGACCGGACCGGCCGGTTCGACCGGCAAACCAGTCCATATACCGGTTCGGTCCGAGCTATTGAACCGTCAGGGCCCGAAACCGGTTAAAAACCATTTGAATCGTTTCAAACCCGGCGAAACCGTCGCAACTGGAAGCGGTTCGGGCGGTCCAGCGGTCTCATCGTTTGCCTTGTAAGTGTTGCTTGTAAAACCAATTAAATAGATGAATTCTTCGTGTAGTAGTTTCGATGTGGGACAATTGTTCACAGATAAAGTACGAAATTATTAGGCCTTACAGTATTAAATATTAATTGATTGCAACTTGTTGATCGAGTGGACTTTAAGAGCATCTCCAATGGCTCTTCTATTCTTCTTTTCTATTGCCACATGGCACAAATAATCAAATGTGGCATAATAAATGTCTAGAAAGACTTCTAGATGTAGAAGTCATTCTAAACAACTTCCACAATATATTATATTATTTATTTAATTTATCTTTTTTATTCAACCAATTACAATTTTACACATCACAATTTATACCACAATTAATGCTTACCATTGGAGACACATTTTTTTAATTTCCTTTCTTCATGCTATTCAACACAAAATGGACAATGTTCCATTGGAGATGCTCTAATAAGCTTAGAAAAAGCAAGTCTACTTTTTATGTTTACTATGCAGTATACACTATATTTAAGAAATGGAAATAAATAATAAAAAAAAAAAAATCATACAATGAGTGGTTTAATGGGCTTTAGAATATTATTATTACATTTGAGATAATGATATATATGTAATATATTAATTATATTTCTTCTCTAATAAAAAAAGTTACAGAAATTTGGTGATTATTATTTTGAGGCAATAATACATTTGTAGTATATTAATTGTGTTTCTCATATCCACTTTCTATGTCATATAAAATATTTTATAATATATTTCATATATGTTTAACCTCATAGCTTTTAAGTCTAATGGATATTTATAAAATATTTATGCATACTTTAAGTATTTAAATATTTAATTAAATATATTTTTATATATTAAATGTATAATATAATATAACATATATTTAAAAAATATTAATATATTAAATTTCGGTCCAACCGGTTCAACCAATGGTTCGACCAGTGAACCATTGAACCAGTAGCTCGACCGGTTCGATGACCGGTCCGGTTTTCAGAACCATGCCATTTAGAAAGATGAGCAAAAAATCATCATAAACATGAAGGTAAGCGATCATGAATGACTTACAATGCAGTCAAGCATTTCATATTGGTTGATTTGATAATATGATCCAGAAATTCTTTTTCATTTGTAATTGTGGTATTTACAGCAACCTGCCAAAAGAGAGGCAAATTGGAGAAGAAGAGAAGCATATCAGAGCCATATCAACCATACAAAAGAAAATAGAATACATATCAAGTATACAAAAGAGGTAATGACATTTGTCATCACCCCCACCCCCAAAGAAGAGAGAAACAAGATTTACCAGGACCCATTAGCTTAAATGCTGATGATGTCCTTCACAGGAGTGATTGAAAGAGAAAAAAGAAAGGAAGACAACTAAAAAGAAAAATACATAATAGTACAACAATGATAAAGAAGCACAATACCCAATTCCCTCATAAGCAGAAGTATGTATAAAAAG
>CACSLK010027837.1:4101020-4116970 GCA_902706635.1 Striga hermonthica | reverse complement strand
TTCTCAAATGATAAATAAATTTTTAGCTCCAAGACAATGTACAATAAACCGGGTTAATACTCCGTGTTAATTAGGTTTACAAGACAACTAACCGATTGGAGGAGAGCAACGCTAGAAGAGTGCCCTACCGATAATTGACCGAGGCAACAAATCCGAAAGCTTGAATTTATTCTTGCTAACAAAATTTGAAAGCTTTTTATCATTTGAAGGGGCTAAAATGACTACATAAAAGGTTATCACGGATAAACAAAAATGATGAAGTACAAACAAATAATTAAACTAGCATCTGCATTAAAATAAGTAAAAGCACAAAGAGAACACTTTCAGAATCTTTCAGCAAATAAAAATGTTCTTAATAAGCCCGATAAAGGAAACTTCAGGCAACTGCAAATAATATTATATCCAACGTTTGATAACAACTATGATTGGACACTTCTCTGAAGTTATATTTCTCTGCCCCATTACTTATTCAGCCATAGGAGTCAACATAATGCAGTTTCATAAAGACAGAAAGATTCGGATAGACCGACATTCAAAGAGAAACAAAAAAAAATCAATTTCCACAAGTCAGAAGTGGTCTCAAACTAATCACATAGGCAATTCTGTTCAAGCAACAGTACCAAGATTCGGAAATACTATGCCACTTCCAAATCGAAATGGCTCATATTAAGAGTGTTATCATAAAAAAGTCCTACATGACTGCTTTACAGAGGTGGAGAGGGAGAAAAAAACGCGCAGTCATGTCCATGTGCATTTTCTTTTTTGTTGTTCTTTTTTATTTTAGGTCTGTAGGCTTCCAGCTCTTTAACTTTTCTTCAGGGGTTAAATTTTGGAACTGTATGTGTAAACTTTGTTTGGCTCCTCGCCGGTTTCTTAAGGTGCGGCTGCCGGTACAAGTAAGCCGGTTTCTCGGTTATCGCCTGTTGTGTGCTCGCATAAGCGTTCAAGGGAAGTTGCTTTGTAAAGGTTGGGTAATAAGAAAGCAAGGTTGTCGTCTTCGGGCCATAATTCCGCTTTCGCGTCCAGTGGTGTGGGCGTGTCTGAGAATCGCGGTTCAAATGCAGATGTTCTGACTGTGGCATGGTCGCAAGCGATGCATAGAGAGGCTGGTGCTGTTGAGTGTGGGGCGACGGTAAGAAGTGGCTCCGTTGTGAGGCCGCCCGCAGGTACCTTCTATACAATGTTTCTGATTAATGTCTGCATTTGTGTGGTAGAACTTCAAACTTTCTGTTGTATTGTAGGTGCCAACGATGGGCGTCATTTTTTGGATAATGTGCCCACTGCTGCGTACATGTTGCTTCCTCTGTGCGTGCTCCTTCTTTGCAATTGGTTAGATCCTTGCACCTTTACCCTTTACTCTTTCAGTTTTATTTTTCCCATAATGTGTTTTGTTTTGATGTCAACTTTGGCTCATATCCTTCGATTTTTCAATCTTGTTCGCCGGTGGAGTTGTTTTGTTTGAGATGTCTGGTATTGATCATGATCAGACAATGTAAAGGAGTCTATAGATGCGTGTATTTGTGGCTGAACTTCATTTTCTGGTACTTAGGTGCTATTTTTATCTTTGTATTTGCACTTTGCAGCGATTATAGCGATGAAGGGTGAATCAGCTCAGTACACGAAGTCAAGTGATGCGCTTGTGTTGGTGGAGTTTATATCAGTGAGAAAGATCTGTAAAGATGAAGTCGAGAGCAATCGAGATAGGCAAGATAGCTGCAGAGATAAATTGAATTAATTAGATTAAATTTCATAAGCAATTGCCCACTATATTTAATTGGCTTATCTTCTTGAACCATTGGAAAAGTTCTTATTTTTGAATGACGCAAAATTGTAGTAGTAAGAAAACATTGCATCTTTTTATTGTCTTACCTTTGTTTTATGTCAGAATTTGTTTGTTCCTTCTTTCCTTCTCTAATGGAGAATTGTGTATCCATTTGTTGTATTTTGTTAAGTTTATGCTTACTATTCTCAGTGTTCACAGAAAAGAGAGTTTCACTTCTTATGGCAGTTGTTGTTCTTGAAAGAGCTTTGATCAATCCTTTGATTGAATATGCTATTGATTTTGATCCAAGGTAAACATATTTCGAAGATACATATGATTATTGGGATGCATCTTTTAGCCTGTTGCCATTTGGAACATACTCATTTACTTAGTTGACAGTTGAACTTTGTTGAATGTAGTTTTTGTTTTCCTGTTAAGTTGCATAAAGTTTTTTTCATTGATAGGGAGCCATTCTATTCTCTCCTATGCCTGAAAGTATTATGCTTATCGTTTGAGTGTTGTAATTTCTCATGCATGATTTAACTCGACAGAAAAAACTCCATCTATTGGATGTGTGTGAAATGGACTGATAAATGTTTTGATCAGTTTAAGTTCCTGAAGGATGAGATGCATATTTTGTTGCCTTGCCTAATAGTGTGCGTGTAATATTCTGCTATGTGTCCTTGATATTTGGAATATTGTTTCATTTAAGGGCCTCTGTTTCTGAATTTTACTTATTTATTTAGCCGTTTTCTTATGACATAATGTGATTCATTCAACTAATGTTCCTTTACATGTGACACATTTGAAAGCCCTAAAATTAATTGGTAATAGAGTTGAAGCGATACTATATATTTTTTTTAGGTTAAGAAGGTTGATGTTGATTTTTTCTCTGTTTAACGTTTATTTCTTCTTGAAGCATTCTGGTAAGTGCTTTTCTCGATTGTTATTGGGCTTTGCTTCTTTGTTTGCAGCTGCCATGGTATGGTAGCCAGGCGTGGAGATTTTCTATACCTCGGGGGTTTACTTTCTAGGATCGACTCCTTATTTTTCTAGGAGTGCTTAGGCAGATCTCACATTGTTGTGTAAAAAGATTTAGCAAATTGATTGGAAAGTAAATTGTAGATAAAAAAATAATGCAAATACTGCTCATATTCATTTTGATCAACTGATATCTAACACAGACGTGTTAATTTAAGGAATTGGTTGGCATATTCTCCACTTGCTCAGTTTTCCCTTTGCTTGTAACTTTAGGAAATATAACGAGAGGACAAGCGATGCCAGATATGTTGTCTCGGACTTTTAGGTATTTGTTAATCTTTTATCCACAACCTCTTTGTTTAAGTGTCATGCAATCAATTTCCAGTAGCTTTGCAGATCAAATGGTTCGTAATATATTGATTGTATTTGGTATGTCATAATACGCAGTACGCATTCATGTTGTGCTTTACCTTTATGGACCAAATGGACGCTAAAGTAGCTAGTTGCGTATGATTAAAGAGTTTCTGAATGCATTCACCTTTATAATTTTTTGGACGTTAGTCAACTTTTGCTTTAGTCCTTAATCTTATCAATTCTCAACTTTGAAGAAGTCTTGCAAGTGGTGTTGATTTATTTGACTCAACGTATGTTGCCGATCTACTATGACAATCTTTATCTTTTCATGAGCTTTATTTTATTATTTTTTAGAAAAAAGATCAATTCTATTAAGTTTATTTTATTATTTTTTTAGCTGTGTGATGCTGGTTCTAATGGCACGCGGAGCTCATCAATGGTTCCGGGTGAGTTCATATTTTTTTTTAAAAAAAAGTCGTACGCTTATTTGGGACATGGGTAGATGGTTAGTCATAATTTATTAATTTATCACGAACTTTCATTTCATCCATAGTTTCATATTCTTGTAGTGTCTTTGTTGTATAATGTTTTAGTTGTTGCAGTTATTGATGGTAGTGATGTATGTCTTTGAGTTTAGTGTTACACCGAGAGCTATTTTGATGAAAATGAAATTGTGTCTAGGATTAGATTTGATCACATATGAGTCCTGGTCTAAAAAACTTTACTATCACATCTTTAAAATTTTTCACAGTAGTTTTACACCGAGTGTTAGACCGCCGTGCGTGCACGGCGTAAATCCATCTAGTATATATATATATATATATATATATATACGAGTTAAGGCGGTTGTGGTGCCGACAAGTGTCCATTTTCGACACTTCCACTGATCGAAACGTGTCCCCTACCTTTCAAAGACTATACTTTTAGGCGTAAAATGGTACATAAAGCCTGCAACTTTATTTGAGGCGGTGGTGGAGATTTGTTCAGCGAATCCGAGAGACAAGCATTTCATTTAATTTTATTTCTTCTACACGCAAACTAGCCGATTGTCTTTTTATTCAACCACTCACCTTTTCTATCTTATGCCAGAGACAAAAAAAAAATAAAAAAAATAAAAAAAAAATCGACAGAATCCCTTCTCCATCGCTCCTTCTCCGCCGGCAACATCACAATTCGTTCGTCTCCACCTCTGACCTAGCGAATCTGCGTGGCTGCAAATGACTTTCGGCTGCCTCTCGTAATCAAACGACTTGTGGGCCCGCTCTTCGGCTGTTTGTCGGAGCCGACTACATCAACAACAGACTCTAAATTGAGATCGAGCCGATTCGGGTCAATTGGAGCGCGAAGCGAAACTGATATGAAGTACTTTGCAGTTTCTTCACGGAAGTGAAAGGCAAAGGAGCTAGGGCAGAAATCGGGAGTCCTCAACCTTCTGCGCCAGCGTGTACTAGCGAAAGTCTCCAAGCTAATTCATTTCGGTAGACAAGCTGTGGAATACTGAATTAAGGTGACATTTCTATTTTTTTTATGCGTAATTTTCATAAATTGGCTCTGTTTCTTCTATAGCCGGTGACAGAGCTGCGAGCAGGTTCCGTCATTTTAGAAATCATCTTATGAATTTCCAGTGCATACCAATCCCATTTGTCATTTGTTGTCCAAAATGTATCGTAGAAGAAACTATTCTATAATGTCCCGTCATTTTAGAACTCTAGGCTTCTCTTTTGTCGGATTTAATTGGAGATAGGTCCTTCTCAAGTGCAATTTTATCTGTAGATAAATGGTTTGTTTGAAAAATTAAGCAAATAAATAAGATCAAGTTTTAGTCTAGCTACCCAAGGAAAATACGTTACTTTCAGAATCCCAAAAATGTAAGAAACCATGCTCAGATCCACATTTTTGTTGAACAGAATCATGGTCGATCTACCTTATGTGGAAAACAGAGAAAAGATCTTGAGAACCCTTCTGTTGAAATAGAAAGAAAAGCTGAAAATCTTGATTTCAAAGAGATTACAAGTTGCAACAATGACAGAAGGATACATCATAAGTGATCTCAAGATCTGAATTCCGTTATGTAAAATATATTTTTGGTTTCAACTATCTGCCACTGACCTGTGACTAACCACTGTTGGCAGAATCTATATGCGACAGTTTACAAGTTTTTGCTGAAATTTGAACCTACGCGCGCGATGAGGCTCCAGTCCGGGTTCAGCCATTTATGGAGAAGAATCCAACCTTTCATTATGTTGATTTGACAAGAAAATATTCATTTCAGCACCAGACGAGCTTAATTGATAGTATTTGTAATTTGGTACTTGCTCTTTAGAGTTTAATTTGCTATTATCATAATCCGGTTAAAAAACAATAATTTCAGAAGTTAATCTAGTTTCAGTAAATTTGTTTGTATCACATTGATTTTTTAACATCAAGTTCTTTGTTTGTGACTAAAGGTTACAGAACAAACAAAAAAGACCAAAAAAGCAGTAGCAAATGGAGCTTTTGAAGTGAGTGGTGAGAACCTGTCATATGTTCATGTCAGAGACCGCCGTCGTGGGCATGCCTTTAATTATTTCCTTGATCTTGAAAATTTTCATTGATTTTTGCAGGCCAGTAGAGAGAATGTCAATATGCCAGGATGAAACTATCTCCTCATCTCGGGATGCAACAAGGTATTTTTTAGGTGTTGAACGCTAGAGAGGATTAATGTTGTTAGGCTGAGTTTCTTTGTGGGATTTAGTAATGAATGGATTGTTGGATTAGTATGTTGGGCTTTTGCGTTTTTTCTCCGTGAGAGCTTAATTTTCAGCTGGTTCTTTTATGAGTGTTTTGATTTTATTCAGGTTCCTTTTTATTTTTATTTTTTTTCCCTTCAGGATGTTAATTTTCAGTCGGAGAGTCTCGAGCAGAAGATTTCCACGTCCACCGGTCGCGTTTTCAGATGAGCAATTGAAGAAAATAGAAATTTTCAGAGTAATTTGCGTTCGATTTGTCAGGTTTTTAATTTAATTTCACCGTTAAAGCAGTTCGAGTTTTTGTATGCATATGGTCGCGTTTCAGAATTGGGCAATCTGTTTGTAATTTTTCCAGATTTTCAGCCAAAAAAAAAATAAAAAAAAATACTGTTTGTCCATGAGCTTCACTGTTTCCTTTGTCTTCTTCTTTTCCAGTAGAGCGGCGAGTCCGACGAGCGAGTTTTACGGTGACTCGGAGCAAGTGTCACTCCAATCAGTCTCCACGGCCAAAAGCAAGAATTCTTCGCCTCCATCAATCTCTCGTTGGAACATCGACACGTACTCTCTGCCGCTGGCGGAGCTCGAGATGTTCTTTGCGGCGGCAGAAAAGCACGACCAGAAGAAAATGGATGTAAGATGAATAATCCCATCTTTGATTCTTCAATCTCGTTTACATTTTTTACCCAAAAAAAGTTTTGTTTATGTTGAACTGTTTTCTCTGTAGAAGTTATGTATTCATTGAACAATTCTCTTGAATGGCAGGCTGTATTTCCTGGACTGGGTCTTGTCTCAATAACACCAGAGTCTTATAAGGTGTCTGAGAACTACATGAAGGTATAATCCTGATAAAACAAATAAGGTCTTGTTGCTGTAGGGTTGAGTTGGCTTGACACTTCATTGATAGTTAATGAATGCTATGTGCAGGTTTAGATGCAATGAGAAGAAGACGTAAATTCCCTCCAGTTGTTCTTTCTGGATGAATGAGGCGCCCGACTAGTAAGGTATAATTGGCTGTAACTTTTAAGGCAGGACAGACGCAAAACTGCTATGTTAGGGCTAACTTACCGTTTATTTCATGCTCATCTCGAAACTTTAACAAAACCGTGGTTTTTTAATTATCAGTACTTGCAGATGTAAAGGATGGATTCTTGGCTTTAATATTTTCGTATAAAGTAGTCATTTTGTGTGTTTAATTTACCTTCCACTATTTGCTAGAGTTGTCTATGTTCACCTAATGCGGTTGCCTATGAATTGCAATGTGCATGTAGCAGCCGGAATACTGCTAATTACACGTGGAGTATATTGTATTGGTAATCTGGGAGTTGTTTTGTACTGTGCCATGCAAGTCTGAATTTGGGTCAGCTCATCTTGTTTAGTATAATGTATTAAGAGGTGCAGGCCGTGATCAGTTAATATGATTACTATATCTGAATCACTAATGCTCAGACACACGGTTTCATCTTTAGTTATTTATTTAATTTTTTGTCCGTTTTCGTATAACCTCATTTGGTAATATTGCCATTTTGTATGTTCGGTTTTCCATTTGATTGGAAGAGTTTAGAGCAAATATGTAGTAGAATGATTTTGCTTTTGCCTACTAAGAGAATTTGCAAATCATCTTGTGAACTTGAAATTGGAAAAAATAAAGTTATCTCAGCTTCTAGATACTGGCACTGACCTAATGATTTTCGTTTTAACTTGGGTGATTGCGAACTTTCAGTATTAACGATTGTCACAACTTTGTTAAGTTTGGCCTAGATTTATTTTCAGATTAAAACTGAAAATCAATGAGATTCTTGAAAGGTTGGAAAGCAGGTACTCAAGAAAGGGTTGTTGCTGGAATTCCGGAAAGACCCGAAGAGGTTGCTGCTGGCTGTTGTCCAGAAACCAGATGGCAGGAAGATTTGGATAGTTATAGATCAGGTAACATCTTATGTTTGCATTTTAAGCACTTTAAAGTTCTGGTCACTCGTACTTTTTAGCTTTTGAATACATGACATATATTAAGCCACAACAAATTACTTTCATTGTTCATGGTGTTTTGGTTTCTCAAAACCTGGTACGATACTAATTCTTACATTATACCTGTATTTTGTTTCTTTGGCTAAAAACCCTCCTCAGATCTACTGATGGGTTTGTGTCGTTTCACTTTAGTAACAAAAAATGTTCTTATAATGTCGTTAGCTACAAGCTACTACATGTTCAAGAATATGCCGCTGAAATTTCTGATACATTTGAAGTGGGTTTTTGCAGGTTTTGGAGGGTCTGGGGGTTTTCGTTCACCATTAAGTGAAATGGGTCGAGCAAATTCGTTATATTTTGTTGCTGTTTTTGCATTTTGAAGTGTTCTTGGTGTGAGATCAAAGGACGCTTACAAGTTATTGCACGTGGACTGTGACCTATGGACCTGATGCACCTCTAGGGATTTCTCAACAGGTTAGCTGTGTTTGTTCGTTCGTTTGTTTATTTGAATGTGTGATTAAATGTGTAATAGAGGTTCTGACTTCTGAGTGTTTGATGTTTGTTTTGGATTTACAGGTCATACTGATAAATGAACAATTTCCTGGTCCCAGGCTTGATACTGTGACAAATGACATTATAATCTTATACTTCATCAACAAATTGGACCAGCCAATCCCGTTAACATGGTGAGAAGAATCAAAGTTTCAAACCTTTCTGCAACTATCTCATTGTGAGATCTGCTTTTGTTGTGGCTGGTTGTCCCAAGACCACTTTCTTTTTTTTTTAATCCATGTTTTGGAATTTCTTGCTGTATAGAAAATTAGTTGATTAGTTATAGTTGTCGAACATAAGTCTTTATACGATTAAAGATTTTGTTGAATGTGGGTATTCTGTTATTTTCAGGCACAACTATGATATAGTGAGGGACATTCCATTGGAGGGAAAATATCAATGGGTTCGTTTACGCCCATAAATGAAATTGAGCTCAAACAAAGAAAAAAGGCATATTTTTTCTATTCCCTTTATGTTCTTACCTTTTTTAAAAAAATAAAAATAAAAATAAAATAAAACTATGCAGAGTATTGTTAAACTGATTGACCTCCTGGAAACATTCATGTTTGAAAATCTTATTTATGAAATGTTTAACTCAGAAACTAATTTGAATCAGATAGGATATTGAGCACTGAGCACTGAATATGTTCTTGCAAAAATCTTATACTTTATCTGCACCGAGTATATTTGCTCTACTCTCCTTAAATCAAGATGATATGAAGGCCTTAGTGATAGTCACTATAAGTTAGGAATCAATTGCCAATTTACCATTGTCCTTATATTCTTTTTTGCTTCTATTAGTACCCTAAACAGACTTACCCTAAACAGACTTCAAAGAACAACCTTGGTCTGGGTTCCAGTTCTAGCACAACACAAGCACCAACTATTCCTTTTTCTGGAAGGTATGAATAATTACAAAAAGTTATATTTAAAGGTTTAGTCTAACTATAATAATACCACTTTTCTTTCAAGAAATACCGATTCCCCAATTTTATATTGTACAAAATTCGCATGGGCATTTGTATTTTTGTAAGGTTTGATTCATAAAAGAGAAGCAAATGTCCAAGGGCTATTTGTAATAAAAGATGCATCATACACATTTTAATTAGACCAAAATTCAGTGATAGTTTTTCAATTAATGCTAGGTTGTCAATCATATTTATGTACTTTTACACTCTTCAGGCCAAACAATGGTATGAGCTGGGCAGATGAAGTTGAACTATCTGAGGCTGGAACAAAGTGAAAGATGTACAAAGAGAAGTTCTGGAGGCACTATTTACTGGGCCCGACAGGTTCGAAGAAAGAGTGTCCCCCCCTCCAGTTAGACCAATTCAGCGGTCATGGTTCAGGTTGTGACGAAACCACCAGACGAGAAAATGTATGAAGATTTTTCATACATTACAAGACAACCTATCAGTAACAGAAGTAAGTATATTATTTTTTTGCTGCAAGGTTCACTTTATCTTTATGATATCATTACATTTGTAGAAAATCTAACAGCGGCATTGGATGAGGAGGGTTTGTGGAAAAGATTTTAAATGAGACTCCATGTAAGATGAAGTTGAAATCAAACAACAATGACTCCATTTAATTTAAGATTTCAAAGAATAGAAAAATAGGTGATGGAAGATTTGAAACGTATACGCATCTGGTGTTGATGGGCTGTAACGAGGCAAAACATATACGCATCTAGTGCTGACGGGCTTCAGTTTTACAAAAGTTCTATTACATTGTTGATTGTTGGTGCCAGATGTCATTCAATAGACTTCATTATTGACTATTCATCAGTAATCATATAATATGCATTATGTCCTGGATATTGGAAAAACACTCTCATCATTCTAATACTGATTTTGTCTCGATGAATGCTCTATTACCTAATTACTTATCTTTACGATTATGTCTTCTCTTCACGAGCATCAGCTGTGACTTTCCCGAACATGTTACTTTTAGTGCCCTGTTTTCCAAGCCTTGTACTAATGTTGCCTGGTGCGTGCAAATTTTGTGCATTAGGTGATGAATCTGACAAGACAAGTTATGAGGACTTGAGAAAAGTTGTGGCTGAGTACTGGGTTATTATGAAAGAGTACTCTGAGGCTGTAAGTCATTATGTTATTACTACTGATGATGTTTTGTTATTGACCAATTAGAAGTTGCAATATCTGATCACATTGGAGTGTTTAGTAGTTTGTATTTATTGAGAACGACTTAATTGTGTGCGTTCTTATGTTAAAAAATATGTTTGTATATGGAGTTACTATGAGTGTTGAGATTTTATGTAACTCTTCTCTTCACTGTCTTTGAAGAAGAGGAATTCAGAGATCGCCAAGTACTTTTTTGTTATTAATTTAAATTTTGCAAGAATTACAAGTTTATTTAGAGAGTTTATGAAAGTCAACCTTTGTCAAAATTTATTCAACATAAACTTCATTTGTATCAAATTTAGTAACTTTTTTAGAAAAAAATATATATAAATTCGACTGATCATTTCATGTTTGGACATGAACTTCAATGTCTAATGACAAATTTCCACTGTATTATGACAAATTTTTACTGTAGTTTTACACCGGGCGTTAGTCCGCCGTGCGTGCACGGTGTAAGCCAAACTAGTATATATATATATATCAATTCCTCAGCCTCCAAGAACACATTATTACACACATGAAACTCAGAAATTCTTGTACAATAAATCGAGTAAACTTGAGAAGCAAAAGAATAGAGAAAAACATGAGATTTTTTAGAGGCTCGAGAGATCCGACAAGTCATCCACCACGAAAAATTGGTGAAGGTGATTGGATATTCAATAGAAAACACTAAGATTGTTCATTCGTATCTCGATTATATACATATATATATATATATATATATCTCCTCCGGACACGTCTCGAGGCCACTGTACTTAGCAGCCCCAACCACCACGGACTGCAGCACGTGGCAGATCTTCCGGCGGCAGCAGATACACAACCTGGCGAGCCTAAGTGACAATGCACGGTAGCAATAGATGATCCCCGGCGATGCACGAGACACATATCAACGACCAACAACAGCGACTCGATAATCTACAATAGCGACTCGACAATGTCTGACTTGCACAAAAAGTTGAGGTGATGAGATATTTTGATATGAATAACATCTCAGAACTATTCTTCCAATCTCGTAGGTTGTGTAATAGCCTCAGAGTCGGCAAAGTTCTAAATCGTAAGTTCCTAATCTTAGCAATTGATTTCGTTGTACTTAGGTTTAATATTTTTTTTTTAGATTTGGATGTGCACATCGGTAGACGTTCCTCATAGAACCTAACATATGGTATCAAAGACCAGACTAATTCAATCTTTGTGCAGTATTAGAATAAAGACTTGCGTGAATATATATATGAATTAGTTGTGTACGGGCATAGCGGAGAATAGAATGAATTGAAAATAAGTTGTGTATGCAGGAATTCCGTGATCCCGTTGAGGCGAGCTAATCACGATCCCGTGATTGTCGGCGCACGGGGGTATCGTGCACATGCTGGCAAGTTTTCCTGCATACTGGCCAGTGCCAACGACGACCATCAGGTTGTCGGTGCTCCACCGATCTGGTTATCAGAAAAATGTTTCGGTCTCCTAGGCGTTTGGCCTGTTACATAATACTCCTCTCCAGCGCATGTGCACCACGAGTTTCCTGCAACCGCCACGCCACAGCGCCACGTTTCTTCGCTGATCTCCTCGGCCGACCACCTTATCCCGACGATTAGGGGTTGTCCTGAGTCCCAGCCTACCACCACCACGTGACCTCATGTCTCCAGCATCAATTGTCGACCACTGTACACATGCAATCTTCGAGACAGCCTCACACCACCGCCGAGACTCGTGATCGGTTCGTCTCGTCCAGGATTCTCTAGGCTTCGATCATTCATCGTCTGGTCAGCTGCGTTTGTCGTATCAAAAAGGAAAAATTACATAATCTTTATTCTACGACAAAGATTACACTTTTAATTTGGCGGTGGAGTCAATATCATGAATGTGGTCATATTGTATTCCAATCATATCTTTCTCTTTTGTTCGGTAAGAACTTGATGATCTAATGGGACTAAGAAAACACGCGTGCTAGTTGACTATTGAGGAGAAGAAAAAAAACGATGATAACAAGGTGCAAGGACGAAGTTGTAATGGGCGGGCTTCCTGATTTTTTTAAAGTCAATAATATATATATAGAAATGTAAATAATATCTACAATATATTAATAATTAAAACTTATTTTTTATGTTGTTTTAATTTAAATTAATAATATTATTTGTTTATTGAAAAATGTACTAGCAATCCTTACATTTCACATTTCTAGATAAATTTTGGAAAATATCTATAATAAATTACTCTTTCGGCCTCTTAATTGTAAATCTAATTAGTGATATATAAAACCCAATATTTAGGTGGACTGTTATATTTTTTAATGTTGATTTTTTTTACTTTAACATATTTTTTAATTTTTTCTATTTTCTTCTTAAAAGATGCTCATTTGATAAACTCTCACCAATCGTTTTAAAAAAATAAACTCTTACCAACAAAAATATTATGCAATGTGCTGCGAAATTTCAATTTAAATCAATTTCTTCAATAAAAATAAATCCATAAACTATAGATGTTCAACTTAAGTTATAAATACTTGAAATCGGGTGGTACGGAATATAAGCGTAGAAAACTTGATGATACATACATATATCGATATTTATAATAGTAAATACATTATATATATATATATATATATATATTTTTTCCGAAACGACAAGGATAACTATTGAAAACAAAGGGAATACAATGTTCAGATACAAGATACAACCCAACTAAAGAGAAACATGAGAGACACGTCCACGACGGTCTAAATCCTCAACTAAAATCTCTAAGCCTGAACTAAGCAAACAAAGCAAAACAAAGGAAAAATACTTCCACCCACTGCAAGAGCCTAGCCAGAAGAATTAATCCCAGAAAAACAAAACAAAAACCAGACTGCAAGAAAATAACTAGACCAAGAAACAGAAAAACTAAGAAACTGCAGAAGAAAATTCCAGCCAGTCCAAATGAGCCATTTTAACAAGAACCTGCTCCGGGATCATGATCTTTTGAAAAATCCAGATATTCCTGGACTTCCAAAGCCACCAAAGCAAATAGGTAGATAGCTGTATGCGTACTTCAGCCACCTCAGAAGACTCCAGCAAACAGAGTTGATAACACCAGTCTGGGAAATGATCAGACCTATCCTTTATGCCATCCCACTGAACTGGACAAATGTCCCAGCATCTCTTTGCTCTTGCACAGTTTAAAAGCAAGTGCTCAACAGTTTCTGGTCCTTCCCCACACATAGCACAAGTAGTATCCAAAACCAACCCTCTTTTCAAAAGCTGCACAACCACTGGGATGGAATTGTTCAGACATTTCCAAAGAAAAAATTTGATTTTACCTGCAATCTTGAGTTTCCAGAACCTGAGTTTGGTTCCTTGCTTGATTGTTGGTGCATTACTGCTTTCAGGAGGATCTTCTTTCAATAATTTAGAAGCAGACAGGTGCTTGTAGGTACTAGAAACAGAGAATGTACCTTTCTTTTCCAACCCCCAGAAGACTCTATCACTTTTGTTAGCATTAAGAGTATTGATTTGTAGAATTGCTTTGCTTTCAGTCTCATCAAACACATGATTAATCAGCCACTCATTCCATTGGTTACCACTGATGAGCAGCAAATCCTTAACCCAGACTAGATGACCTCTTGCAATTGGGATTAAGGATGGTGCAGGCTTTAAGAGTTTAGGGACCCAGTTAAAGTCTTCAATTCTGGTATCAGAACCATTTATGATCTCAATTTTCATCCACTTAGCAAAAATAGGCATGGAGCCCATCCAGCTGTTCCACATCCAACTACTCCCTTGGGATTTCTGAGCATGAACAATGGATGAGTGTGGAAAGTACCTGTCCTTAAGAAGTTTGCTCACTAGAAGATCCGGGTTGGTTGCCACTCTCCACAGCTGCTTGCAGATCATAGCTTTGTTGAAAAGCTGCAGATCAAGGAATCCCAAACCACCATGCTGCTTTGGGAGAGATAACCAACTCCATTTTTTTCCAATGGATGCCCTATGAGTGTTCTGCATTTGTTTTCCACCAGAACTGAGCACATAATCTTGAAATTTCATTACATATAGATACTGGAATCTTGAAGCATGACATTGAGAAAATAGGAAGTGCTTGAATGACAGCCTTTAGCAACACCTCTTTGCCAGCCGTGCTAAGAAATTTTGATTTCCAACTTTCAAGCTTGTTTTTAACAGAAGTGAGGAGATAATCAAATACTTCCCTTTTAACCCTACCAATGCCCAGGGGGAGGCCTAGATATCTGGTCGATCTGTGGACTGTGATGCCATTCAGAATAGCACAAATAGAAACTCTTAGGTGCTGAGGAGTATTCTTACTGAAAAAAATAGCAGATTTCTGCAAATTAATGGCCTGCCCCGAGAAAAGCCTA
This sequence comes from Striga hermonthica, assembly GCA_902706635.1. Taxonomy (NCBI): domain Eukaryota; kingdom Viridiplantae; phylum Streptophyta; class Magnoliopsida; order Lamiales; family Orobanchaceae; genus Striga; species Striga hermonthica. The sequence goes on along the minus strand of CACSLK010027837.1, from coordinate 4,102,141 downwards.
TACTGCTCCAAAAGATTCAGAAGAATAGTGGCCTGATCTGTCCCAGCTTTGCAAAAAAATAGGGAATCGTCTGCAAACAACAAGTGAGAAAGCACTGGACCATTTCTAGAAATTTTCATCCCTTTCAGCATACTAGTATTCAGAGAGTTCACCACCAATGCAGATAACAGCTCAGCAACTATAATAAAAAGGTAAGGGGACAAAGGGTCCCCCTGCCTTATTCCTCTGGATGGTGTCACATATCCACTGAGGGAACCATTGATTTTAAAAGAGAAGGAGTCTGAGGAGACACATAATAATATAAGCTTCACAAAGTCCAAGTGGAAACCCATCTGCAACATTATCTTTTTCAAACACATCCATTCCACTCGATCAAAGGCCTTAATTAAATCCAGTTTTAGAGCCATAAAGAAGTTAGGTCCAGAGGAGTGCCTATTTAAGAAATAGAAAGCTTCCTGACCAATTATAACATTATCTACCAACTGTCTATCCTCCACAAAAGCTGCTTGATAGGGACTGATGCATTGAGATAAGCAACCTTTAAGTCTAACAGCCAGAATTTTTGAAATTATCTTGTAAACCACACTGCATAGGCTTATAGGTCTGAAGTGCCCCATAGAATCATGATTTGAAATTTTAGGAATCAGAGAGATAATAGAGTGATTCCAGTATTTGAGGATATTACCTGTCTGAAAGAAGCTGAGGACTGCAGCCATAAGGTCTTTTTTAATAGTGCTCCAAAAGTGCTGGTAAAATGCTGTTGTCATGCCATCCTCTCCAGGAGATTTATCTGGATGCAAGCTGAATAGAGATTGTTTCACTTCATCTTCCTCCACTGGTTTGATTAAGTCTTTGTTCATTTCCTCAGTTATGGAGGTGGGTATTAGATGCAAAATGTTGTCACCACCCAAACTGCCCTCAGTGGTGAAGAGAGTATGATAGAACTCAGCCACATGCCTTTCAATGTCTTCTTGTCTGGTTAGAACAGTGCCTTGTGAGGAAATCAACCTTGTAGTGGCATTATTCCTTCTCCTCTGGAGAGTAAGAGCATGGAAAAACCTTGTATTAGCATCCCCCTCTTTTAGCCATTTGGACTTGGCTTTTTGCTGCCAGTATATTTC
>CACSLK010027837.1:4080089-4093613 GCA_902706635.1 Striga hermonthica | reverse complement strand
CACTTGCTTTACCCTTCGTTTCATTACATTTGTGTCCATCCTCATTTCTCAAGAGTTTCCCTCACACACACAATAATTACTCTCTTATTATAAACTCCTTTAATGGCGTCGCCGGATAATGAGTTCCTAATTGATAACAACATGAATAAGCTCGACGATGATATCCCCAATTTCCTTCCCACCCCCTTCATATTCTTCACAAACATCCTCACTCTCCAAGCCCAGATATTCTCCACGTGCCTACTCAGCCTCGCCTCACCCTTCTTTTCTATCTTCTCTTTCTTCTTCCGCCGGCCGGCCGGCCAGCCACGATTACCTAAAACGGGACGGCAGCCGCCTGCTGGGGAGGATAGTTGCGGGGCTGATGGCGGCAGTGTACGTCTGCGTGGTGCTGATGTCGGCGCTGGCTGTGGTGGTGGTTTTAGGAGTGGGGCTCGTGAGAGCGTGGGCGGAGGGGCCTATTTACACGAGGGTGGGCCTGCAGTTTGATTACTCGGAGGCTCACCCGATGGCCGTGGTTCGGCTTGGACCGACGGCCCCAGTGGGTCACACCTATCATGTGTCCTTGCTTCTCTTGATGCCCGAGTCCGATTACAACAGAGACCTCGGTATATTTCAGGTAATTATTATTGATTGGACTCATCCATGATTAATGATTAATTTGAATATTTTTAGATTTTCCTTTTTTCCTTATTTCTCATCTATTCTGATGTAATTTGGCCAGTTTTGTTATAGAGTGATCGGATGACTCGACTTATAGAGTCATTCGCACTTATTCACCAATAGTGTATTGACAAGTGTTCTACAATAAATACAATTTGACATTAAGTGGTGGATGACTCTATAAGAAAATCATCTGATAGCTCTATCGAAGTTTTGTTTAATTTGGCTGAGTGTAATCCATTTTCTACCAATATGTTTGACAAAATCAGCTGAGTGCGGAGTTGGCATTAAGTGGTGGATGAATCTATAAGAAAATCATCCGATAGCTCTTTAGAAGTTTTGTTTAATTTGGCTGAGTGTAATCCATTTTCTACCAATATGTTTGACAAAATCAGCTGAGTGCGGAGTTGGTATCGGCACAAGGTGATATAATCGCAAAATCTAGTCTTTCGTGCATGTTACGGTTCAGAAGCTGGCCCATTAGGCTCACAAGAACATTTCTGATGGGTCTACCGATTATACTCGGCATCACGACTGAAACTCAAACCATCACCTTCCCAATACTAAAACATAAAGAAAGCAGCAGCCATCCCCGGACAGAATACATCCGGATTACGATGATCCCTCGAGCATGGATCAGATCCCTTCCTCAGTTTTACGATGCGGAGGTTCTCGTGAGATCCCAGCCGCCATGGTCCAAAGAATTTGTTCACTGGTGGAAGTTGACTTTCTGCGTGTGGACGACTATGTACGTGTTCGTAATATTGCTCGTTATGGTTCTCGTGTCTTTACTCAAGCCCCTCATCTTTCCAGTCATCGTGGTGACTAGTCGAGATTTAATATCGTCCGACGAGAGGGAGTATGTGAATAGATGGCAAGAACACAGTAGGAGTAAAAGGAAGGTTGCCATTAATGTCCTTCATGCACCAGCCACGAGTATTTCTGTTTCTCATGGGATGGATTTTGAAGAAGGCAGTGGGGACTCATCAGAGTTGATATCAACACAAAGGGAATAGTGATATCATTTTGTAGGTGGGATTTGAGATGAAAATTATGCTAGTATTTTGTTTTTTTGAAGTTTTTAGCTGGTAATGGTATAATGAAACATGGTAAATTATGTAATGAATGTTGTAGTATACTGGTGTGTTTAGTTATGTGAGAATGATTTTTGTTTGACAGATGCCAATTTGTGGAGGAACATGAATGTTACATATACTGGTGTGTTTAGTTATGCTAGAAAGATTTTAGTTTGACATACGCCAATTTGTGGAGGAACATGATCGTGCCAAAATACGATAAACCTAAAGCTGCAAATGAACCGAGCAGCTCGCGAGCGCTCGAGTCAAAGCTTGGCTCGAGTTCGAGTTTGACCGAACTCGAGTCGAGATCGAGCATGTTATCGAGTCGATCTCGAGCATAGATTTTGGAAGGTCGAGCTTGAGATATGTAATTAATTTCTAAAATACTCCTTATACCTAAATGTTAAAAATATTCTAATAGTAGTTTTACTTGAAATTCGAGTCCAACTTGGCCATTTTACTTCAAAATCGGGCTGAACTCGAGCAATTTTTCTAGCATTTCGTTTTCAATCGATGTCAAGTCGAGCTCGAGCAATTGTCTTCTTTTGTTGAGTCGATCTCGAGCGTCATAGAGCTCAGGAAAAAAAAATCAATTTTGCTCGATAAGGCCAATGCACGGCTCGGTTGGGTAAGGCTAATGCTCGACTCGGTTTGACTTGTTTGCAACCCGGGAAGTGATGAGTCAAAATAGGCTTTTCATTACACACCACAACACATTATAACATGGCTTAGGATCCGAATATTTCGAAATATAACCTACCACCGATGAGCCTATTAATTGGATGAACCCATTTTCGCACAACCGGGACAAGACATTCCAGTGGCCTGCTAAATAACTTAGAGCCTGTGAATCGTTTTCATGTCGGCTGCTTCGTGTAGAGTCCCTTTCTCAACATGGTCCCACCACTTGAAGAGGAAATTATCGACAACCAATCTGAACCATGGGGATAGCTTCACGCCTTCATCGCCAGCATCTGCTTTCCTTAGAAGCTCTTTCAGTTGTTCACGATTCACATATTTGATATCGGCCATTTCATCTGGGTATTGGTTGAACGCTAACATCACGTGTGACGAACAGAAGATAGTCCACTGCACATAAGAGAAGACAAATGTTCTATCAGAATCAAGCCACAGAGCCAGAATGCACCTAAACATACAAATTGATAGAAAAGATTAACAATAATTTCTTGAGTTAATGGATCCTCTGGTAACATGTAAAGCTGAATTACAAGAACTCATTGGGGTCTGAGGTTCAGCATAGTTATAGACAACACTTCGAGCTTAAGGTTTGTATTATTCGGCAACTATTGAAGTTCTAGTTAGATAACTAGGAACACTGTACCTAAAATTTGAAAGTTCTTTTTCATTCTTAAGATATTAAAGAATCTTACTGAGCCTTTATATTTAAGAAGGAATTACATTCATATTCTCCCCACTTCCCATCAGAAGGCGCTTTGTACAACATACGGCCTAATAAAATAAACTGGTCAACTGGAATGTCTTCGGGAGGGATACCCAGTTCATCAAAAAGCTTCCTTTGTGCAGCATTTTTCACCCCTTCAGGATAGAAAACATTGGCACTTATAACATATTGGCCTTGAAAGCAATACGTATAGATTGTAATCAAATATTGCTGGATCAAAAAAGTCAAGTGTACCAAGAGCATTTTCTTCAATAAGCTCAGACTCTCGGTATAGGGGATGACTGCAGCATGTGTTTGTCCACACCATAGGAAATGTCACCTTTGTTGCAGACCTTTGCTGCACATGGGACAAATATATAAATGGAAAAAACAATGCATGGTAATTGCAATTTGCGAGTATAAGCAGGATTTTCACAAACGATTTAGTAATCAGAGGAATTCGAAAAGGAACAAGAAAACCCCTCCCGTTACGGTTTTCTTTTTGTTGCACAAGCGCAAACTTATTCTTTTTGGTCCTGATATTCTTCAACCACAAATGTTGTACATTAGAAAACTTGGCCCATCGGTCCCTAATCATCTTTCTATATTGCTAAATAGGTGGTGTGTAGAAAGAATCAGCTTTCTGAAATCAACTTGCAGCAAGAACAAGATAAAACTATAATCGAAAAGCACACACCTGAAGCAATAACTCGTTTTTTGAGTTAAACAGAAACACACTGAAAGCCCTGTGCAGCAAATTTTCCGACTCGATTTTTTCCATCAAGTGGCCTGCATGTATAAAGATTGTCGATACAAGAATGTTGTGCTAAAATTCAGAATATATTACTCAAGCAGCAGGAATGTAATAAGAGAGTGAAAACACTAAAATATGCTAAAAGACTCAAGCTTCACAATAAGCAGAATAAACCAATGTAAATTTGCAGCTCTGAGATAACAGAACGATAAACAAATATCTAAATGTAAAACCGCTATCATGGCAGATCGACCAAACAAAAACCTGACATTGTTAGGAGAAGAAATGTCCTACTTACAATTGTATTTGGTATCATGGCCAACAACACGGTCATTCTCATCAACCAATATACATCTGCAGAAGATACAGGACTTTTAACAATCTTTTACCAGTAAACTCAAATAAATCAAAAGCTCTCACTTCAGACGAAATATCTAAAATAAGCATGGAAAATGTTTAGAAAAACGATGATTCAAAGGCCTGCACACTACACATCAGAACGATCTAAATCTCTGCATAATGAATGGAGGATAAAACCTCACATAATAATAATATCATTTCAAATGTCTCAATTTCATAGAAGGGAAAAATATTACAATGAAAAATAGGGTAACTTCAAAACCCACAATCATCACTTATTTCATAATTGAAAGAAACCCACCGAAGTTCACGACCTAAAAATGTTGTAGATAAGGGAAACCAGTCAAATTGCATAAAGAAGAAAAGGGAAAAGGCTGGGAAAAAACTTGTCCACAAACATCAGGCGTCTCTGCACCGCGTCCATGGCAGAATCAGCTGTGACATCGCCCGTGGTCAACGGAGGAGCTGCGGCAAACGAATAAGAGGACGACGCGCTGACGACCCTTCTGGCTGCGCCGGCAGATGCGAAGATTGACGCCGACTTGAAATTAATCGATTTCAGTGGAAAAGACGAAGAAGAAGAAGAAGTAGAAAACGAACAAGAGGGCGCTGCCGGCAACAAATTTATCACGGTCTTACAGTTCAATGACGGCATTTTCATTGTGTTACTGTAACAAATTACCACGTTAGTCGCTAACAAATGAAGTGAGAATAGATACAAAGGACCCTATGTATATAGCTCGTCGAGTGAAAATATCAAAAGGGAATTATAATTAACAATTATATAACGTGGGCACGCCGAACATGCAATCTGAATAATAATAATAATTGAAGAAAAATGAATTAGAAGAAATATTTTTTTGTATATTATAAGAGATCAATATCGAGACACAAATTGTGTGGAAATTAGAGGATTCAGATCGGATTCATTGGAGTTGGATCAGACACCAAAGGATTGAATTTATTCTTGCTAACAAAATCCGAAATCTTTTTATCATTTGAAGGGGCTAAAATGAATACATAAAAGGTTATCACGGACAAACAAAAATGATGAAGTACAAATAAATAATTAAACTAGTATCTGCATTAAAATAAGCAAAAGCAGAAAGAGAACACTTTCAGAATCTTTCAGCAAATAAAAATGTTCTTAATAAGCCCGATAAAGGAAACTTCAGGCAACTGCAAATAATATTATATACAACGTTTGATAACAACTATGATTGGACACTTTTCTCAAAAGTTGTCAAGAAACTTACCCGAGAGTGGGCTTCTCCTTCGAGCTGCACGGCAAGTAGAAAAGACGACTGAATTAGGATATTTGTCGCATCTCCAAACATAAATAATGATGTGAAAATACAAGAACAAAAGATCTTCCCGATCACGTTAACAGATTAATCTCCTCTACTTATAAAATGATTAGAACCCTTTCTAGCTAAATCAATCTACGACAATAAAACGATGATAAATCTAGATCAAATTATCATCTTTCACCAACTCGAAGCAACCACAAATAATTTACAACATGATTCGATTAAGCTCCTCTATTCATAACATGATTAGAGTACGAAACAAGCGTACCCTTATTAGCTAAATCAATATACGGCAATAAAACGATGATAAATCAAGATCAAATTATCATCTTTCACAAACTCGAAGCAACAAGCACAAATGATTTATAACATGATTAGATTAAGCTTCTCTATTTATAACATGATTAGAGTACGAAACAAGCGAACGCTTTTTATCTAAATCAATCTACGACAATCAAACGATGATAAATCAAGATCAAATTATCATCTTTCACAAACTCGAAGCAACAACCACGAATGATTTATCATAATAACCACAAAGATTTATAATAACGATATTCATCTCATAAAATGAAAATCTGAGATCTGAGCTATCAGATCTGATTACGAAAACCTAAAGGCAGTGAATCAAAATCATAGGAAAATTAATTAACGAAGGGATCAACGACCTCACCTTATAAACCGAATTTAACGGAGACGGCGATAGGGCAGAGTCTGTAGAGACTCTCACGACGCAAAGGAAAAAAGTTTAGAGAGAGAGAGAGAAGTGAGACAGAGAGAGAGACAGGAAAGAGGTGAAGAGAGGCGAATTTATATTTATATAATATAATTAAGTGTGAAAAGGGTACAGAAAATTATAAGGGCAAACGAAAACACCGCATCAGTGGAAGTACAATTAGTCTCGTGTAGAAGAGTAGGACAAGTGTTATAGCAAGACAAATTGTGATTTGCGATTACAAGTATTTTTGGATTTTGGATTATATTTAATTTGATTTACTAAATAAAATGTGTTAAAAATTGTAAGCAAATTGTGTTTTCCAAATCTAGATTTAGTATCGATTATGGCTGTAAACGAGTCGAGCGGTTCGCGAGCCGCTCGCGAGCGCTCGAGTCGAAGCTCGACTCGAACACGAAATCGAGTCGAGCTCGAGCCCATATTTTGCCTCGTCGAGCGGCTCTAAATACATGTTAAATTATTAAAATACCCTTTATTTATATGTTAAGATATGTCCTTATTGGTAATTTTATCTTTCTACTTCAAATTTTTCGAGCCGAGCTCGAGTATTTTGATTTCGAGTCGAGCTCGAGCTGTTGAAATTTTTTATCGAGTCGAGCTCGAGCCTAAAAAATCGAGCCCGACGAGCTCGAGCAACTAAAAATAAAATCAATCCTGCTCGATAAAGCAATGCTCGACTCGGCTCGGCTCGTTTGCAGCCCTAGTATCGATGACAAAAAAAATACAAAATACAAAATAAGTCTTAAATATTCTAATCAAGATTGGAGTTTGACTGAATTACTATTAAAACAATTAAATAACAATAAAATAACTAAAGAATTAGCAAAAGTTACAGGGTGCCGAGAAATCTCATCAAATTTTAAATCTTTATTGAACGCTTATATGTTCGGTTACTTGATTCAACAAGTCTATATACATCTATGACTTTATGCTCGATAATTATTCGCAACATAAACGACAAATTCGTTCAATTAAATAACACCTGAGCCTGTTTAGGGCCATGTTATTCAACCCTGGCCCTGCCCACCGGCCCAAGTCCAGTTCGACTTGGGAAATCAAAATATATTTGTTTTATTTTTTTATAGGACAGGTCCCACACCGAAGTTAGGCCCGACCCTGGCCAGCGGGTCACCAACCCGCCACGAACCTAGATAAGGGTTGATTCCGAGTCGCCATTTTTTAGCCCCATGGCCCAGACCTAGCCCATGTTTTGGCCATGTCTAGGTATATAATATCATAAGGGAAAAAGACGTATCTACGAACTAAATAAGCCTCAAATTCAATAATACGTATCAATCTTATTAATCCCAGCTTTATAAACTCGGAAACCCCATATTCCCAGACAACGGGCAATCAATAAAAAGGGAAGCAAGATCGGTAAAATAATAAGTCTTCCATTATATCACTAATTGATGTCGAAGATTGGTTGTAATGAAGGTATGTTGCCGAAAATGAAGCGATCTGAAGAAGATACCATAGATAGGGAAAAGGAAAGTGAAAGATCTATTTGGAAAAAATGCAAGGCACTCAATTATCTCGAAGCTCGCGAACGAGTTCGATCGACTGAAATTTTCAACTCGTCGACGAAGTTGATTTATGAATCTGGTGCAAGTGTCAAGGTTTTACAATCATACTTAATGTCAAAGCATCTTCTATGAAACTTTACACAACAATTGGTTATTTGTTTGTTTTTTTATTTATTTTCGAGTTTATTTTTTTTTGTTTATCTTAATTCTAGTTTCATTTATCTTCAAGATTTTTTTTTTGTTGTTTATCTTAATTCTATTATTTCACTTTCAGAGTTTTGAATTGTTTGTTCTAAGGCTTTTATGATGGTTTTCATATTGTCTGATTTTTTTTTTCTTTTTTTTTGCAGCAAAATGTCATCATTTGTAGTCTTCATTCACTACAATGGAGATTGAGATAATAACAACAATTACAGTAACTTTGAAGCTACGGGAATAAGTGCAAACCACAATTGTTCCTTCCACGATTTCAGAAAACAAATTTGTGACAAACTGAAGAGAAACCTATTGGAAACAAGATTGGATTTGAGGTATCAAGTGCGAGAATGTTACCCTACTATTCGGATCGATGACGATCAGAGCCTTAGTTTCTACCTTTACATATAATCAAGAGAGGATGACTTCTCAAAGTTTCCTGTTTGTATAAAAAAAAATAAGAATATATGGAGTTGGTTCCTCTGTCAATTGATTCACATGTTGTTGGAGTACCGGATAATCAGTTCATTGTTCCTATGTCTAATTTTCCAGATGATGAAAATGGAATAACTACAAATTCAATGAATTTCATGGATTTTGCAAAGGAAGCCGCCGAAGCAATGTCATTAGCTGCAAAGACAATTGAAAATGGGCAGAACACAATGTATCATGATGGGGTGAATTCAGTTGAGTCATTAGCTGCAAAGACAATTGAAAATGGGCAGAACACAATGTATCATGATTGGGTGAATTCGGTTGACTCGGAGGGATTTACAACAGGTCCAAAGGTTGGTCATTCATACCCCAACAAAGAAGAGTTGCAGAAAATGCTTGCATTATATGCGATTAAGCATCAGTTCCAATTCACGATTGAAAAATCGTGCCCTAAACAGTACTTTGTGAAGTGCGTTGATGAAGGTTACAAATGGTTCATTAAATCATCTCGAGTCGGACAATCAAGTGTGTTCAAAATTAGACAAATGGACAACAATCATAGTTGTCCATTCGATGTGCGGACAAACAATCAGAGGCAAGCCACATCTACCCTGGTTAGTGACTGCATCAAGGCGAAGTTCGCGAAAGTTAATACGAACTACAATCCGGCAGAGATAATTCAGGATATGAAGTTAAGGTATGGTATAGATTTATCGTATAAAAAAGCGTGGAGATCAAAGCGAAAGGCCATTGATGAGGTGCAGGGGAAACCAGACGAATCATACGAGTATATACAAGAGTACCTTCAGAAACTTTGCAGCTCGAATCCAGGAAGAGTTGTCAACTTATTTACTATAACGGGTAAACGTTTTATGTACGTTTTCATGTCACTTAATGCATCAATGAAAGGGTGGGAGCATTGCAGGCCTATCATAATAGTTGACGGCACATTTCTAACGTCTGCATATGGTGGAGTTTTATTAACAGCTTGTACTCAAGATGAAAATTCGCACGTACTACCACTCGCATTCTGTGTTGTCGACTCGGAAAACAACGAGGCATATCTTTGGTTTTTCAAGAAGCTGAAACATTCGTTAGCTGAAAGGGAGGGTCTCTGCATTGTTTCGGATCGACACGACAACATTAAATATGCTGTAGCAAAGGTACTGCTAGATAAATATTTCTACAATGTTTTTACTTAAGGCATGTGTGTGTGGGTCTGTTGTTCTAATTAGAATTGATTAGTGGTGTTTGTTGCAGACTTTGAGATCATTCAGAAATCAAATGTTGTTTGTTGTGTGATAATTTAATTTTTCAAAACATTATTAATTTACTTAAGGCTGATGTTGTACAGTGTTCAAAGCATCATAATTTTCAGAATCTTATCTTTTAGTTTAGTCTTCAGTCTTAATAATGTTGTGTAAAAAAGAAAAATAAAATCATGATAATATGTAGTGTTTATTAATTTATGCTGATCCCAATTCACCTTTCTGGGTCGCTTTGTGTGATACCCCGATTATTATAATATATGTAAGATTAGTTCTAAAATATGTAATTCCATGTCCTACAATATGTTGAAATAATTGTGTTTACTTTTTATGTTGCTCTATAATAGGTATATCCAGAAGCAGCGCACTGTTTGTGCACATACCACCTATCAAACAATTTGAAGAAACACTATCGAATTGAGACAGCAGCGGTAAAAAATGCATTTATCGCCGCTTCTAGAGCATACACAAAGGAAGAGTTTAACAAGTATATGCTAGAACTGAAGATGTTGAATTCTGAAGTTCCAACATATCTTGAAAAGGTCGGCATCCACAAATGGTCTCATTTTCATTGCCACGAGAATAGGTATTTCACCATGACGTCAAACGCAGCAGAATCGATAAGCTCTGCGACGAAAGTGGTATGTGATTTGCCCATTACAACTTTACTCGAGTCCCTGAGGAATTTGCAACAAAAGTGGAATGTGGCAAATCGGGAAGAGGCGAAGGGCATGTTCACAGACCTGACGAAAAAAGCAAATGCAATCATTGAAGAAAACTACAAATTGGCATCTCGTTTATATGTAAGATTAAATTACTAAATGTGTACTTTAAAATAATGGAAATAGTTCAGCTTTAATGTTTACATTTTTTTTCTCAATTTCTCACAGGTTCAGAAGGCCAGCGACCACGTTTATAAGGTGTCGACCGAAGCCTGTTTGTATGTTGTAAATTTGGAATCTAAGACCTGCACCTGCAATCGGTTCCAAATGGATGAGCTACCATGTTCGCACGCCATACGAGTCAATCGATCCCTGCATATCGATCCATTGCCATTTTGTTCATCCTTCTACAAAACGAAAAACTTTCTAGAGACGTATGCTGAGCCGGTTTCCCCAATTTAAGGGTCACATACTTTTAGCCCAATTAGAACTAAGAAAGAAAGAAATGTGCAACCACCGGACGAGTAAATAAGACCAGGGCGTCGTCGGAAACAATGTTTTACGAGTGCGTTGGAGGCTCTGAAAAAGAAAATAAGTGTGGAAAATGCCAAGGGAGGGGGCATAATTTCAAAACATGTCCAAATCCTCCCAAAATTGTTGGAGATTTTTAGTGATAACTCTATATTGATGTTGATTTAATGTTTCAGTTGGTTGTTTATTATTATTATTATTAATATTATTAATATTATTATTATTCCATGGTATATTAACCGCAGACTTTTATTATTAATTGTTTCGGTTTTTTATTTCAGTTGAGTGATTTATTGTATTTTGGAGATGGATATTGTAAGTATATTTGATTATATTAAAATATTACCTCTTGATTTTCTACAGGTTTCATTTTTGTTTCTTAAGAATGAAAAAAGAAAAATTATCTTAAAATTGCATACAATTGTAGGTATGGTTTAGTGGAAGAAAATAATTCTTAAGTAAACCACCTAACATATTGAGGAATCTGTTGAGAAAATTACCCCCTGTACAACTCATATTCCTTGTAAGTACAAAAACCTAACCAAAAGTTTTTATATTCCACATTAACGATTTAATGATCACCCTATTTCTATTCTCCTAAGGATCTCTACTGTAGATATATATATATATATATATATATATATATATATATATTATTAAGCTAATGAGAAGAGAACAGATTTGTGAAAAGCATGTGAAACGTGTGCCCCCTCTCTCTAGATCTCATTCGAGCTTTATCTTTTTCATGTTGCTCCACCGGTACAAGTTGAAGTGGTGTAAGAGTGATACAGTAGAATATATCGAAGGTAACCGAGACCCCGTGATCATCTACCTGAGCCGATGAACCACGACTCGAAGGTCGAGGATCGCTGACTCCAGCCCGCCGGAGATATGTCGCGACCAGCCGGAGGTGACGCGCCGACTGCCACCGTGAACAGGAGCCGAAGCGACCCAACCGTGATGAACTGGCGACCTCCACGCAGCCCACATGACCCGATTGATCTATCCGTTCGTTCATGTGTTGTTCCCAGTCATCCCGAATCCATCAAATTTAGATTAATTTTAAGCCGTAAGTTTTCTACGTAAAACCTTCAGATCCGGTATACATAGGTTTACATTTGCTATTGAAGTTGTGATTGTGCATAACTAGATTCTCGCAGATCCCAACTAAAGGGATATGAAAAAGCAACCTAAACCAAGGGCTAAAGTTCTCTTTTCTTAAACCAATAATTCTTGATTTTTTAATGAACTTTAAAGGCATGATTTGTAGTCTTTAAACTTTGAAACTCAACCTATTTTGTACCTTAAAAAAGAAGAATAAATCTCTGAGAACTTAAACAAAACTCAAGGCAAAACATGCTAACACAAGGTTCTTTATTCTCCTTAAAACTTAACAACTTTTACCATGCGTTTTAACTTCTTCGTAACTGACACTTAAGCTCAAAACTCGGTGATAACAATGGTAAGGTTCTTAGAATAGAGAAGGAAGAGGCTTGATCTTGGCTGCAAAATGGCTTGGGAAATGGCTAGTAGTTCTCGGCTTGTTGATGGCTAGGGTTCTCAGCCTTTTTGTTAAATACTTCTTGGTTTTTTCAGGTAATAGGGTGGATCATCTTTTGATGGAAATTCTTGGCCTTCTCTAATGTTGCGCTGTTCTCAGACAAGGCTACACGCGTGCACAGGTCACCGGTGGACGCTCTTGGGTCTCTTCATCGGTGCTTGCGCTAAAGATGTTTGGATATTTTTGCAGAGGGAGAACGATGAGGGCTTAGGTTATTTCTGAATTTTTTTTTGCTCAGGGAAATGAAAGTGGTGGCTGGCGTTCTCTAGGGTTCTTAAATTAGAAGGAGTTAGGGCATGTTGGTTGGTAAAATCGTATAGGGTGAGGGTCTAGTTTCAAGGGGGTTGTTGGCCTAGGGCCCCCTTTGAGTCCATGGTGGTGGCTGAATGTGGATATGAGAGGGGTGTTGCTTGGAGCTTGAAGTGAATAGATTTCACCCGGCTCCTTTAACTCGAATGGCCTCCGCACCTGCAGAACCCAATGCCGGGGGTGGCCCCGGCGTCGGGCCTCCGATGCCTAAGTCAGTGCTCAGATCAAGAGAGAGAAAGTATAATGAATGAATGAGATACCTTAGCCCCCCTTTTATAGGGGGAGTGTGCTTTTGTGGGCTCAAGTTGGGCTTGGCCCATATCGTGATGCTTAGTCCATACGTGGTCTTATCTTCCAATATATATTCGTTTTCTCCATTAAACGGGTGTAGTATAATATCATATATCATCTAGTCCTCCCCCCCACTCTGGTCGAGTAAACATAACTCGATCCAAGAGTGAAATGCCTCTTCGAGCTGTTTTCTTCAACTTGCCGCTAAGATCGAGCATCAAAAGTCGAATGACCATTGAATAACCACTGAAATATCCTCCAAATGAGCTTTGAGATTTCAAGATCAAAAACCGAAAGACCACGGAGGTCGGAAACTGAATGATCTGACGTCGGGGTCGAAAACCGAAAGTCGTAAGACCGTTGAGGTTGAAAGCCGAGAGTCGACACCGCTGAGGTCGAAAATCGAGAATCGAGAGACCGTTGAGGTCAAAAGCCGAGAGTC
>CACSLK010027837.1:4059235-4070166 GCA_902706635.1 Striga hermonthica | reverse complement strand
TATACAAAAATCCACACAAATACTTAAATATTACAAATTACTAAAAAACCTAAAAACTACCCAAAATCCCACAAAATTACTAAAAATACATAAAAATAATAATAAAAAAAACATTAATAAAAACATAACAAAAATAACACTAACAGGATACACGGCCAGCGAATGGAATGGAACGGAGCCAGAGACACACGTGGGGCGTGGGGTTGCAACACGGGACCGGGAACGACGGCTAGGGGACATGTTGTTCTCGCGATCGGCAGCGACGGGCTTTCGAACACCATGGACAGCGTCGGCTTGTGACGACAACCTGAGGCGACATTCACAGCGGCGAAGAACACGACTTGCGAACACGGGAAAAAGGACTAGGCGATAAACCGCTGACCAGAAGGAGAGCAGGCAATCCCGGCGGCGCTGAGCGGGTCTGACCACTTCGGGGCTCGCCTGCGGAGGTTGGGCCTCGCCGGTGGTGACGTGCAACGAAGATGGAGGCCCTGCGGTGGGGCACGGTGGTCTGCTGGTCCGTGAGAGGTGCTGGACGAGAACTTACGGAGGAGCAGCAAGGTGAAGGGGGCTTCTTGACGGAACAACAACTCGAGAGCGGATGATGGCCGGAGGTCTGCGAGGGTGGCGGTCGCTTGCGAGATTGAAGGTCCACAGGTGGTGATGGCACGCTGATGAAGAAGGTGATGGCTGTGGATGGGGACGACGTTGGTTTCATTCGAGCAGGGGCGACGATGATAATGGTGATCGGGAAAAGGGCGAGGGATTGGTGCTGCAAATTGATGGCGATGATCGATGATGGTAGGTTGGGACAACGACGAAAAAAGAACAACGAAAGAGAAAATTTATCTCTTCTGCGAACTAGCGACGAGCAGAGCAAAAGAAAATGGCTGCGGGGAATTTATTTTTAATCGAGCTTTAAGGGAAAATCTCTCCTTAAATAACATTAGGGTTACCACTTCTCATCTTAGACAACAAGTAACAAAGAGAGGGAGAGTCCGGTTCGGTTCATGCGGGTTTCAAGAATTTGGTCCGGTTCTCAACCTCGGGCTTGGTTCGACAATTAACAATTTAAACAGTTTGGCTCGGTAATTAAAATAACACCCGTATTAATATACGATATATATATATATATATATATATATATATATTACACATTTAAATATTAGTAATAATACGCAATTAACACATTTTAAATAAATATAATACACATAATGATATTTACACACATTAATCACTTAGGCAAATTAGACATTTAAAATATATATTAATATTAATAATAGCAATTAGGCAAATAATGACATTTAGACATTCATTTAATAAAAATAAAAAACAATATTAATAATACTGAAATATCCCAAAAATCCATTATTCAAACAGATTATATTCGTTTCACGCGATTAAATCGAAATCGACTAACGATGAACGTTTTTCAATAAAACGATCGAGTACTCCAACCTTTTATTGAAGTCGTCATCGTGACTAATAAAATAAATATAATAACCTTATAAATAATATTCGATAAATAGAATATTTCGAGAAATTCTATAAATCGAACGGGGCGTTACATCGTACATGTAGTACTATTACCCAAATCATCAAGAATATTGACCCAACTAACGATCGAAAAAAAAGAGAATGTTGACCCAACTAATTGAATCACATTTAGTGAATCAAAGTAATAGATACAACATGCACATGTCTATTTATATCTTATGGGTTATGAGAACGCAGTAATTAACCGAGACTAAGTTTGTTTATCACGATCAATATAAAACAAACTACTACTCTTTGGGATCCTGTTCAATACATAAATGTACTAGTGCAACTAATCAGTCAAGACCAACTGTACAGTTGACACTACAACCGTTCCAATGGTTTGTTCATTTCCATCTAGGTTGTGAACCAACAATTTCTGTTTCGCAAGTGACTGATGATCTTCCGTTAACTCACTAATGAACCATTTTATCTAAATGCAAAACAACAGAACATATAACTTGTTTAATCAAACATAATTCTCATTCGACAAAGATAAGTGTAACATCCAAAGCCAAACTTTCAGTATATAACACCAACAATATAAACATAAAATTATTAATAAATTAAACAATTTTGTCCATTAAATTCATTATATAATACGACTTAATAAAGCTATAAAATGATAAGTATAATTTTAAATACGAATAATAATCTAATTTATAAAAATGATTCAAAATGTAAAATATAAATTAGCCCTTGTATTCTATCCATACCTACTAAATTTTAAAATTATAAACACTTAATTTAAAAATATATATTTAAAAGTTAATAACTTTGTATTTGTTATCATATTTTATGTAATATATTATTTATTATAAAATTAAGTCATCTTTAATACTAATTAAAAAATTTAATAAAAATCAAGGTTTTAAATAGCGGGCTATAACGTTTATGGCACTGTAGCTATAGCGGAGCTATAGCGGAGATTTAGCGGGATTTAGCGGCTAAATTGCACATGAATACAAATAGCGGCACACTGCCAAAAAAAGCTATTTCTCAAATAGCGGCAACTTTAGCGAGCTATTTATTTCCTTGATAAAAATATATATAAATTCAAAAGGACATCTATAATGTTGCGTTAGCCCTAATTTTTTCCTTTTTCCCCATTTTCTTTCGCTGCCACATCTCTCATCATCTTCAATTGATTTGCCTTCTTCGGAGGCAGCATGTCTTGGGTCGGTGGTCGGCCTTGGCTACACGGCCTCCGCCCCGATGTTGCATGCCTCCCATGTCAGTTGCGATCGTTGTTGCAGATGACTATCCCTTCTGGTATTCACCCTTAATTTCAAGTGTTGGTTTGTCGACTCCGGTCGTCGGTATCTATGGTCTGTTGTGGCATTGGGCGGGGTGCGGTAGCATGGGTTTGGCGTGGCTATGGAGGCTCGCGACGTCCGTGATGGGGTGGTCGGGGCTGAGGCACCGTTTCTTCTCTCTTCTCCCCTGCTCACTGGTGTTGGGTCCACGTGGGGAGGTGTTGGGATCTATTAGGATCTCGATAATATGCAAGTCACGGACTATCTACGAATCAAACCCTAAGCACATCGGAAATAGAAGCAAGAGTTTAACACATACCGTTTTTAATTTTTGCTGACTCTGCGACGTTTCTGATTTTCGTTGGAGGAGAACGTCTGAAACCTTGAGTCTGTTGGGTAGTCGGACTTGTCCTTGCGCATCATTGATCGTCCCGGACTAGTCCCTAACTCACTGGAACTCCTTAGACTCTTCCTGAACCTGTCTGGATCGAGCTGGATGCCTCTGGGCCGGTTCTGAGCACGCTGGACTGGACTGGAGTTCCAAGCACCGTCGATGGGCTACTTCTTACTAGTTGGGCCATGCTGGACACGAATTGGGCCACGACAAAATGGGCTGGAGAGAGGCAGGTGGGCTGGACACCGCGCGGGCCGGACGCAGGCTTCTTGTGGGCTGTGCAGGCTGAAAGCTGTGTGATTTGCGGGCCGTGCAAGGATATACGCCAGGCTTGCAAGGGGGGCGCATGAAGGCGCGTGAGCCGTCGGATCTGGCGGTGTCCGACAGCAGATGGTCACCGAAATTACGCTGGTCATCTTGGGATGGTCGTCGGAGGTCGCATGTCAACTCCAATATATCTGATTTGCACAATGCTGCCTTTTCGTGAAGAACGGACAACCCCGCAAATTACACATATATTACGGGGATGAATATATATATTTTACGGGGCTAGATATGTATATAGATCGCTCAACAACCTCAGATCTTCTGTTGTATGACCTGACATCTAATTCGATCATCTTGGTGGGCGATGAAATCAGATCTATCTCTACTGGGATTACATGGAGAAGAAGAAGAGAACACAAGAGAGAGAAGAGAGCACACAAAGGGTCAGCGTGCGTGACTATCTCACGCGAATAATCTGCTCTCTCTCTTAGACTCCTAATCTCAAGAGATGCGATGTATTTATAGGCTACAACATGAACCCTAAGAAGGTACTAAATTGGGCTTCTTCTATTTGGATTAGACTATAGGCCAAGCCTACCAAGCCCAAACATGAATAATACATACACTCCACTAAAGTAGTATTATTGAATAAAATCCTAATTTAATCCCCGAATTATATTCGAGCTCCAATAATAATTACACGATTTACCTCTCCGTGTTTAAGATATAATCTCTATCAATTTATTTAATTACTGACAATAAAATTAATCGACGTCTATAACCGAGACTAATACCACTCATCACATATTTATATGTCGGAATAAATTCCACTGGCCAGATTTAACATAATAATTCTTCATGAGCTCATATCAGGACATCATCAAACTAACGCACACGGTGACCGTAAATATTCTAACAACACATCATACATGCAACAAAATTATCCAAAACAGAGGGTCTATTGATCTGTTTCACTAAACCTCACCCATGTGAATCAAAGTAATATATACTGCATATATATGTCTGTTTAATATTGTACGGTTAAGAGAACACAGTAACTAACCGAGGTTTAGTTTGTTTACGACGATCAGTATAAAACAGACTGCTCTTCTCTGGGATTCTGTTCAATACATAAATGTAATAGTTCAACTAATCAGTCAAGACAAACTGTACCGTTGACACTACAACCGTTCACGATGGGGTGGTCATGTCCATCTAGTTTGTGAACTACTATTCTTGTTTCGCGAGTAACTGATAGAGTGATCTTCAGTTCGCCCGAAGACGACCCACCTATCTAATGAAAAACAACAGAACATAGAATGTTTAATTAAACATGATTCTCATTCAAACGGGTTCAATGTAAATCCATCTAAAGCCAAGCTTTCAGTATATATACCAACAATCTCCCACTTACACTTAAAGCTTCTGCTTTACTAGTATACTTTTTTCGATCTCTATTTTCAAAGAACTATTATCCTAACTGTCATACATCTGACTCCCCAATCCCTTATCATGGCCATCAACGGCTTTCGCCAAAATGCCAATTCTAAAAGGATCTTCCTGGTCGTCTCCTGACGTAACTAATCGATAAAACTCTACCCCTTTGCGATTCTTCGCAATGGGTCGTACTTGCTCTATGCGTTCACTTGCCTTATGCACTTGTGTATCCTTTATGTTTGCAGCTGCACCAACTGTCATCACAATCAAATTGTGATATGACTTAGGCAGACAAGGATCTTTACATTTTTAGTTCAATAGAGGTTTCTGGATCCAAAACTTAGGTTCCACCTCACAAGTGAACAAAAATTTCGAGGTAGGTTTTACTCAGTCGTTCACGTCTGACTAGAAATCAGAATCTATTGCAATCCATAGGTTGCATATGGTTCCTTTGGTAACTCTACATGTTATCCTTAGCCCATTTACGGTGCTTGATCATATGTTCTACCAAGAACCAATTGCTCCTATCAAGGATTACTTCGATATTTACCAACTATGCCCTTGGCAAAAATAGATATCACGTCTCATTTACTACATTGCACATATTAGGCTTCCTATTGCCGCATAAGGAACTGCCTTTATGTCAATATGTTATGAATGAGACTTATGACAGTCCATAGATAGAAGTTTGAGAAAATTGCAACAATCCTTTCTTGTGATCCTTGATCTCAAGAATATGAGCCAATTTCTCAAAATACTTATTATCTAACAATTTAGATGACCTTACCTCTGCATCTGACAACACCCTTTTACTTTTTCAAGTGATCGAAGTGTCGTATACGCATAGTATAAAAATACCACCACGCTTCTCATAAACACACCATGCTCATCTGGTGACTGATCATATCCACAAACTTGATTAACCAAATGTACCGGTTAACAAACCTTACTCCAGTCCAGAAATAGACCATTTCGGTTTGCTGACTAAATTCTCTTATCAATCTACAATGAATCTTTTTGGGTGCTTCTTCATGGATCTCCCTTCAAGACCTCATCTTGATATCCACGATGTGAAAGTTATATTAAATATAAGTGACCTCAGCCTAAAATTCAAATAGACTCAAGTCTGGCTACTGGTGAAAAGGTTAACTCATAATAGATCCTACTTCTTTCTAAGTTTCTTATTTCACAACATGCCTACTTGTAGAAGTCTACACAAATTTACTTGTAGAGCCATTAAACCCAATGGCGTTTTGCCACTTTAGAGTCCAAGACCCTATATCAGAAACCATTGTTGTTTGCTAAGTTCCTGTATCTACTGTCTCAAAGATTCCCACTGTATAAATAGAGATTAGTTCCATGTTCACCAGAGACTAAGTCCAAAGACTCTTCTCAAGAAAGCGAACTCATACTTTCATGCTTACTAGAAACTGAGTCCAGGACTCTTCTCATAGAACATGAATCTATGGCAGTTGTCTTGCAACACTCCCACTACAATGAGCATCTTATCGTATAATTAGGGATTTATTTCACATTCATTAGAGACTAAGTCCAATAACTTTTCTCAAGAACATGAACTCACAGCTTCGTGTAAACTAGAGACTGAGTCCACGACTCTCTCATCAACACGAATCCATGTTGCTACCAAGCAATCCTCCCACTACGATGAAGTACCTCCGGCAAAAGGTATATTATTAGAGACATGAGTTTGCAGTCTTATTGTGGTATAACAATTTATACACGCGGTAACGAAGTTTGAACTTTCACCTCTATCTTTACTTATGACAACTCTATAAATGGGCATTTAGTTTATCACTCAGTATTTCTCTAAAAATCAGGCATTCATTTTAACGATCACCTTCTGATTCTTAGTATTGCAAAATAAACCTTTTTTTTGTTATGATGGAGTATCCCACAAAACAACCAATTTTTCTGAAAAACTTTTCAATCCTGTCAGTATCAACTTTACAGCCAATGCCGAAAATACTTCAAACTCAAATATGTCCTGACAGGGTATCAACCATGTCCATAATCATTTCGAAGTAGAAGCTACTAATCTAGATTGAACTTTGCTCAGAAGTTATGCCATGATCTGCACAACCCCAAAATGAAAAAAATGGAAGATCCTTAGTAACTTATCATTGACTTAACCAATGTGCTCAAGAAACCTAGTCTCTTATTGGTTTTAGTCGATGTGTCACTTACTTCCATTTATTGCATTGTGAGACCTTTTGGTTACTTGAGTCAACTATTATCTAGCCACGTACTAAATGAGTAAACGTTTCTTTTTCTAGACAACACACTTGCCATCAAACAATATGTTATATCCATACACAATTTAGAAACAGAAACTGAATTCTTTCTAAAACTTAGTACGCAAAGATAATTACTCAAAACCAAATAATTCTATATACAGAAAACTCCCACTGAAATAACTGCCACTTTCGTAGCATTGCCCATTTTAGATGAAAATCTACCTATCACTCAGTCGATCACATTTCCTAGAAATATTCCGACTTCTAAGTGAATACGATTTACCTTTATTATTTTAAAGATAGGTCAGTTTGACTTCCAATGTCCTTTTTGCTTAAACTGGATACATTCGCCCTTCGGCTCGTACTCCCAGCAACTTAGGACACTATCTAAGTTCTATTTCTAATCAATTTTGAACAGTAAATTATCTTTGAGAATAAAGGACAACAGACTGAAAGGCATGTCTGAATAAACTAGAGAATTACGAAATATTCTTACTAATTAAACATTTTGAATTTAACTGCTAACGTTGACATCCTCAAAACAACATAAACTTTAATTCACCGACATCTCAAAATACCGAGATTAACACATGATACGAGGGTAACCCTACGTACTCAACATTTGGAAGAGAAGGACTTTCAAAGGCCAATTAATTTCCATAAGTCAAAACCAAAATTCATGATGAACGAAATTAATAGTCGGTCTCCATTTGGCCATGCAATAGAATTCGGGGACCCTGAGAGGGGTTATAAACTTAATCGCATTCTAAGTGAATCCCATTTTTCGATCCTGAATTCATACAAATTCGATTATACTTCATCCGAGGGAAAGTTCATACTCTCTCATAAGAATCCCTCTAATCGTCTAATTGAAAATTTGTACTGGTAATTACCTACAATTAATTTTAGTGATGTCACCAAAGGGGGAGCCCATATCGCAATTAATTAATTTACTGACAAATTAGAAATGGAGGCCTTAGGAATTTTACAATTAACCGTAATTTAAAATCCCTTCTCAAATTAGTATAATTATTAATTGGGGATTTTTACTTATGTAATTTCAATAATTAATCACATGCCCCAAAGCAATTACTTAACCATGCATTACAATTAATATCATTAATAAAATACGAAAATAAATCCCACTATTATAGCCATTAATTTCAGCTCTAGCTAAAATAGAAAACTATTCAGTCAATGTCCCATTGGAACTAAATTTTTCTAATCAGACTAGAATTCTCATTCCAGCAGACTTCTTCTTAATTCCAGCTGAATCGCCGTCGAGTAGTTGTTGGCAAGCTCGCGAGTGTCTCCCTGCAGCGGTGATCGCCGAGTTCTGCCGTGCACCACACGACACCCATTCACCGCGGCATGCGCCACCACACTCAGGCTCATCCGATCGCCACTCTTGGTCCATACACGACTGATCATCGTCCTCCGGTTACCGTGAGCCACGCACCTGGACACATGGCGGCCAAATCGCCGTGTTCCGTGCACACTCGTGCGACCAGTCGTGATCTCGCGTGGTCCGCTGTCGATTAGGTCTTCGAGGTCCATCGGTCTAGTTGATCTCCGATCGTCAAGAACGTCTGGGTTCATCCGCCATCAACACGATCAAAATATACTTTATACGTATTTCGATCCTAGACCAACATATGGGTTCACATGTTTGCTAAACAAATAATTAAATCTATCTGGTCAACCCCCGGGAAAATAATTATTACAAACATCACAACCCAAAATTCCTCGACATGACCGAGGCTTTAAAAACGTGCAATAAATAAACAAGCACACATTTAAGGCCATAACTGTAGAAACACATTATCCTGCAAAACCGAGTTATGCAATAATATTTCACAAATATGGCTGCACACATACGCACATAATTCACATAAGCCTCTAAAGTCCAAACTTTGTACAAATTCGAATTAAACTAAGTGCTCTGATACCACTTGTTGGGATCTATTAGGATCTTGACAATATGCAAGTCACAAACTATCTACGAATTAATCCCTAAGCGCAGAAGAACTAGAAGCGAGGGTTCAACGCGTACCGTTTTTAATTTTTGCAAACTCGGAGACGTTTCTAATTTTCCTTGGAGGAGATCGTCTAAAACCTCGAGTCTGTTGGGCAGTTCGACTTGTCCTTGTGCATCATTGATCATCCCGGACTATTCCCGAACTCACTGGAACTACCTAGACCCTTCCCAAACCTGTCTAGACCGAGTTGGACGTCTCTGGGCCGGTTCTGAGCACTCTGGACTGGACTAGAGCTCCAAGGACCGTCGTTGGGTTGCTTTCTACTCGCTGGGCCGTGCTGGACGCAAATTGGGCCGCGCAGCAGGACTTGGGCCGCGACAAAATGGGCTGGAAAGAGGGATGTGGGCTGGACACCGCGCTGGACAGACGCGGGCTTCTCACGGGCCACGCGGGCTGAGAGCTGTGTGGGTCGCAGGCCGCGCTTGGATATTTGCTAGGCTTGCACGGGCGGCGCGTGGGGGCGCTTGAGCCGCCGGATCCGACAGCGTCCGTCGGCGGATGGTCACCGGAATCATGCCGATCCTCTTGGGATGGTCGTCAGAGGTCGCATGTCAACTCCAATATACCTGATTTGCACAATACTGTCTTTTCGTGAAGAATGAACAACCCCGCGAATTACAGATAAACTACGGGTATAAATATATATATTATGGGGCTGGATAAATATGTATATAGATCGCTCGACAACGTCAGATCTTTTGTTGTATGACCCGACATCTAATTCGATCATCTTGGTGGTCAATGAAATCAGATCTATCTCTACTGGGATTACTTGGAGAAGAAGAAGAGAACATAAGAGAGAGAAGAGAGCACACAAAGGGGCGACGTGCGTGACCTATCTCATACGAATAATCTGCTCTCTTCCTCTCTTAGTCTCCTAATCCCAAGATATGTGATGTATTTATATGCTACAACAAGGACCATAAGGAGGTATTAAA
Source organism: Striga hermonthica (assembly GCA_902706635.1). Lineage (NCBI taxonomy): Eukaryota > Viridiplantae > Streptophyta > Magnoliopsida > Lamiales > Orobanchaceae > Striga > Striga hermonthica. Next base: position 4,060,044 of record CACSLK010027837.1, on the reverse strand, counting down.
TTGAGCTTCTCCTATTTAGATTAGACTATAGGCCAAGCCTACCAAACCCAAACAAGAACAATAAATACACTCCACTAAAGTAGTATTATTGAATAAACTCTCAATTTAATCCACGAATTATATTCGAGCTCCAATAATAATTACTCGATTTAACTCTATGTGTTTAAGAAATAATTTCCATCAATTAATTTAATTACTGACAATCAAATTAATCGACATCTATAACTGAGACTAGTACCACTCATCACATTATTATTATGTCGGAATAAATTCCACTGGCCAGATTTAACATAATAATCCTTCATGAGCTCATCTTGGGGGACATCATCAAACTAACGCACACGGTGACCGTAAATATCCTAACAACACATCATATATGAAGCAATATTGCCCAAGACAGATGGTCTATTGATCCAGTTCAGTAAACCTCATCCATATGAATCAAAGTAATATATACTGCATATATATGTCTGTTTAATATCTTACGGGTTAAGAGAACGCAGTAATTAACTGAGGCCTAGTTCGTTTACGATGATCAATATAAAATGAGCTGCTCCTCTCTGGGATCCTGTTCAATACATAAATGTCCTAGTGCAACTAATCATTCAGGACAAACTGTACCGTTCACGATGGGGTGTTAATGTCCATATAGATTGTGAACCATTATTCTTGTTTCGGGAGTAACTGATAGAGTGATATTCGGTTCGTCCGATGACGACCACCCTATCTAATGAAAAACAACGGAACATAGACTGTTTAATTAAACATGATTCTCATTCAAACGGGTTCAATGTAAATCCATCTAAAGC
>CACSLK010027837.1:4041769-4052416 GCA_902706635.1 Striga hermonthica | reverse complement strand
CATCTAGCTTACATCGAAGGTTACACAAATTCACAAGCATGCATTGATCATACCAACCCAACACCAAAATAAATTATTTACGGCATAGCAAATTTTATAAGTAAAACCTACCTGGTGTCGAATGATAAAACAAATAACTGGAAAGTTGTAGGTGGTTGAGAAACTGCTCGTTAGACACCTACATAAGTCAAGACAGTCACATAAGCAACTATCTCGACTCTTACACAGATAACGAGAATTATACTTAGTCGAATCACGTCGACTAAGAAACTCGTGGAAGTTGTGGAGTTGGAATATTAGGATGACTTCTAGACTCGACCGACCAACTAATAAATCATATGAAAGCAAGTAATGAAGATTTGACACGAAAACGGGGTCAACGGGTCAAGATTTTGCCAACAAGGCCAACCGGTGCCCAAAAACGGTCAAACGGACTAGTTCAAAATTTATAAGAATGGGAACATAAAGAGTTAGGCTTGGAATTTTCAAATTAAATTTTAACATCATGTATAAGACTGAAAAATTCACATTTACGCCGAAGGAAAACTCCCAAAGACGTTCCTAACCATTTTAATTATTTTAAGAAAAATCTGACCAGAAAATGAATTAAATAATTTAAATTAGCTACAGTCCGAATTTAACTTAGACATTTTTACAACAGCAATATATTGTAAAGAGGAGCAACATATCCAAAATTTAACCAATTCGGACAAGAACTCGATTTTATATGAATTTATTAAGAAACAGTCCAGAAACGGTTTTCGAGTTTTAACGAGGCTACACGTCATACAAAACTCTCAAATTTAAACTACAAGTAATATAATAGCAATGTAACCACATATCCGAAAATCAGAATTTTTGGAGCAATACTCGATTTATAGTGATTTTAGCAAAAATGGGCTGCAACACGATTTTCAAAAATCCATATCTTACAATATACACATCGAAACGATGCAAGACCAAAGCCGTTGCGTCAAGGACATTCCTAAGTCCAATAACACATAGCACTTCCATGGAAAATACTACAATAACCTCAGTTCAACAATTTTCCCAAGTGACGGCAATCACTTTGGTATCCAATCTCAACATATATATCAATAATTACACAAGATATTCAACTACGGCATATAATTAGTCGAACTCTCACGTTCAGAAATAACGACACAGATAAGAGCACTTTAATACATGTAAATGCGAGATAAATAAGTCGAAGGTTTAGCCCGGGTACCGTTCTCGGGATGGGGCTACGAAACGGGCGACGAAAGGAACGGCACGACGGGACAACGGGCTCGACGATTACATGCGTGTCGTACGAACAACAAGGTCTTTTCGCGTGGACAGCAGCGAAAAAGCTCAGGAATGGAGCAGGGGATCGCCGAGACTTACGAGGACAACTCACGGCGGTCCGGCGACAGGATACACGGCCAGCGAACAGAATCAAACGATGCCGGAGACACTTGTCGGGCGTCGGGTTGCAACACGGGACCGGGAACGACGACTAGGGGACCTGTTGTTCTTGCGATCGGCAGCGACGGGATTTTGAACACCACGGACGACGTCAGCTTGTGACGGCAACCTGAGGCGACATTCACAGCGGCGAAGAACACGACTTGCGAACACGAGAAAAAGGACGGGGCGATAAACTGCTGACCAGAAGGAGAGCAGGCAATCCCGGCAGCGCTGAGCGGGTCTGACCACTTCGGGGCTCGCCTGCGGAGGTTGGGCCTCGCCGGTGGTGACGTGCAGCGGAGATGGAGGCGCTGCGGTGGGGCACGGTGGTCTGTTGGTCCGTGAGAGGTGCTGGACGAGAACTCACGGAGGAGCAGCAGGGTGAAGGGGGCTTCTTAACGGAACAGTAACTCAAGAGCGGATGATGGCCGGAGGTCTGCGAGGGCGGAGGTCGCTCGCGAGATCGAAGGTCCACTGGTGGTGATGGCACGCTCATGAGAAGGTGATGGCTGTGGATGGGGACGACATTGGTTTCACTCGAGCAGGGGCGACGATGATGATGGCGATCAGGAAAAGGGCGAGGGATTGGGGCTGCGAATTGATGGCGATGATCGATGATCGCAGGTTGGGACAGCGACGAACAAAGAACAACGAAAAGAAAATTTATCTCTTCTGCGAACTAGCGACGAGCAGAGCAAAATAAAAGGGCTGCGGGGAATTTATTTTTAATCGACCTTTAAGGGAAAATCTCTCCTTAAATAACATTAGGGTTACCACTTCTCACCTTAGACAACAAGTAACAAAGAGAGGGAGAATCCGGTTCGGTTAATGCGGGTTTCAAGAATTTGGTCCGGTTCTCGAGACCTCGGCCTCGGTTCGGCAATTAACAGTTTAAACGGTTTAGCTCGGTAATTAAAATAACACCCGAATTAATATACGATACATATATATATATATATACATTACGCATTTAAATATTAGTAATAATACGCAATTAACACATTTTAAATAAATATAATACACATAATGATATTTACACACATTAATCACTTAGGCAAATTAGACATTTAAAATAAATATTAATATTAATAATAGCAATTAGGCAAATAATGACATTTAGACATTCATTTAATAAAATAAAATAACAATATTAATAATACTGAAATATCTGAAAAATCTATTATTCCAACGGATTATATTCGTTTCACGCGATTAAACCGAAATCGACTAACGATGAACGTTTTTCAATAAAACGATCGAGTACTCCAACCTTTTATTGAAGTCGTCATCGCGACTAATAAAATAAATATAATAACCTTATAAATAATATTCGATAAATAGAATATTTCGAGAAATTCTATAAATCAAATGGGGCGTTACAATCTATCCTCCTTAAAACATTTCCGTCCTCGGAAATACGAAAGAACACGCATCTAAAGGAAAACGACATACTCGAAAAGCATACACTCACGTACAGGACACAATCCGACTCGTCCTATGCTCATATGTTTGCCTTATTGCATGGGAGGGTGATCAATCTTGCCCAAGCTCAGGCGCGCATCCTCTTGCAATGGACCTAATCCGGATTGGCCTATAACCATGAGTATCAACAATTAATTTCGTACCTAACAACACACAAGACCTCAACAGGTCGTTCGGTGTATTGCCAGTGTACTCCGACTATCTCACCAACAAGGTGGACACGTGACGCCAAGTTTCAGTCTCGTATCCGAGTCATACTGATAACTTGCTCACGATTTATCAAGGACCGTGTGTCTCTATCAGAGACTATGACACGGTATACAACACACCCCAGATGCTCATACCCACATGATATTGACTCCACGAGTCGAACGCAGCCCTTATGTGCAAACATAAGGATTGGCAAATAGAAATATGACATTCCTAATTTTTCCACTCGAGAAACTCTCAAATAAGGCATAGGGACTCATTGACTACACTCCTCAATCCGAAATCATCGATTAAGGATTTACACACATTAGTGGGACTAGGAGCTCTCAGTTCAAGGTCCAAATGAAAAGGGGTTCAAAAGGATAACCAAGTATTCCAGCACGAAACAGTTTCAACAGTTCAGGAAAAACATCAATGGTTGGTCGTACACGCTGGTCTGGGGAGTTCGTGCGTATGGTGATGGCGGCTGCAGTTCGCATTCGAGTCAACGGTCGGCCGCGCGCAAGCCTCCCGTCTCTCAGCACGGTCGTGCGTGCTCGACCACCACTTTGCTCAGCTACACCCAGCCAGAGCCGGCATTCGGTTCAAGGTTTCACAAGGATGTTTCAATCTCAGATCACCCAAAGAAATGGTTTTACCAATTAACGAGAATTTTGGGTCAAAAGTCTCAAATATCGCAAGGAAGCATGATCGAGTTCCAAGTCCACTACCTTCTCTAACCAAAACAAAGCAAAAACCACTGGACAACCTACGATATAGGGTTGGGAAAAACTTCCCAAAAGAAATGAGGATTAGTTCCTCAGCCAGGAACAATCGCAATCACAGCGGTCACTACCAAAATAATGAACACTTAGCTCATTCGACTCTTCCGACTAACAGTGTCGGCCGTCACGTCAGCTCTCGATTCAAGCGGCTAATCGTGCCGGCAGTCTTAAATGAGCTATACGATGAACGAACATGAAAGTGAAGGTGGCTCTGCACTCCACAATGTGTTTGTTCCGGACTCTACTATCCTCCTTAAATGATTTATGCATAACCTTTTAAGGTAGAAGGAAACACTCCTTGACATGCATCAAATCACTCTATTTGAAGTTTTACGCCAGGAAGGGAAAGATCAACGAAATTATCAAAACACGAAAAATCGACTAACGAAGAAGCTTCAAGCACAATTCAAAATTGCTTGTCATACAAAACAACAAGGGTCTGCAAAAGTCTACAAGAAGACAAGAATTAGAAAATGGAACAAAGTTGCCTCGCATCCACGAGTCCACGATTCATTACCTCCTTCATCAGTTCAAGCTGTTCTCGGTGAGTCCTGCTGCTACTAAGAAATCGCCCGCAGCTTAATATACTGAAGAGAATTTTTAAAAAGAATAGGTCATTGCCGCCTTTCACTGGGTTCTAATCACGTATCTAATGGTCCTATCGACAACGGTTACAGACTCCCGAATACCCAAATGACTGGGACTCTTTTGGTCGTCTGCTCTCTTCATTTAAGCCTTCTCTTTTCGAGATGGCATTGCGAATGGTCCTCACTTGAGGACACCAAGTCTTATAGCAAAATCACTGCTATAAACAGAATGTAACTCGATAACATTATATCGAATTTTCAAACAAACAATTTCTCAAGTCAAAACTTAACTCTATACGGCTAGAGTTCAAGTTCAAACAACTAGCTTACCACTCATCTAGAGTTTAAGAATGCTTAAAAGTAGGAGGATAAATTCTTAAGCTCCGAATTCATTTCAATAATCAATTATTACACGACCATCTAAAATCAATTAGGTACGCATACCTGAGCTGGTGCGGCACGGCGAGAGCGAGTGGTCATAACTTAAGGTCAACTCACATAATCGATTTTTCATACTTAGACCAGTCTACAGAAACGCAGACTGGTTCTGATACCAAACTGTAATGCCCCACTTTTATTTGTCGAAAATCAGAATAAATTTTTCAAAATTTATTTCAAAACACCTTTCAAAACACTTGAGGCGCTACTCATTCTCAAATCAATAATCAATATTCATCAATCATCAATACTCAATCCTCAGTACTCATTCATCATAATCAATAATCCAACAATCGTTCAGTTGAATAATCGTTATCCAATCTAATTATCCAATACTAATACATACCTAGGGAATACATTCCCTATCAATAGTCTAGTAATCAATGAGACAATAATAACAATAATTTAATTTCAAGCAGAAGCAATAACAATTTTTGTGATCACCACTCGCTTCCCTCCACCATGCCCGCCATGCTAACCTGCATCCGTGAAGACTAGGTGGGGATGAGCACAAGAGGAACAGTAGTGGTCACCACTATGCACGTAAATAACAACATAATATAACAAAAGGGTATGGTCACAACATGATTCACCACTATGCATGTAAATAACAACATAATATAACAAAAGGGTATGGTCACAACATGATCATAAATCAATTCAACATGTCACATCTCTAATCAATACAACAATAATCTCACTCATGTGCACATCTATCATTAGCCATTGAAGGACATACAGCTCCCAACAATGGGAGTGTATACCGAAGGACATACAGCTCTCAACGGTATGACCTATCATTAGGACTTAGGGAGACTGCCTATCATTAGGCACCGTCGAAGGACATACAGCTCTCAACGACGGGGACAACCGTTCGAAGGACATCTAGCTTACATCGAAGGTTACACAAATTCACAAGCATGCATTGATCATACCAATCCAACACCAAATAAATTATTTACGGCATAACAAATTTTATAAGTAAAACATACCTGGTGTCGAATGATAAAACAAATAACTGGAAAGTCGTAGGTGGTTGAGAAACTGCTCGTTAGACACCTACATAAGTCAAGACAGTCCCATAAGCAACTATCTCGACTCTTACACAGATAACGAGAATTATACTTAGTCGAATCACGTCGACTAAGAAACTCGTGGAAGTTGTGGAGTTGTAATATTAGGACGACTTCTAGACTCGACCGACCAACTAGTAAATCATATGAAAGCAAGTAATGAAGATTTGACATGAAAACGGGGTCAACGGGTCAAGATTTTGCCAACAAGGCCAACCGGTGCCCAAAAACGGTCAAACGGACTAGTTCAAAATTTATAAGAATGGGAACATAAAGAGTTAGGCTTGGAATTTTCAAATTAAATTTTTACATCATGTATAAGACTGAAAATTTCACATTTACGCCAAAGGAAAACTCCCAAAGATGTTCCTAACCATTTTAATTATTTTAAGAAATATCTGACCAGAAAATGAATTAAATAATTTAAAATAGCTACAGTCCGAATTTAACTTATACATTTTTACAACAGCAAGATGGGGTGTTAATGTCCATATAGATTGTGAACCATTATTCTTGTTTCGGGAGTAACTGATAGAGTGATATTCGGTTCGTCCAATGACGACCACCCTATCTAATGAAAAACAACGGAACATAGACTGTTTAATTAAACATGATTCTCATTCAAACGGGTCCAATGTAAATCCATCTAAAGCCAAACTTTCAGTATATACACCAGCGGGAGGAAGGAAGGGGGCATGCTACTGAAATCGGCTAGTGGTGTTAGCATGATTCAGGAAAGTGGTAGTGTGTGTGTGGGGGGGGGAGGAGGAGGGTGAATGGGTGTTTCTCCAGCGGGGAGAGGGTCAGCTTTAAGGTTGGTTCGGGGCTCGGGTTTTGTCTTTGGTTAGGTAGTTTTCGACAGTTTTCGAAGCGGTTCCTTGGATTGTGGATCTATCATATGGGGTCGACTATATATCTGCTGGTACGACTCGGTCAAGCTGTCAGGGAAGGGCTTAGTGCTAGTTAGTTTGTTTTGTTTTGTGTAAGTTTGTTTTGTTGTTTGTTTAGGAGTTGTGTTTTTTGTTTGGGTCTCTTGACCTTTGTGCGTCCGAGTGTGAGCGGGTATTATCCTCATGGGCCCAGAAATTCTCCATTATTGGAGTTTTGTAGTGTATTTTGTTTAGTGTTGTCGTTGCATTGGTCTAGTGTTGCTAGTGTGTTTCTATGTGATCTCTGGATTTGTCTTCCTAGTTTCTCTGATCTTAGTTTTTTGGCCAGAACGATAGAGGAGCTATATAAAACCACCGAAAAAAAATGTTCAAATACAAGAGGCAATAACCTACTAAAACATAAAAATGAGAGATGCTACACAAAGCACCTAGAACCTCAACAACTAAACTAGAAAACTACCAAACAGAAAGAAGAAATGCATCTCTCCACTGCTATAAGGCCTAGCTAGAATACACCACTTCAAATGAAAACTCCAAAACGAAACAAAACAAAGAAAGACGAAAAAACTATTCTAACAAGGGGAGGGAACATCACAGTGTCTTGTAGCTAAAGAAGCTTCCAACCAATCCTTATGAGCAGCGAAAATCATTCAACTTAGTTGTATCATTCAACTTTGACCTTCTTTCTGTTTGCACTTTTGTGCGTTATATATCTCTATCGTTCCTAATTAAAAAAAATACCTAATACATAGGAATTAAAAAAGCATTATTATATAAAATTCCTATCGTTACGAATAAAAAAAGACATTTATAAATTCGTTACATAGGAGTTAAAAAAATCATTATTATATAAAATTAGAAACCCGTACAAATGAATAATATCACTTTAAATATAAATAATAATGTATTTTAAAATATTTGAAATTTAAATAAAAAAACTATCCTCCTACATTTTTTAAGAATTTTGGTATAATTTTTTACGTTGAACTGTAATGATTGTTTTAATACAACATATAAATTGTCGAAAGAATGACTTTGTTTGTAAAAAAAAGGGTAAAATGCGCCAAACCCCCTTGTGTTATACGAAATAAGCACGTTACTACCCTGTGTTTCAAAAAATGCATGACACCCCCTTGTATTTGAGTAACAGATGCACACGCTGCCCTTTTTTTAGTTGTCCAGATAACGATGTTAATTTTTGTTGAAAACCCCGTTATACCCTTCGAATTTTTTTATGTATTGTGATAAATTGAATTTATCAAAACATTTTGAAAATATCACGATGAATTGGCTAAAAATTTTTCGCAAGCAATGTGGTTCGAATCCAAGACCTCATGGGAGGAAAGAAGCAATGCTACTACCCCACCATCTAACTTATGTGTTAGATTTAAGAACGTTATATATATCTAGACGTTGCACATGCACAAATCAAATTAAATTTAAAAGATAATGTAAATGATATAGGATATTATACATACAAGCCTAAACCGGTCGAGAGGGTTGAACCATGAAGACGCCGAGCCAAGTGGTGGGAAGATCGATCATTCAGTCAGTCGACCAGTTAAGTAGCCAACCAATCCATTGCTCGACCTAGTCACAGGCGCGTGTGAGAGCCTCTAACCGAATTCAGGAGAGTATTTACTCTATGTGCAGAAGGACACGTGTCGAGAATGCATTGGTTGATAGCGACAACCACCTTCGGACAGCTCCCAATGTCCCACGCCACCTCTGACATGTGCGCGGCGTGTCAGAGTACAGACGGGCAGCTTGGGCAGCTAGCTCACCTTATCCAGGCAACTATTAGGGCAGGTATCTCACCCCTATATAAAGAGGGTGAGCCTTTCTTCCTTGGACACGATTTTTCCATTATTTACTTCAGTATACTCATACACATACTGACTTAAGCATCAGAGGCTCTTCACCAGACACAACCCCCGGTATGAGAGTTATTTGCAGGTTTCCAGCGTTCTACCGGTGAGGACAAGAATCGATCTATCCCAAACCGGACCAGGATGCTTACACTTGCATTATTGGCGCCGTCTGTGGGGACTTTTGTTTGAGAAGTCGTGTTTGAAGTTTAGCTGTGGCGGACGGAATTCCCAAAAACTTGCAGTCGGCGTTTGACGACGCTTGGACGACGACCAGGTCGATTGGGCAAGGCCCTCCTCTAGGTTTTTTGGGCCCTTCACAGACGCCGATCACTCCTACACCCATCCTTCATGGTGCAGAAGCATCGACAGTAATCCCAGAGGAGATGCTGGCTCCAGTCGTGCCTAGGAGGCTCGCACAATAGCTGCGGCGGTGATGCCACCGCCGCCACCCCAAAACCCAATGGTGGCGCAACCAGGAGGAACGGCGACCCAAGGAGGAGCCCCACCGCAGGCAGTTACACAAGCTCCCGATCAACAGATGGTGACGATGACCAGGGAGGAGATGCAGAGGATAGCGGCGGCAGCAGCGGTGCAGGCGGTGCAGCAAGTCACAAGCCACACATCTCACGCCACCACCGTGTCGACCACGGTGGTAGGAAGCCAGGACGAGGATGTGTCCAGTTATGGAGATGGAGGAGGTGGAAGAGATCGTGCGATGGAGAGGATGGCGAAGTAGTTGCGCCAGTTGCAAGACAAGGTTGAGGGGAGGTCGGAGAGGAGAACTCGAGGACATCCTTTCTCGAAGGACATTCTCGCGGCCCTTTTGCCGAATAATTTCAGGGAGACTAATTTGTGTATGACGGGTCGTCTGACCCATCGAGGCATGTGAGGACCTTTGAAAATATGGCTGTGTTACATGGATACTCTGATTCTGTGTATTGCAGGGCATTCTTATCGACCTTGCGCAGAGGAGTACTTGATTGGTTTCATCAGTTGCCCCCTGGGTCAATCGCGGGCTTTGAGTATTTTGCCAGCAAGCTCACCAATAAATATTCGAGCATAATGGCGCAGGAGAAGACATATTTGACCCTGATGGCGATGAGGTAGGGGGAGAAAGAATTGTTGAGGAAGTATGTGGCTCGATATAATCAGACGTGCTTGGAGGTGCACTCCACGTCGGATGAGGTGAAGGCAGGAGGATTGATAAGGAGTCTGCGAGCGGGGCCTTGCCGAACCTCCCTGGCAAAGATCCCTGCTCGATCACATGAGGATGTTTTGAAGCGGTGCAGGAAGTATATTAATCTGGAAGAGATGGAGGTGGAGTTTGCAAAGTTGGAGGGGGCAGCTCAACCAGAGCCAAAGAAGGAATAGAGCCCACAAAGAGGGAGGTCACCGAGGAGAAGTTCGCCCAAGAGGAGTGGGTCGAAAAGGACATTGCCTAGGAAGGAGGGTCGAGACTCGAAACTGGCGAAAAGGGGATAGGTGGCAAGGGAGGCCATTGTCGTTTGAAAGACAGAGGTACCATAACTTTAAACCCTTGAGGAAAGACTTGACGGAAGTTCTCGAGGCGATGGAGCAGAAGATGTCGAGCGAAGATGTCACGTGGCCGAAGACGCGGTTTACAGGCCGAATTCGACATTGGTCAGATATCTACTGCCGCTTTCATCGCGACTACAGCCATACTACAGAGAACTGCAGGCTTTTGAAGGATGAGATTGAGAGGTTGTGTAACACCTCGTTCGTTTATGAATAAATTGGATTATTATTATTTTTATTATTATAATTATTGTTGCCATTAATATTAATTGTTATTTGTCTAATTGCCTAAATGAAGTTATGTGCCTTATGTGTATTTATAATAAATATAATAAATGTGGATATTT
>CACSLK010027837.1:3976249-3988132 GCA_902706635.1 Striga hermonthica | reverse complement strand
ATCTCTTGTAATAAGTCTTTTATCATTTTATTGTTTTTAAATTTAGGGTTAATTGCTAAATAAACCTTAATCTTTTTGCGTTTGGCAATTTTATCTCAATCTTTGGGTAATTGCAATATAATCTCGACCTCAATTTACTTATTGCAAAATTTGGTGCAGAGTGATTGATTTTACGGATTTGTGGATCGATTTTGTGTCCAAGTCTTCCATTGACACGGATTTTTATGTCATCCACGTAAAAAGTTGACAATATCCACATATTTAATGTATATTCACGCACAAAGCCGAAAATTCTACGACAATTTAAACTACCGGTGGTGAGTATCCTCCTAAATTTGGAGTGAACCGATAAATATGAGCTTCGATCTGTTCGAACCGCCTTCAAATCGACCAATTTTTTGAAGGTCCAACCGATTTTAAGTTCGACTTGTAATAAGTAAATTGAGGTCGAGATTATAATGCAATTACCCAAAGTTTGGGATAAAATTGCCAAACGCAAAAAGGTTAAGGTTTATTTAGCAATTAACCCTTAAATTTATTTACAACTTTACTTGCAATTTTACATTTATTAGTGAAACTAGTAAAAATAGTAGATAATAAAAATTAAATGAAATTGACTAGAATGTTTATGATTTATTTTTCTTTATTGTGATATTAATACTAATTCTAACTTCCGAACAGTCTTCCCCGAGAGATCGACCCGGGAAATGAATCATTTGATTTGTTACTCGGTAAAATAAAAATAAAATTTGCTACAACAGAAGGACTTACTCATAACCGTGAGTGAGCAAATGAGAGAAGCCTTGAGAGCGCAGGAAGAATCGCCACGGAGTTTGAAATTGCAAAGGTGGAAAAACTTAGAAAATCCGCTAAGTGTTGAATTTATACCTTGGAAAGTTTAAAGGTTGAAAGATGAGGACCATTAGATTAAAGCCAGATCGTACGGTGGAGAGCATTAATTCGCACGACACTCAAAGTGGGCGCATTATGTGAGGAGGCACTATCATTAAAGTACCTGACAAGTGCGGCAAACGCGACGCGTGGCAGAAAAGTAGGCACGACAGAAAGGACTTGGGACAAGCAACTTTATTTTTGGCAATTAATGGGAAATTATTTGAAAAAGTAAGCTGGAAACTCATCAGATGGTCGATGTCTGACATCATGCCGTCCAGGAGATTGATGAGCTCAAATACACTCTTAGATCGAGTCATTCAGACTCGACCAGAGTAGGGGGGGACTAGATGATATAGGATATTATACACACAAGGCTAAACCGGTCCGTTAAACCGGTCGAGAGGGTTGAACCATGAAGACGCCGAGCCAAGCGGTGGGAAAGTCGATCATTCAGTCAGTCGACCAGTTAAGTAGCCAACCAATCCATCGCTCGACCAAATGAGCGATCGAGCAACTTAATCGACCTCAGCAGGTCGATCACCTCGCGGACTTAACACTCTAATGGATCGGCCTAGTCACAGGCACGTTGAGAGCCTCTAACCGAATTTCAGGAGAATATTTACTCCATGTGCAGAAGGACACATGTCGAGAATGCATTGGTTGATAGCGACAACCACCTTCTGACAACTCCCAACGTCCCGCGCCACCTCTAACATGTGCGCGGCATGTCAGAGTATAGACGGGCAGCTAGCTCACCTTATCCGGGCAGCTATTAGGGCAGATATCTCACCCCTATATAAAGGGGGTGAGCCTTTCTTCCTTGGACACGATTTTTTCATTATTCACTTCAGTATACTCATACACATACTGACTTAAGCATCAGAGGCTCTTCACTGGACACAATCCCCGGTGTGAGAGTTATTTGCAGGTTTCTGGCGTTCTACCGGCAAGGACAAGAATCGATCTATCCCAAACTGGACCAGGACGCTCACACTTGCATTAGTAAATTATATTAAAATACATTAATAAACTATAAGATTATAATAAATTAAAATATAATAAACTAAGTTATATAAATTAAACAAAAATTAAATAATTAAAATAACTTATATGTATTTATACAAAAATTATTGTTGAAATAACAATATATTGTATTAATTTATTTTATTTCATCTTATTATATCTTAGTTAACAAAGTTTATTTATTTGTTTAACTTAATACAATGATATAAAATTAAAATATATTTTACTTAATAAAATTTTGAAACTAAATTATTTATTTCTATTTAAAATAAATTACTAAAAATAATAATTTATTTCTAATTTTTTATTCATATTGTATTGAAGAGTAAATTTTACTAAAATTTATTTGATAAATAATATTTTTATTTTATTATGTAAATTAATATTTTTATTTATTTTAATTTACTATTTTATAATAAGTTATTTTATTTTACATTAACATTTTTATATTTTATTATTTTATATTATATTGATTTTATGTTATTTTAACTAGTTTACTTCAATTTTATTCATTTTTTATTTTAACAGTATTATTATTATACATGTACAATTTTATACAATTGAATTTTATTTTAATAAATAAAATTATAAATTTAGTTAATTTTAATTCATGCTACTATAATTAATTTTATCTTACTTTATTATAATTTATTTTTTATTTTTATATTAATTTAATTTATTTCAAGTTATTATCATATTATTATTATATTATTGTTAGTACGATTATTTAATATATATTAAATGTGCCTACTATATTAATTTAATTTCCTTTATTTTAAATTGAAATTTATTATTATTATTATTATTCATTTCCAAATTTACGTTAATTTTACTTTAATAATAGAAATATATATTTATTTAATTTCAATTCATGCTATATATTAAGTTCTATCTTACTTTATTTTTTAAATTATTTTTATTCTAATTTAATGTATTGCAAGCTCTTATTATTATTATTATTATTATCTAATTTGTTTTAAAATTACCTAATATATTTTTGTTTTACTTTATTAATTTGTTAAGAGTTGATATTATAAATGTAATTGCGTACTTTCTTACACAAGAATCTACATGACCCATTGGTTTAGTGGGCACTCTCACCTCATTGAGACTTAGGTTTGATTCCTCTCCTTTGCAGAAAATTTTAGTTTGTTCTTTAAAGCACATGAGGGTATAAAGTAATTTATTAATTATGTAAAATAAAAAATTGTAAAATAAGGTGTTGTGCACGCGCCGTAAAGTTGGACGGAATGGGTGAATCGTGCAACAGTTACTTAAACACAAGGGGTGTCATGCATTTTTTAAAACACAGTGTAGAAACGCGTCTATTTTATATAACGCATGTGGGTTTGGCGCAATTTACCAAAAAAAATAAAAAATTGTAAGGGCTTGATTGTTTATGAAATAATTTGTTGAAATTGAGTTATTTTGGTTAACTATAGTGAATTTTGAAAAAGGTAGTATGGTTAGTTGTAGTAGAAATTTAAGAATGTATTAAAATAATATTTAAAATAAAATAATTAAAATTGATTTGATGTAAAAGTAAGAGATAAATGATTGGAAATGATTGTAAGTGATAGGTAGTTAAAATTATGTGAGTGGATGAATAGTGAATTAAAGTTGATGTGATGTGTAAGAATGATTGGTTTGTATTATTTAATTATATGAATAATATTAAAGGTAGTGGAGTTGGGTTAAAGTTGAGTTAGATTTTGAGTTGAAATAAAAGTGAGTAAATTATTTTGTAAACAATCACCCCCTAAATTTTCCACTTTTATTTTTCCTTAAAAAGCATGCATTATTATTATATAAAAAAAAAGATAAATATTAATTAGGAAACACTCAACAAAATAGGGAAAAAGAACATGCAAAGGAAGAAAAAGTCCAAATTCCTTGTGATTTGACGAAACGGAAAAATGGTGATCTCGCCGTGTAAATTTAGTTTCCACATTCTTCTCTCCTCTCTCTGCTGTCTCTGCACATTTATTAATAATTTCATACCGGCGACCTTTGCTTTTCCTTTCAAAATCAACCTCTGATGATGCATCTGTAGACACTATTGTCCATTTGGTGTGCCCCTCATACCTTGTTTTGTTTGGGGAAAAGATGAAGACATCGCTGAAGAAATTACAGAAATTTGCTGCGGCGAAGCATGATAGGAAAGCGCAAAAGCACCACCAATCGTTGCCTCTAGATGAGCTCGCTCGAGCTACGCAGGTATATTTCGTTGTTCAGTTGACACAATACAAGAAGAATCTCGTTTTTTCTCTTCAGAATTTGGATAGTTTAGGCGATTTCAACAAAGTTCTTGGCAGGATTGGGAGTATCTCATTTGTAAATTGCGATCGATTTGTTTTTATTACACTTTTCAATGACTGGTAAACCATCTGATATCAGATGGGGCTATTAGTTTCTACTATGGTATCTTTAGTGACCTCATCAGACTGAACTACAATCGTTATGGCAATTCTTGGAGTTTGTATTTACAGTGGTTTCCATTTATGCACCACATTAAATTAATACATACTTTGTCATTGAACGACTGGATGACTGTTGACACTTGATACATTTTTCATCATTTATTGTTCTTAAGAACCAGTTAAATGGTACAAAATAAGAAAAATCGGGATATGGAAAATGGAAAGCGGCGGTTGATGCTATACGAACTGAGTCATCTTTTCAGAGGAGATAGAGGGAAGATGAAATATGGGTTCAGCATTTGAAATGGCAACTGTAAAACCATAAGGCCTGTTTTTGTCCTTGATGCTCAGTACCTTGCTAACTGTGGATTGCTATGGAAAAATTCAGAAGACTAGACAAATGGCACTGCAGTACCTTGAAACAGTTGAAAAAACTTTTCAGTGCTGTCACCGTATGTGAACGATTGTTATCGAAGAAGCTCAAGCATATAAATTTTAAGCCGCACTTATTTTGCTTGCCCCTTGGGCCCTGAGTTCTTCAAAGCATTACATTATTCAGTCATTTAATCTGCAAGTAAAACTATCTTTGACGCACAACCAAGTATTTTACTGGTATGCCGGGGGATTTTTATGTTCCATTTCTTATGTGGAGCTGCTGTCACTCCCCTTATTTGTTATGCCTTACTCTATTTTGAGAAGTTTGCTTCTATTTGGTGTTAAGGTCAACGGTAGTTATACAGGTGGGTTACCTTCTGGCCCTTATGTCAAGTTTTGGGTAAGACACAGGGGTTAGGGAGTAATGGAACCTCACGGGCCCTTACTCCAGAGTCACTGGAATCTGGATGAATACATGTTTCTTATCATTATCCTAATCTTGCCAAAACATTATTTTGTATTAGTATACGGAGTTTCTTGTTTCCTTTTCCTTTTTTTCTTTATCGATTTGTGGTACTATACAATTTCACTTTCTGCATTTCCATTTTTAGATTCAAATTTCATTTTGTCTTGACCAGGATATGAACGACATGAGAGACTGCTATGATAGGTTACTCTCAGCTGCAGCTGCAACTGCTAACAGTGTATACGGTATGTTGGTGATAAACGAAACTTTTATATAATTGACTTTCTTCTTGTGTGTAGTTATGTTTGTCATCAGTTGTCATAATAACAGCTTTTATGATCTGCATCTCTGTTAAATCTGTTCCTGTAAGAATCTACTTAATCTGATTTCTAGTCTGAGGCATGCAATATATTTTCTTTTAGTGTAAACCGTTCCCATACTATTTTTAATTATCAATTCCCAGATGTTTTGTTTGTCTCAGCAATCGAAAGAGCATGAAGCTGCATTATGTATAGTTAGTTTGATTGTAAACCCTTTATTCTGATTCGTATTTTCAATTAATCTGTTTCACATAAGTATGCCTTGGACTGGTGTAATAGCAGTTGATTTCTTCAAGGTCTTCATGATGCACACAATGCCCCATATTCTTTTCAATTTTTATCATGCAAACTTCATATTTTTAATCTCGTTTTTTTTTAAATGCTTTATATTTGTTAATGTTTATTTATTGATTTTCATGAAGTTTCCACTAATCAAGCCTCATTCGTCTCAGAATTCTCTGAATCACTAAGGGAAATGGGTGATTGTCTTCTTGAGAAAACTGCCCTGAATGATGATGAAGAGAGTGGTAAGTGATACCTTCTGAAATTTATATATCTTAGTTTTGATAGAAATATATGATGTTTCTGAATTGAATCCAGGAAATGCATTCTCAGTTTTCACATTTATATCATGAAGAATAAGTAGGAACCCACTGCCTTGTATGTTAGGAACATCAATTGTCTTTATTCATTGCATCTCCTGTAGGTAACTTCATGAATTTATTTGCATTGTTGCATGAAGTTCGTGTCGTTCAGCACATATGATGCTTCAACCTTCAAATCTATTACGCATGGGTATATGTGATTGATAACTTGAGTAAATCTTATTTTGAGCGCTGCTTCAAACTTTATAAAGCTTATTATTAGGATTAAAGCACAAATGTAATGGTAATACCATAACATTTAACTACACAGTTTTTTGTCCAGTGATGCTGTCAGTACTTAGATTTAGTATATGCTCTTCAATATATCCATTTCTTTACCCTTGTGACCTCTGTTTCATCTCAAATGAATTTAAACTTTTCACTATCTCAAAGCTTTTATTATGCAGGGAAAGTTCTATTAATGCTGGGAAAAGTACAGTTTGAACTTCAGAAACTTGTTGATGGTTATGTGAGTGCTTACTGATACATATCAATGAGATTTCTGTCTACTGCTTTTTCTTTTCCCTTAGTATTTTGTTCTGTTTTCCAGAGATCTCATATATTCAGGACTATTACAATCCCATCAGAGTCTCTTCTGAATGAACTTCGTATAGTAGAGGTGAGAATAGAAAATGTGATGTGGTTTGGTGCTTAGTCTTTTTAGAGGGCAAACAATTTTGAGTCATTTCAAGGCCAGCCTTGATCTTTTCCTTATGTCGCTGGGGAGATCTGAATTTACGATTGAGAGAACTGTTACTTTGATATTAGAGCTTCTCCAATCGGTACCCAAAACTCAAAAAATGCAGTATTTTTGTTCCAACTGATACGCAAACTCAAACGCAAATTGCGTTTTCCCCATTTTCTGGCTTGTACAAATGCAAATTTGCATTCTCCTGTTCACAGACACAAATTTTCTGACAAATTGCACTATGACCCCATGACAATGATAAGTGAGATTGGAACCATTTATTTCTTTCCTTCTTTACAATATTTATGCCAATATTTAATTTTTAATCTATTATAGATATAAAATTTAATTCAATGTCAATAATTAATTTTTGAGTGCTAATTATTTCTAATGACTACAACAGGTTTGTATAATATATATATATATATATATATATATATATTTCTTTTTATATATTTTGTGGTATTGGTGTATTATATATTTCTATATGTTTAGCTCTATATTTTATTTATATGTAATGTAATAGTTAAATATTATTTTGTAGGATAATTATAATCATATAGAATTTTGAAATTAAAATGAAATATCAGAATTAAAAAAATGAAAAATTTATTCCAATATACGGATGGGTATTTTATTTGTGTCTCTATGTATGTTCGCACTGTAATTTTCAACTTTCAAAGAATATTTATTTATCCAATTTTTTATGTATATTTGAACATTATAATTAATTCTATTACATAAATTGCTAATCGAATTTAAAATAATAATGTGGTTTAATTTGTAAAATTGTAAAATATTTGGGTAGTATTGAAAAGTTGTAAAAGTTGATGAAAAAAGAATATTCCGAGAATATTATTTTGGGTTTGAGAATGAGTTTTTCGGTTGGAGCAGAATTAATGTTTGATTGGACAGTTACTACAAAATGGGTTTGGGAATGAGTATTTCGGTTGGAGATGGTCTTAGTTATCTGTTTTTTCTTTTGTCTTCGTATCACATCTTGACTATATTTTGGCGGCTGCATATGTTGTTCTCTTCCTGGTACTAATTGTGCCATTCTTTATTACATTGTAGTAGATTTTATTGTTTCGACTAAATATGAAGAGAAGGTCACTAATGAGTTTGTCGTGGTTTGTGTTTGAGCTCCAATTAAGTCACTTACTGTTTTATGCAGGAGATGAAGAAGCGCTGTGATGGAAAAAGGTCCAAACGGGAGCCTTTTCTTAGTTTTCTGTTCCCGGCTTAATGGTGCTTTGTTAATCATTTCTGGCATCACTTACCATTCTACTAAATGCGTTTTACTCTGATCTAATAATTTGCAGAGAGATATATGATGATCTGCTGAAGAAACAGAAAGAGAAGGGGATGTTAAGGAACAGTAAAGGTGAATGTTTCCATTCGCCTCAGTTGAAGGAAGCCTATGAGGATTATGATGATGAGGCAAATGTATTTGTTTTCCGCATGAAGTCTCTAAAACAAGGACAATCCCGTAGTTTTCTTACACAGGCATCTCGGCATCATGCTGCACAGGTTGTTTCCATTCCTGAAAACACCAAATGCGTGGCATGCAGTTTCTTTGTGTATCATTTTTTACATGAACAGTTTGAGTTTTACTGCAGCTATTCTTCTTCAAGAATGCAGTCAGATCTTTGGAGGCAGTTGAGCCACATGTCAGATTGCTTGCTGAACAACATCATATTGATTACCAGTTTAGCGGACTCAAAGATGATGGACATGGAATTTATAGTGATGGTGGTGAAAGTGATGGAGAGGGTGGTAGTGAAGATAGTTCTGATACACATGATGATGGAGAATTGAGTTCTGATTATGAGCATAATGTTTCCATACAAGAGGTTGCTACATTAAAAAACTCCATGGAGGTACATTTAACTTCTTAACCTGATGTTGGCCCAAGTAAAGTACTTCTAAATAATTACTGGTAAATGCTGTTGCGCAAGCAGCAGAAGTCTTGATTATAAGCACTAACTGGAGCATGAGGGAAATTGTTCTCATTCCTCGGAGCTTAAATTTTGATGGACAGCAACATTTTAATTAGCCAAACAATTAAATTATTAAGTTAATGTTCTTCATACTCGCATCTTTATCTATCATTCACAGACAATAAATTAAGCTGCCTCTTGTGTAACATTTGAGATCCTAATAAGCATAATAGTTTTGAAGCTTGAACAATCTATTGATATAGATGTTCATTTAGCGTCTTTTTGAAATGGACTAGCCATCCTAACTTGACGAGTAGGTTATTCTTGATAACAGGCTCTAATAGGACTCAGTCCCAAGAGTTAGCTTAGTGGTAGAATGTTTGTAATCTAAAGTTATACACGATTAAAACCCACGATTTAACAATGTTAAAAAACTTAGTATCTAATAGTTGTTATTTTGTTTCTGTGCTTATCACCAAACATCACCCACATATAGTTTTTGCAGTACTCTTCAAAATGGAGCAAATATATGCATGCATGGTTCCTTTAACAACATTCTACTTTTTGCAGTTGGATACTCCTAATACGACAATCTCTGCCAACCCTAAATTAGGTGCCACAAAGGTACAGTGCCATTTCCTGTGGTATTGCTACTCGCTACTTCTAATTCCCACTCTTTGACCATGTAAAATAGTACCTCATTAAAACATTTTACCTCTTCTGCTTTGTAATCTAATTTTACATTTGAATATTTGATTCGCTAACTTTTCGTTATTATGTATTTTTGTGTTTCCTCTCTCTACTTGAGTCTTATCCAAAATCCTTTTAGGAAGAAGTTCATGAAATAATTAGATATTAATGGAAATGAATGTAATCTTTGAACTCTTAATGATTGGGACTTCCAGAAAGGTACATTCAGTGGCAGATTTTAGTCCATATTAAGTCTGTGCATTTGTGTAAATGAGTTTATGATTTAACTACTTATTCAACAGTTATGCTGATCAAATAATTAACTTGACTAGTTAGCATTGAACAATTCATGGACTTGAGGCTTATCTATTAATTACAAGCTGTCGATCTAGTAGAGTGGAAGCGTTGAGGCTTCAGAAATTGTGAATCTTAGATTTAACTGATATTATTCTCGTAAAACAAGTTCCATTGGCCAAAAGATGCAAAATTTTACATATTGGAATTGATAGATTAAGTGATATGTGATTGTCTAGTTACTATCCTTATGATCACCAGCAGGCCTCTTCTAGTATTATCATTCCTCAGCTCCGCTATTGGATTGACCTGTTACAATCCGTTGTTGCAAATTGCAATTCAACTGAAGATGGTATACTTCTGTCCATATTTGCAGGATATTTTACGAAGTCCTGTCAGAAGTTCTTTTTCTTTTCAAAGAGGAGTTGGAGCCATTAGCAAATCCGCACCCCTCTTTCCTGAGAAGAAACTGGATTCAGCTGAGCGAGTGGCTCAGTTTGGGCCTTCACCATCACGCAAGTATACTTCTTACGTGTTACCAACACCAGACGAGACAAGGAGTCCTGTTTCTGGGAAATTATTTAACGAATCTTGTCAAGTAAGAAAAACAGCCTTAGACCTTAGTCATTCCTCTCCCTTGGATCAGAACAAGTATGAAAAACTTGGGGCAAATGATAAACCAATCATCTTAGACACACAATCAATACTGAAAGAGAGCAACAACCCCCCAAAACCCAGCCGCTTGCCCCCTCCTTTGTCAGAAACTCTTTCATTCAAACAACTTGATCCAAATGTTGTATCCTATGCTAAGAAAGCCAAAAGGCAAGCTTTCTCCGGTCCTTTGACAGGAAAACCATGGCCGAACAACCCAAATTCCACAGCCAGTGGACCAATTGCTTCATCAGCATTCTCTCTGCCATATTCGGGTTCTCTATTACGCACACCAATACCCCGACCCACATCAACTCCTAAGTTGTCTTCACGGAATTTTGTGTCATCGCCAAAAATTAATGAACTTCACGAGCTTCCCCGCCCCCCTGCTCATGTAGCGGTTAGAAGACCTACTAATCGTGGTGCTCATTCGGGACCCTTAATGTCCAAATCTCTCGAGCTGTCAACTGCAAGTATATCAAAGACGTCCATATCAGCATCTGCACTCCCAGTTCCACCATTGGCATTATCACGCAGCTATTCAATTCCAGCTGGAGGCCCGATAGATGTGGCATTACGTGTTCCATTACAAGGTTCTCAGAACTTAAAGATGGAAGAAGTCATTGCTTCGCCTCCTTTGGAACCAATTTTCTTGCCACATACCCAATCAGAATCCCGTACAACATAGATGATTCCTGCCCTAAGCAGCTTAATGAAAGGTAATTGGAAACTTCTGCTTCTCAGCTAATGCATGCTTGCTAATGTTGATGGTAAATGCGGTAAAATATAAATCAGGTAATACAATAGTGTTCCGAGGCGGTGAAGACTAATGTTGTTTCGCCACCTTTTTTCAGAAGAGTATTAATTGGAATATAACTTGGGATTTCTGGTGATATTTATCTTTGATTTTTCATGAGGTTAAGTGTTTTCAAAGATATGGTGCATGCTTTATTGATAGTCCATGTCTTTTGTTCATAGCAAATTATCTCTTCTCCACAGAGTGAACCTTGAGATCAATTGCCGCTTTGCTTGCAGTTGTGAGACAATGCTCTCTAGTTTATGATTCACGTATGCTATCTGTTGCAAGCAGCAAGTCTAAGTTTCTAGGTAGACTGCATACCTCTATACTAAAATATAGACATATAAGAAATTTTTCTAGAATCGCACGTGTAGCATGTGTTTTACTGAGGTAGCATAACTATAATAAATCAAAACCTAAGGTGGTGAGATGATACATCTGTTAAATTAAAATTTATCTCACTGAAACTGAAAATGGAACAAAAATAAAAAATCATAAAAACACTATTCATTTCATTTCACTTTTTCCGCTACAATTCAACTTAAAAAATGTAATTATTATATATTTTACAACAAAGAAGACTATTCATTCACTTACATATTTCTAACCACTAATCTTATCAATAAATATTTAATTTTCTTTATACCACACCAGCTTTAGTCATTACTTTTTTTTTTTT
>CACSLK010027837.1:3964166-3976237 GCA_902706635.1 Striga hermonthica | reverse complement strand
TTTTTTTTTATATATATATATCTATTCAAAATCTCAATCTATCTCACATTCTTCCAAAACAATTTTTTCTACTTTATTATCTCTATTCTCATATGGGACAACTATGAAAAAATTCTTATATCCAATTTCAACCAATTATTCTCCCTGCATAACCTGTTTTTGTTAGTTTATAAAGAATAACCATGGGATATATGATATATTTGTTATTGTCAGTTTCATGGTTTCACCTTTAATAATATTCCTTTATGCTTCTAATCCTAATACAAATCAACATGTTCACAGAATTTTGTTTTTATACGTATACTCAAGAACAGTCTAGACGTTACTGGATGTATGAATATGATCCTGAAAAGTGGAAATAAAAAATGAAGTGCGTTAAAAGAAGGAAAAAGAAAAAAGAAAAATGAGATGTAGGAGAATTTCCCAGGAGTTGGAATGTCTCTCTATTTCATTGTTCATGAAGGGAAGTGATATAGCTTTAGTTTATGGATTGGTATTGAAGTAGGAGTGAAGATTAATAACTTTTGGTGGGTCTCAGAGTTGATCTTTTTGGCTTGGTTGCAATTTTTTGGTGAAAGATAGATGCGGACTGTTGGGCTCTGTCCTAGCGTATCAAATATATTATTTACTAGGATGAGAATCATATGAGAGTCATGTTTTTTTACTTTTAGTGAATTTTCTTATCTAGTTCCATTTAACCTTTTGTATTTGTATTGAATGCACGGCTTATGTGTACTATGAATTATGAGCTTAAGAATATGAAGGAATATGAGAGAGCTAGTTCTCTTGTTTCCTGCGGTACAGCTGACATGATAACTTCCAACTTAATGATATGGCTTCGTTTCGTGTTGTGTCATCCATTTCTTGTGCAATTCCATGATAGCATGAGATTCTTCTAATCGTGATATGTTGTTTATGTTCTCAGGCGACTTAAAGAGCACGACTGCAATTCTGGGCACTGTAGACATCTGTGAATACTTTACTAGCTAATCGTCTTTTGAGCAGCGTTAGACATGTATAAAATACATACTATTTTGTGACTGGTAAGAAAAAGTTCCCATCGTAGTCGGTGGCTTTTAACCGATTCTGTAGTCGACTTTGTATCTCCTTTCACCTTAGTAGAAAATAAGAGAGTAATAAATGTTGCTTACTAAGTAGTTTTCTTGCTTAAATAAGTAAATAAGGAAACGATGTTGTGATACTGATCATGAAGAGGTTATATTATTGGTTGCAAGTTTAGTATAAATCGTACTTATATCCAGCAGTAAGGTTTATATATTTAACAGTTGGCACAATTTGTAATTAGTCATTGTGGTACTACTTATTTCAAGTTTGTTACCACTCTGCTTTAATCACTTAAATTCCTTTTGGGGTGTGTTTGTATATAGAATTGCTCAATTCATACTAAATCCATATTTTAAAAATCTAAATAGATTTTAATTTAATTTCACTATCCTTAATATTATCAATATAGTTAAGTAATATCAATTAATTATTTTTACATGTCATATCAACTTTAATTCACTATTTATCCATTCACACAAATTTAACTAACCATCGTGTTACAACATATTCTTCTTATTTTTACATCAAATCAATTTTAATTATTTTATTTTAAATATTATTTTAATGTAGATTGAAAGTTCCACTGACAACACATTTACTGCATTTTTTTTAGTCGTTAAATTAAATTTTTATAAATCAAAATCGTTTCTACATCAACCGTCTCACGGCAAACTAGAGCAAAGTGGGCGACCACAATCCGGTCTCTCCCTTGCTAGTCAACATAAAATAAAGAGAGGCAAACCACGCTCTATTTAAGGAGGCTAATCAAAGTCATTTCTGATGGCTTTTCTCTCCATGTCGGCAAGTACATTCGGGTACAAAGCAAATATATTCCTATAGACATGGGTTTGAATCTTCCGAATAATGAGCTCCGGAGTTTGCACCTCATTTTCAAAAATCTTTCTATTTCGAGCAATCCAAAGGAAGTATACCGTAGACGCGAGCCCGACCTTTGTTGCTTTTGTTCTCCAACCGGAGCCTTGGCATTCCTTCTTAATCCACTTCAATGCACTCTTTAGAGTGGAGAGTTGTCGCCTCAATTCTAGCCAATGCCGGATGGCAAGCCACACTTGGGCCGAAAGGGGGCAAGTGAAAAAAGATGATCCTTTGTCTCGGAAGCTTCCCCACAAAAGGCACAAGTAAGGTCAATATCAAGGAAGCCAATTCTATCTTTGGTTCGGAGCCTCCCGAGCGTAGCAAGCCAAAGAATGAAGGTGTGTTTGGGGGTATTGGCGGGCCCCCAAACCACACCCTTCCAAGGGACGGCCGTGCCTTGGGGTCGGAAGAACTCGTAGACGCATGAAGGCCCCTTGGAGCGAGACTTGGAGTCCCAAGGGCTAAGAGTGGCCTCGGCGGCTTCTATGCTACCCAACTTTTCAACTATTATGTTCCGAATGTCATAGAGGTTCTTGAAAAGAGGGGAATCGTTCTTGTGGATGGTCCATTGCCACACGGATTTTTGCTTTAGGTAAACATGATGAACCTAAAGGTACCACAAGGTGTCTTTCTTGGCTTGAATATTCCATAGTGTTCGTGCTAGCAAGGTTTGGTTCCACGCTTTGAGGTCCCGAAGGCCTAGGCCTCCCTCCGAACATGGGAGGGTGACGATGAGCCAAGCCACCGGCGCCATCTTTGAGCCCCAAAGGAAGCGACGGCATCGTTGGATGATAAGCGAACGGACGGTCGACGGAAGAGGGAAGATAGACAACCAAAAGCATTCCACCCCTTGGAGGACCGATCTAATGAACTCCACTCTTCCCGCATATGAGAGAGAGGGAGCGTTCCATCCATTGATGTATTTCGATATTTGATTTATGAGAGGATCAAATTGCCCAACGGTGACTCTTCCAGCCGTGAGTGGGATACCGAGGTACCGGAAAGGCATAGACCCCGGCCGGAGGTTAGTGTCCCGAAGAATCTCCGAATCCTCCATTTGGCTAACTCCCGCCATGTATATGTTGGACTTTAGGACATTCATTTCCAAGCCCGATTTGGCTCTGAAGTCCCTCAAGCAATCCATTAAGATTTTAATAGAACATGGGTCGCCCCTCGAAAGGAGCATTAAATCATCCGCAAAGGCAAGGTGAGAGATTTTAAGAAACTTACATTTCGGGTGATAGTTGAAACCCAAACCGCTAGCCGTGCTCCGGTTCATGAGTCTCGAGAGATACTCCAAGCGTATAACAAAGAGGTAAGGCGAGAGCGGATCTCTTTGTCTCAACCCTTTGGCACCTTTGAAGTGGCCACAAAGCGAACCATTTATAGAGATTGAGTATGAAGTCGTGGTGACACACTCCATGATCCAATTAATAAAGGTTGCTGGAAATTCAAGTCCAAGACGAACTTGCCTCAAGAAAGCCCAAGAGATAGAATTGAAAGCCTTACGAAGGTCTATCTTGATAGTGCACCTCGGGGAGATCCTCTTTCGCATGTATTGTCGGAGTAATTCTTGCATGAGGTGAATATTATCGGACATGTTCCTACCCCTCACAAATGCAGCTTGAGCTCCATCAATGATTGAGTCGAGAACGGAGCTAATGCGCTGAGCAATAATTTTCGAGTAAATTTTGTAAGTAGTGTTGCAACACGCGATCGGTCAGAAATCCGATACTTGGGATGCGTGGGGGCCCTTGCGGACCATAACTAAGGTAGTATGGTTCCATTGCTTGAGTAGGCGCCCATTTCTAAAGAACTCTTGCACGGCCAAGGTGAAATCCTTCCCAACTATGTCCCAACTCTTCCGAAAAAATGTTGAAGTGTACCCGTCCGGGCCGGGGGCTTTGCCGCTTTCGATGCCTTCAAGTGCGGCTTTGATTTGGTTTTCGGAAACCGGAGCAAGGAGGGCGTGATGGTGCTCATGAGAGAGAAGTGGGCCATGCCAAATGATCTCGGGATCAATATCATCGGTCAGAGTCTCGATACCAAGGAGTCTTTCGAAGTGGGAGACAAACTCCTTGGACACCTCATTGAGAGAAGTGGTCGAATACCCATTTTCTTTCGATATAGAGGCAATGAAATTCTTCTTGGCATTTCTTTTGACAAGGGCGTGGAAGAACCCGGTGCATTTGTCTCCTTTGATTTGGAATCGGCACTTCGCTTTTTGTTGTAAGAAGTGCTTCTCCGCTTTGGCTAGATTAATGGAATTGAGGCGGAGAGCGGGTAAGGAAGCCTTTACCACCAAGTCATCGGGGTTGTCGTGGAGTTTTTCTTGTGCTAACTTGAGAGCTAGTTTCGCGTTGTCGGCCCGGAGGGAGATTTGAGAAAAATACTCGGCATTGAGCTCGGAGAGCTCGGACTTCAAGGCTTTTAGGCGGCCGGAAAGCTTGAATTGATGCGTTCCCTGGATACGTAGGTTCCAAGCATGTCGGACCCTCGGTTTGAATTCTTTGTGCTCGGCCCATATATTAAAGAATCGCCAAGGTGATCCCTTCCTCATAGTGTGCTCAAATAAAGAGACAACACAAGGAGAGTGGTCGGAGATGCCCAGAGCAAGGAAGGAAGCTTGGCAATAAAGATCTTCTTGGAGCCAAATGTTTTCCACCATGGCTCGATCAAGTTTGGAGCAAATGGTGTTATTCGTCCATGTGTGGAAGAAGCCGGTGGAAGGGGCATCCACAATGTTGTGACTGTCACAAAAATCGCCGAAGTCCATGATGTCCCGGTTAGAGACGGGCACCCCATTTATTCTTTCCCCCGGCCGGAGAATCGTGTTAAAGTCTCCCATGAGTAGCCATGGTAAGTTCACTTGCGTCTTGGAGCTTGCAAGGTCACGCCATAGTTGCTTTCGGTCGCCTCTACTATGGAGCCCATAGACAAAGCTAACAAAGAACTTGTAGTTGTTAACCTTGTTAATGAGCGTGGCCGAGATGGATTGGGTGAAGGTGGCTTGAATCGATACCTCCACTTTGTCCGGATTCCAAAGAATGGCAATGCGACCGTGCCTAGTGACTCCAAAATTTTCATAAAACAACCATCCCCGGAGATGGTTGTGCACAAAACGAGATAGACGATGGAGATCCGTCTTCGTCTCAATAAGTCCCAAAATATCGATATTATTCTTTCGAATGAGGCTAACCACCTCATCTTGGTTTAGGGGCGCATTGAAGCCCCTAATGTTCCAAGTGGCGATAATCATTGCTTGGAGGAGGGGGGGTGGGCCCCCATCTTCAATGGGATATTTTTTGCCGGCTCTTTTTTCATATGGATGATGCCTTTCATCTTCAAATATGATAACAGTCCCACTTGGATTGGCCCTACGCCTTGCTTCGAGTTTTTGTTCTTCTTTTCCACCAATTGGAATAGTGGCTCCTCCACATTTAGTTGCTTCGTAGGTTCGAGCTCGATGTCCTCTTCAATCTCGCATTCTCTTTCACATAGTGTCTTTTTGCCTTCGACTTTCTCTAGATTAATCCTCTCCCGGTTAGAAGCCACTTCAAGGTCCATTTTCCCCTCCTTGATCTTTATGGAAGTTGGTTGGCCATTAGAGGAGGATTCCGGAGTAGTGTCAATCCCCTTGGAAGCGGATGGCTTTGTCACCAATGGGGCTTGAGAGGTTTGATGCCCTTTGGTGGAGGTTTCCGAAACAATGATGGTTGTCTCCATTGGTGCTATCGTCTCCTTCAGGTCTTTTGCCTCCACTCCCTTAGTGACGGGATGGTTTTTCTCCGGAGGTGCCTCTGGATTGTCCTTGCCCCGGATTGGTTTGGTTACTTGGTTCTTGAATTTATTGCCCTTGGTGTCTTCCGGGTTTATGTGGCATTTTTTCAAGGAGTGTCCAATTTTCTTGCAACTATGGCAAAAAGAAGGCACGTATTCATAGATTACCTCTTGGAAGAAGCTTTCCCCGTCATATGTTTCAACTTCGAGTTCATGTTGTAGCTCTAGGGAGACGTCTAGCTCAACAAGGACCCGAGCAAAGTTGCATCTCCTCTTTGTCTCGGTGAGCTTGTCCGTTGAGATAGGCTTGCCTATATTCGAGGCAATTTTTCCTATGGCATTCGCATTCCAACATTCAAGGGGAAGGTAGGGAAGCTTCAACCAAACGGGCACAATTTTGGTATCATCATCACCCAACCGGAACCATTTGGGGAGGGTCTTCAACATTAGAGTTCTCCCATAGATGGTATACGGGCCTCCTTCAAGTACTCTATCTCGGTCCTCCTTCGTTGTGAATTTGAACATAATCCATCCGTTGACGTCGGGGATATATTCGTATTTTACTTCCCATGAGTTGCATATTGTCAACAACGCCTCCTTCCCGGGGTGTCTATGGGTCATATCCCACAAGACAATATCCCCAAGTCATTTGTACGTCATCGATATCCTCTTTCTCCAACCGGACTTTGCCCTCGGATGGTTTGGTATAGTTAAGCTTGAGTCCATTGGAAGGCTTCCGGTTGTTTGCAAATAACTCATTGAATGGACGTTTGCGAAGGACGTTTCCTTTTTGCGTGTTCCCCACCTTGAGCTCCTCATTTGGTCTCGCCAAAGAAGCAGATTTTCTTTGGGACATATCGTCGAGCACGTTGTGGGCGGGTTTCAATGGCATATTTGATGATTGAATTTGTTTATCCCGTTGCTCCACCTGTTTCCCAGCAGCTAACTCCACATTAACCTCTTCATTAGTCACATTAACATCATCATTAACATTCATTTTATTCATATTACAAGCTCTTCCATGGTACAGTTTTTCTTCTCATTTGAAGAACTTGCGGATGAACTTGTGGTTACGGGCAGGTCTGGTTCTTCTTCCAAATCGTGACTGGCATCTGAAATATCACGTTCATATGAGTTATCAAGTAGCAGGCGACGAAAATTTGTTCTTTTCTTTGATCTCGACATTTTAACGGATTAGCAGGTCGCGATTACTGTAGCGAACAGAATTCAACGAGCAGCTTTGGTTTCATGCCTCGGATTGGGAAAATTTTCCAGCAATGATGTCGGAATTGGGACAGCAGGCCTTTGCGATTCAATTTAGCAGCAAACTCGTCCGGATATGAAAGTGAAAGCTGCGATGTCGTGAATTACGCTGAAGCTCCGTGCAAAAGGAAAATGCTCTAGAAATGATAAATCTGCCCTCAATCTGGTTGAATTATTGCATGAGCTAATTCGAAATGATATGAAATTAATCGTGGGTGGTAAATTTTGTGGAGAAATCCATAGAAATCAATGAAATTAAAGCTCGAAATTGCGTCAGGCCCTAAGAATCAAGAGAGACTTAGTGAGAGAAAGAGCTCCTTCTCTCTAACCTGTAATTCTTAATGTCATTTACTGCATTTTTTATTCATTTTAATCATGGTTAACAAAAAAACTCGTTTTGAGTGAATGAACAATGAATTACTAAAACGAAAGTTATGTATAAATAAACCTATGAATAAATCTTATGAAAATAAAGAAATCTTATCGTTAATATCTCTATATTACTAAAGAGAATGTTCTGTATAAATAAACCTATGAAATTTCTTTCCGCATTTTTTTTTTTACTTTTTATAGTAATTTTTCTCTAATGAAACATTAACATAAATAATAGTATATGGTAAATATGGAATTTTTTTTAACATGTATTATCGTATTTAAATCTTTTGTACATACTCATTTCTAGGTTAAATTGTTGAAGTTTCAATAATCTATTAATATTAGTGTTTTTAGTTATCATTAACTATAAAAATTTACTTATCTCAATCTAATTTTTTCCTCTCTTGTAGTTCTTCAAAATATTCCTGAATATAATTTTCAAAACCTACTTACCATAGTAGCGATTTTAATATTTTTTTTTGGTTAACAATAAAAAATAGTAAAGCAAAACTTTAATTATTGTTATTAGATTACTTCAAATCTTCTGTATTTACTCATTTGATAGTTCAAAATGTTGAAGTTTTCATATCTATTAATATTAGTGTTTTTTGCAATTTTTTCGTCAAATAAAAATTCTTGGACCTACCCAAGATGAGTGTAATTCACATAAATGGGCCAGCTCAAACCTACCCAGACTCACACCTCAAGCCCATTAAGTGGACAAAGAAGCCCAAAGGTCTTTCGTCAATATTGTGCCGATCCCTTACTACTTTACGTGTCGATCTATCTATTAGTATCGTTTAGCGATCCCTTTGCAAAATGTGGACAAGGACCGACAAAGTAAACTGGTAAAGTGACCGCCCAATAGATCCATCATCAAAAGCTAAAACGAACTTCTCATCCTCAAAATGTATCGCACTGAACAAGCAACATGAGCAATATGTTGATATGCTTGATATACCAGCCAAGTCGGCTCATTTTTGTACATTATAAGGAATTCCTTTGCCTCAGATAGAAGAACAGCGGATTGAACAGGACAACCAGGAAGTCAGGTTCTTTCTCGGACAGATTTTTGCATGAAAAAACATGTCAATTTCCTAGCCTCTAAGGTGGCCTACCGCCATCATTCATTTTCCCCTTTACCTATGTATGAATGAGACTATATACCTCATAAAACACAACAAAAAATACACACGAAAACACTCATACTCAAAATATTTCCTTTTTAGTACACAAAGTACTTACATTCCCGCACATATCAGTTTGTGACGATCTCTCATATTATTGACGATCCCACACGCGGTGCCAAATGGTAACGTCGAACACTCTGACTGGATGGAAATTGGCTCGCCTCCTTCCTCCTCGCCAGTAGAACGCGGAGTACCAGCAAAAACTCTCATACCGGATGAGTTTTTCGGTGAAGAGCCTCTGATGCTTAAGTCAGTCTCAAGCTCTAGTCAATTCTCACGAGTATAATGGTTAAATCATGCTAAAATTGTAAGGCTCACCCATATATATATAGGGATGAGATACCTGTTTCTAGATACTGCCCTTATGCGCTAAGCTGGCTGCCTAAGAGCTGTCCTGCTTGCCCTATAGTACAACACACACTGGAGGTGTGTCTGAGAAAATTATACAGTATGGACCAATCAGGTCATACCACGTGTCCTACGTACATGGGTATAAATTTCTCTAAAATCTCCTCAAAGGCTCTTGTGCTCGACCAAGTCTAGGTCGATATTCTGACTGCTCTCAGTTAGTAAAGTGGTCGAACAAACAACCATTTGCTCGACAGGACGATCTTCGGCCAGATCTTCCATAGACCTGGGACCGACCTATTTTCTCGTTGTCGAGATTCCCTTTAAACAACCTTCTAGTCCAAAGGCTCGTGATCTTGTGGCACTCGACCACAACCACTCTGCTCGGACACTTATTTGACCAAAATGGTGTGTTTGGCTTATTCTACCGGCTAATTGGGCTGATTTATTCCCTTAGGTATAGTATCCCGTATCGCAATTTTAATTCAATTTTTTACTAAAGTATGTCCAGTCCAGTCCACATTAATTACATTTTTAACCAAATGTTGTCAACAAATTGGCGCTAGAGGAATGACCCTAATCAAGGTTTTTTGGGGAATCTTCTTCATAAATATACTTAGTCATGTCTACGTCGAGTCATTCTTCCAGTCAACATAAGGCAATTCCTAGCCTCATCCTGATATTGCGCAAATCTTTCAAAACCCCTACTTTTGTTAAAGGCCTTAACGAAGTCTTCTTCCATATGCTTTGCAGCAGTCCCTAATCAATCCTCCAGAAAATCCTCATCCATAGAAAACTAGTATTTCACAGTCCCATGAAGCTCATTCTCACGAAAACCACGGATTTCGTGACATGGGTAAAGGTAAACAAATGCACAATAGTTAAAAAGATGAAGAAGGTATGGGAGAAAGTTAGACTCACTCAGGGGCCAATATTAGCTGCAACGTAGATCCATATTTAACTGGTTAGGCAACAAACAAGTAGATCATCTGAATCAAATGACCAATAGAATACTCTAAAAGGAGGCCAAAGAGGTTGCCTCATTGAAACAATAGATCGCCGAGCGGCCAACTTCTGATCCTCGCTCATCTCTAGATTGAATTTCAACAGAACCCACTTCACTACTCTTGCCTCATATCCTGACTGAAATCATCCTCTATCAAAATAAAAGTTACCAAATAGGCCTATATCATGGCGATACCGATCTTGATTCTCAGTTGAGTTAGTATAAGTCATTCATGGTTCTCCATGAAAGTGATGCTCTTCGATGCTGCATATTTTCTTTAACTCTGGGGCCTAAGACTCAGTGATGGTATAATTCAGTGCCCCTAAGGTCAATCCACAACTGAGAACAACTACTGTCGACTTTTCAAATGCACTTTGTGGGGTAGCAAATATGTATGATCCCAAAAGAATCAATCACAAACATCGTTCAACAAGCTGATGAGAGTTTGACAGATTATGTTGCCCCCTTTAACACTCGAGTCCAAAACCTGGTGAGAGTTTGAGAGATTACGCTGCCCGTTTCAACACTCAAGGTCAAACGCAATGCCCTCTTAGTCTCGACATATGTCGATTTCTGTCCTGACTCATGTTTAGGTGGTCACTTTGCGAGAATAAGTCAATCATCTATCAAGAGTTCCTATCACGTGCTCAACAATATATTATTGTCGAAAAGTCCATGTCCCTTGTTGTATTCGGAGTCTCTATAGGGTTCCCTCAAAATCCAAAAATGTTCCCACACACCGGACCCGAGAAGAAAAAATTCTCAATTGGCCCGCATCAAAGACGCCAGGGAAATGCATGAAGTGGTGACTACCAACTATATAAGTGTGTACTCAATTAGCTCTGCCACCATATACGAGGAAATGAAGAATAAAGGTATCTTGCCCGATCCATGACCAAAAAAGCCGCTCTTGATAAATTAAAGAGGAATTTGCACCCCTTACCACCAGTTACAATTTTTATTACGCTTATATGCCTCTTATATTCTTATTTATAAAATTGCCTAACCAAACAAAAAATATTTCAATTTTACCTGGCATTGGGATGCAACCGTTATTTATTTTTTTCCTGGCATATTAAATGCTAACCAAATCCTTAATTGAAATTAAAGATCTCCTTTACCTAAAAATTAAAACTCTCACACACCGCCCACGTCTACTCTCTCTCTCTCTGCAAAACCTCCATCGCGCCGCCGCATCCGCCTCCACCTCGCTCAAGCATGTCGCCCCGCAGACAAGAATATCCGCCGATCATCTCCCGCCGTCATTTGCAGTAGTTTATTCTTGTTTAAGGTATATTCTTAGGTTGTTTGTTTGCTTTGCCTGTCTTTGCCTTTCTTTTCTTTTACAATTCAAATTTCACATCTTTTACTTCTCTTTTCTGATTTTCTCCTCACATTTTGTAGGCCTTAATATATAGCAAGTTTCTTTAATCCTTCCCAAATTTCAATATTTTTTAACCTGATTTGTTGAAATGAAGTATTTGAATGTTTTTTTTTTTCTTTTGTTCCTTTAAATTTAATGTTTATTGGTTCCCAAATTTTATGTTTTTTTTTCTTTTGTTCCGTTTTAAATTATTTTGTTCCTCAGGATTTTATAAGTATTGTGATTGTATGTTGGTCCTTAGTTGATTCTTATTGATTGGTATGTGTTTTGTTGATAAACAAAATTTATTTTTTCTAGTTTAGATCCAGATCTAAAATGTATCATATTATCTATCTTGTTTGAAATAACATATAGTGATATGATTAAACTAGATGAATCCAGATTATACCATAATTGAGTCCGTTATTGTACCATCATGTCCCGATTGAATGAGCCCTTATTTTGCATATTCGACTTTTTTCAATCGATTTTTTTTAGGAAATCGTGTCGGATTTGGGAGTGGAGCTCGGGAAGGTGAAGAGAAAGAGCTTCGTCGATGCAGAGATTTAGTTCCAGCTGAAGGAGAGCGTGACGGGCTGCGACGTTTACTTTTTTGTTGGAACTTAGATATCAAATAAAGCCCTGACAAATTATTCGTTATGTGTTTCAGTATATGTAATGTAGCGTATATAGGCAGTATATGTCAAGTATATGTACATATGTACAGTTATTGTATTTAGTTTATGTTTGGTATAATTGTTATGTACAAATTAGTTTGTGAATGGACGTTTTTTTTTTTTTTTTT
>CACSLK010027837.1:3943246-3957263 GCA_902706635.1 Striga hermonthica | reverse complement strand
GAACCTGTGCCTGGGAAAGTCAAAGTCCCCCAGATTGGGCTATACGATGGAACGTCCGACCCTGACTCACACCTCGGTCATTATACTTCGTGGATGGATCTGCATGGGGCCTCAGACGCACTCCGGTGTCGTATGTTTTCGCTTACGTTGGGGCCTCGGGCCAAAAAATAATACCATTCTCTTCCTCCCCATTCAATTTGGAAGTGGCAACAACTGAGGTCGGCTTTCCGATCTCATTTCATCGGGGCTCAAGTCTGTTTAATTCCAAAAGAATCTCTTGCAAACATAACTCAGAAATATGATGAAAGTGTCAAGGATTATATCGCCCGATTTAATGACCGAGTTCAAAACATGGAACCTTGTCACCCCGAAACCTTGCTTGTCATGGCTATTGCCGGACTGAAACCGAATTTGATTTTCTGCTGGACGCTGTGCCAAAATAAACCAAACACTTTTCAAGAATTTTTTGCTCGAGCTCAGCAGCACACCATAGCTGAAGAAGCCATGTCGGTCCCCGATTTTAACTTTAACCCGAAGTCTTTTAAGGCGGGGACCGACGAGAAAAAGAAGAATAAATTTTTTGACAAGCAAAGCAAGACTCAGTTCAGGGGACCTCCCCGAGGAGACCCCAATGATCCTGAAGTTCGAGCAGCCCGAAAACAGTACGCTACCGATGTGAATTCCGGTTATCAAACCGTATATTCCGCAGGAGCAGCTACCATATATGAAGAGATCAAAGGAAAAGGCATTCTACCAGACCCCAAACCACTTCGGATGCCCGAGGAGAAGTTGGATAAGTCCCGGTATTGTGATTATCATAAATCACCAGGGCACAACACAGATGAGTGTCTAAGTTTGTTAGCAGCCCTGTTACGATTAGTTGGTCACCCACAGCTTAGAAAATTCTACCGCAACACCGACCCCCAAAGACGAGGTCCAGGGCGTCAGGTCGAATCATATGATGAAGATGACGAGGAGGACCGAGGTACCATGCCAAAACGTATCCGACAAGGAGACAAGGAAGTATTTATGTTCACCTCGGAAACGCCCAATTCGGACTTTGCTGGAACTGCCCGAGGACGTAAACGAGGTCGATCTCCTGAACCGATGCAAATCACCGTCCACCGTGTCAACACCAATAACTCCCGGAGTACATTGTCCCGTCGACAAATCAAAGCCTATGCCCGACAAGCGTATAACTCCAGCAAACAAGTGTACACTACTGATTTGAGAGACATCCTCAACAATCGGAATTGTCCCATAACCTTTAATATGGAGGATGCTAATCACTTCGCACACCCTCATTCCGATGCACTTGTTATCACCGTCCCTATATGCGGAATTCCAGTTCATCGCGTCATGGTAGATACAGGGGCCTATTCGAGCATTTTGATGTTAAAAGCTTTTGACAAGATGGGTCTTGATCCCACCGACATCCGACCTTGCAATGATCAGATACAAGGGTTCAACGGAAGTATTTCGAAGCCTATTGGCGAGATCACTTTACCTGTCAGATTCGGCACTTCGGAGAACGTCACTAAGCTCGTCATGGAAACCTTCAAGATTCTGGATATCAATAATGAGTACAATGCCATCATCGGCAGAACAACATTGTATAAACTCCGAGCTGCGGTTTCGATCTTTCACTATGCTCTGAAGTTCCCGACTGCACAAGGAGAAGGGACACACTTTGGAGACCAGAGAGAAGCTCGAGAACTTATTACATTCATACCACCCAACGGAGTCCATTCCACCTCGACGAGCGATTCTCCACTACAAAACGTCTCGAACGACACGGTGTCCGAAAAACCAAACAACAATGTCGGTGATCCTCCCACCTTGGATCCTTTGACCAAAGACCGAGGTCACCGACCTGGAAAGGAACCTATCCTTGAAGAAGATGAGTTGGACACTAGATCCCAATTTAAAGAAAAAAGCCGAAGTGATCGAGCCGAACCTGGAGAAGACGTAGAGTTAATATACGTTGATGAACCAGTCTTCCACAAATCATTGCGCATCGGGAGTCATCTCCAAGAGCCTCTTCGGTCAGAACTTATTTCATTTCTCAAACACAATTCTGATTTTTTTGCCTGGAAACACAAAGATATGAAGGGCATCGACCCCGGCGTCGCTAGCCACAAGTTAAACCTCGATCGAACTATCCGTCCTGTTGTTCAGAAAAGAAGAAAACTGGGGCCGGATCGACAGAAAGCACTGGAAGAGGAGGTCAACAAACTCATCGACAACAAATTCATCAAAGAAGCCAGATATCCGACATGGGTCTCAAATCTGGTCCTTGTTAAAAAGAGCAACGGGCTATGGAGACTGTGTATCGATTTTTCCGATTTGAACAAAGCATGTCCCAAGTACAGTTATCCACTCCCACATATAGACTACATGGTTGATGCCACGTCGGGACACGAGTTGATGAGTTTCATGGATGCTTACTCATGCTACAATCAGATTCCGATGGACCCTGAAGATTCCGAACACACCTCGTTTTATTCGGCACGAGGCCTGTACTGCTATACCATGATGCCTTTTGGGTTGAAGAACGCCGGAGCCACTTACCAACGTCTCGTCAACAAAATGTTTGCCGCGATGATTGGTCATACTATGGAAGTTTACGTCGATGACATGCTCGTCAAGTCGGTGCACGCTTCTAATCATATAACACACCTTCAAGATATGTTCGATATCCTCCGATCTTATTCTATGGTCTTAAATCCCAAGAAATGCACCTTCAGAGTTAAATCGGGAAAGTTTCTGGGCTATATGGTCAGCCAACGTGGAATTGAAGCCAACCCGGCCAAGATAAAAGCCATTCAAGACCTAACTCCCCCGACTTCGGTTAAGGGTGTTCAGGCCTTAACTGGCCGACTTGCTGCTCTCAACCGGTTCATCTCCAAATCTACAGACCGTTGCAAGCCTTTCTTCGAAGCAATCAAAAAAGGAAAGTGCTTTGAATGGACCGAAGAATGTCAAAAAGCTCTCATCAGCATCAAGGAGACACTCGCCTCTCCACCGACATTACAAAAACTGAGACCCGAGGAAATGCTGTTTCTATACCTCGGGGTCAGCGATTCTGCAATCAGCGCTGTTTTGGTACGTGAAGAAGGAACGCTACAATCGCCTGTTTATTACATTAGCAAAGCCTTACATGACGCCGAACTGCGTTACCCTCCTATGGAAAAATTGGCATTCGCACTTATCATCGCTGCTCGGAAATTGCGACCTTATTTCCAAGAGCATACTATAACTGTCCGCACTTCGTATCCGTTGCGCCAAGTCCTGCACCGACCTGACACCTCGGGACGCATGATTAAATGGGCGATTGAACTTGGACAATTCGACATCCACTACCAACCGAGGACCGCGATCAAGGCACAAGCCTTATTTGACTTCATCGCCGAGTTCACTCTGGCTATAGCAATTCACAATGACAATCAGTCGTGGGTTCTCTATATTGATGGTTCTTCAACAGCCAACCGAGCGGGCGCAGGGATAGTCTTGGCTAACCCGGAAAATCGATTATTCTGTCACTCGGTGAAGTTTCTTTTCCCAGCAACAAATAATGAAGCCGAATACGAAGCCTTGCTATCCGGATTAAATTTGGCTGAATCCATGAACGTGAAATACCTC
Organism: Striga hermonthica; assembly: GCA_902706635.1. NCBI lineage: Eukaryota > Viridiplantae > Streptophyta > Magnoliopsida > Lamiales > Orobanchaceae > Striga > Striga hermonthica. The sequence goes on along the minus strand of CACSLK010027837.1, from coordinate 3,953,621 downwards.
AAAGTCTTCTCATACTCTCAGCTTCTTGTCAACCAAATCAATGGTTCATACGAAGTCAAAGAACCTTGGTTGACACCGTATCTCTCTTTGGCAAAGCGAAAATTATCAAAGTTCTCCGTTGACGTCGAACACATCCCTCGAACTCTTAATGTTCAAGCAGATGCCTTATCTCGATTGGCCTACAGTACCGGGATGGAGAGCGTGGAGTATGTCCAAATCGGACAACAAGAACAACCGTCAACCGCCCTTTCCGAAGTCGCGACTATCGATCCGGTAACATCACAAAAACCACCAACTTGGATGGATCCTATTATCCACTACTTAGAAACTGGGGCCTTGCCCCCGGACCCAAAAGAAGCTCGAACACTACGGATTCGAGCAGCTCGGTATACATTGGATAACGGAACTTTGTTTAAAAGAGGATATTCCATCCCACTGTTGAAATGCGTGAGTGAATCTGATTCACGATATATCCTTGAAGAAATCCATGAAGGAATTTGTGGAAGCCACCCCGGTGCACAAGCCTTATCTTACAAAGTTTTGCGACAAGGTTATTATTGGCCGACCTTAAAGACCGATGCCGCCGCATGGGTTCATAAGTGTCCAAAATGCCAAGTGTTCGCGCCCAACATCCACCAGTCTCCCGAGGAGCTTAAATCAATCTACAGTCCATGGCCTTTTGCCAAGTGGGGAATCGACCTTATAGGTCCCCTGCCAACCGGGAAAGGAGGTGTCCGATTTGCCATTGTAGCCGTTGATTATTTCACTAAGTGGGCCGAAGCTGAACCGCTAGTCACGATAACCGAGCAAAAAATCGTTGACTTCGTATGGAAATAAATCATCTGCCGCTTCGGAGTACCGAACTCCATCATTACCGATAACGGGAGACAATTCGAAGGCAAGCGATTTGAATCCCTGTGCGAGGAATATAATATCAAGCACACTCTTCGCCTTATCACCTGCAATCCAACGGACAAGTCGAAGCTGTGAACAAGCTCATAAAAAACGGCCTCAAAGTCCGACTTGACGCCGCCAAAGGAGCTTGGCCTGAAGAGTTGCCACACGTCCTATGGGCCTACCAGACTACACCTCGAACTTCTACCGGCGAGACCCCGTTTTCCTTAACCTACGGCTCAGAAGCCGTGGTCCCCGTCGAACTCGGTGAACCGACGTATCGAGTTCAACACTTTACCGAAGAGTCCAACTCGGAAAACCTGAAAGCTAATTTGGACCTGCTTGACGAACATCGCACTCGTGCTGAACTCAAAAATGCCGCTTACAAACATAGAAGTGAAAGATATGTCAATTCTAAACTTAAGCCTCGTTCATTCCGAGTTGGAGATTTGGTCCTTAAACGCGTAATGGGGCCGGAACCCGGCCCACTCAGACCGAGGTGGGAAGGACCTTTTCAAGTCATTGAAGTCCTACCTCATGGGGCCTACCGAATCGCTCACCCTGATGGGACTCTGCATCAATATCCATGGAATGCTGTTTTCCTAAAGAAGTTCTATCAATGAACGGTCCGAAGTCGGATAGCCGAATTTTCTTTTGCACGGACCTTCCCTTTTGCTTCGTTGAAGGTACGAAGTAACCCTTTTGATGTACTAAAGGCCTATCAGCTTTCGTTTTGAAAATTCGAGCAGCAGCTCAATACCGATGTAAAATACCTTGAAACTCGGTTTTATGAATATTTTGTACCGATGTAAACATTGCGACATTCGGTCTTGCTGATACCCCATAATATATCCGAACTCCACACATGTTTCGGATGGGGGTGACATTCGTCAAACGCCATTTCAACACACATGACTTGGCGGGTCCCGAAAATTATCGAATACAAAAGATATAAATCGGTTGGGACCTTTCCATAATCGAACTCTGACGAAGTTCGGTGAAGTCTATTTTATTTCACGTACAGCCCTAAGAATGTGTTAAGTTTCGTGAGTTATTTGAAAACTCGCATATCGACTTGCGCTTGTGGCTGAAATTATCACAAACAAAAAATCAAAGTGGAACTCGGAAATTGTTCTTACAAAAGCTCACAACTCGGTTAATGATATGAAAAAAACCGAGTTAGAGCGATTCAGTTTACAATCCGTACCGAGCTCAGAACACTTGGTTGAAAAAATCGCTGAAATTTGTACAGCGAACATAAATCAAAACAGATATTATGCAAACACATCATATATATTTCATAACATGTCGGAAAGACTTTACATATTTCCTACTAAGGGAGTCAACAAACCTGACCTCCCCGATTACTTACTTAAACAATATGAAGTCCAACTAAGGATGCCGGCACATTGGCACCCCGACTATATACTTCAAATATATAAAAATATAAAAGGAACTGAAACTTCAGGCGGCGTCATCTTTCTTCTCGGCATCTTGACCAGCGCCGCTACCTTCTCCGACTTCCGAGCTGCTGGAAAATTGCTTCTGAAGATGCTCCAGCTTCGCCACTTCCTTGACCTTAGCCGCCGCATCGATGGCAGCGTCAGTAATCAGGACAAACTCATGCCGAGGATCCCCATCTTCAGCCGACTTCTCCTCAGTCTCTCGCGGAGCTTCTATAATCTCGACCTCCTTCTCGGTCGATTTAGCCTTCTCCTCAATATAAGCCTGGACCTTGTCCCGAATCTGCTCCAGAGTCATGTCGTCAAAATGTTGTTCCAGCTCCACTTCAGCAAGAGTTGAGAGATACACATCGGCCAATTCCTTTCTCTTCTCCTTCTCCCCCTCCAAAATCATATTGACGTAAGTACGTCGGAGAAGAGCAGCCCTGTCTTCAGTAAGTGGCGGCAAGTCGGGATTCCTGGCCATTTCCTCAGCACGGCGCAACATCCACACGCAAAATTCTCGCTCATCCTCGTCGGCCTCAATGTGCATGCTTTTGACCTCCATATCAAAGCCGTACTTCTCAAGCTTGTGGAATAAAAAGAAACGCAGCTCGTCAATATCATAATAGCTGGCGGTGTACCTCTCAATCACCCACCGGAGATTCAGACAAGTGTTCATCTCAATTTCGAGGTCAGGCCCACCGACCTCATCATCATCCCCACCGGCATCCTTGTCTTCAACCTCAGCCTCTTCACCAGACTTCCGTTCGATAGCGACCGAATCCTTCCCAGCTTGGAAGCCATTCTCGTACATGAACTCCCCATAGGCCGACTTCTCCTTCTCAAATTTAGCCATCTCGGTCTGATGAGCGTCCCGCTGGCGGCCGATTAGTTCATGTGCCTCAACGCACTCCTTCTGCGCTACCTCGCGCGCCGTCTTCTCTTGCTGCAGCTTCTCTTCCACCTCTTCAACTTTGGCTTTCAACGCCTTGGAATGCTGTTCGGTAAGAGCAAGACGCTCCTTAAGTTCGGCCACTTCGGTTTCAAAGGCCTTTTTCTCCTCAGATAATGCTGAGGTCTCGGCCCGTGCCTTTTCTAACTGGGCAGCTTGTTCGGAAAGTTGGCCCTTCAAGTCGGCTTCCATTTTTGCAGCCTCTTCCTTCAAAGTGACGATCACGACGTCCCGCGCAGATATTATATCCTTTTTCCCTTCTAATTGTGACGTAATCCGGCGGTGATCGTCCTCAGCAGCATCCAAACTAACCAGCGCCCTGCCTACGCACGCCTTGGCATAACTCAGTTTGTCCACACTCGACAAAGAAGAAACCCCTACTTCGGATTTGGGGTCCCATACCATTAACGGCACACGAGCAGCATTTTTAGCGCTCTCCGGCATTTCAATTCTAGACGACATGTGTGGTGTCTTAACAGACTGGAAAGTAGTGAACCACTCCTCCACAACGCCTTCGGGCACCCTAACATTGGCGGCCCGCTCTTCGTCAATGGATAAAAAGGACTTCTCGAATAAGGGAGACTCATCATGGCCCTTCCCAACGGCTTTACGACCGGAGTCATGCTTTTTCTTCGATTTCTTTTCCACTCCGGAAGAAGCACCAACGTCAGCCATCTTCACCAACTTTCTCTTTTTCCTCTTCTCCGGTTGCTCCGACTCCAGGGACTTCAGAGAAGAGGGCGGTTTCTCAAGCTCTTCTCCCGGCACGTCGGTATGCACGACCTCGGCCGTAACCAACCCTGTTCCCGTTACGATAGGTTCAGGGTCTGCTTGGTTAATCGCAACAGCATTCACAACTGACAGCACTTCGGTAGTTGTCACCTCTTGCAAAGACTTCGGGTTTTCTGGAATAGCGGCCGAAGTCGCACTCGACCCCACTTCGGTCAATTTCTTACCGGTGTTTTTCTGGCCAGCAGTCTTCTTCACCAAAGCGCGAACAAGATCTATCCTCATGGCGTTGTTCAATCTCAGATCTCGACTCTTGCCAAACTTAGATTGAAGGTCTCTATTCGGAAACTTACGCCTGAACTCCTTAGCCTCCTTGACAGAGCTATAACCCAGAAATCCGAGGAGTGGATAATAAACTGCATTCCGGCAATAGACAAACAGAGTTACCGACAGCTATTCTACACGTATAGAAAGTCTGACAAACTCACCACAAACTAAAATTCTCTTACCGGGGTCAAATTTCGAAGTAGAAACTCCGAGAGACAAACCAGCAACTTCGAGCTTCGAATCTACTAAGAGCGTACGATAATCTCGAACTTCTTTATCCAAATTGGCCAAAGCAATCAACTTTCCACCGAATTCCAGACTCAACTTCGGCTCTTTCTGCTTGGTCTCTTTTTCTACAAAGGGCAAAAGTTCCGACCTGTTAGTACACAGAACAACACCAAAATCAGGAAAATACATTCGAATTGAAAAAATAAAACAAACTCACTTGCTCCGGAATGAATAAACATAGGGATTGTCATCCCATCGATTCGGGGCTCATTGAAAAAGCCCTCGGATTGCCACTCCCACCAATCCATAGCCACTCCTCCTGGAAACCGTGAAGACTCTCCGGGATCTCGGTTATTATTTCTCCAACTTTAATGCCGTGCTGCGGTTTCGCTCCGGCAAAGAAACAACACGAGGACTCAGTAACCCTCCTCTTCGGACTTTGTTTAAAGGCAAAAATACTTCTCATTTCCTCGCACGATGGTAGCCCCTCACCCTGCTCGTGCAACAACACCATCAGGCCGATAATCTTCTTCCAGCTGTTGGGAGTAATCTGACACAATGGCAACCCCCAACTCCGGAGGTATTCCGTGATCAAGTTCGGCAACGGGAATCTTAATCCCGACCTCAAGCTCTCCGCAAATATACCCACACAACCCGGAGGTGGACTTGTTATTCTCTCCCCGGGGTAAGGAGCGAAAATTTGTACCGAGGGTAGAATCCGCACCTGTTCTCGCAGCAATACAACATCAGCATCGGTCAAGATACTCGGTTCACCCTCGAAATCAACCTTCGGGTCGGCCCACGTCCTCACCGGCCTTCTCCAATGAGGCGTCACGAGGTCGGCCGCGTTATGCTCTACAACCAGGTCTCCATCCTCATCGTTTGGCTTAATGTCTAAATGTCTCACCAACGACGGATCCCATCGGTGGTATTCAAAAGCTAATTCAACTAGTTCCGAATCGTGATAAACTTCTAACGGAACCGATTCAGTACTAGAAGAACTCGCTACCGCCTTACCCTTTCCCTTCGACGCCATCGCACAACAGAACAGAACGCAAAAGAAATAAAGGAAGAATTAAAGAAGGAACTTACCAAAAAATCCACAAACACACAATGCGCAGGAAACAACTCTCGAACTATCAAAGGAATTTCAACAACTATGTTACTGGATGCAAAAGCTCAAGAATTGAAGCAAAAGTGAAGAAAGTTCGATCGGAAACTGCGAAACCCTATTTATAATCTCCAATTTCTGACCGTTAGGGATCCCAATTAAGGGCGCGTCCAACCGACGCGACCTCTAATTCCAATCGGTGCCACCCTTTCATCTGACAAAAGCCTACTGTTACACGTGGCACCCTATTAAAACCAACCGTTACCTCATTTAAGACCATTACGGCGCGACCGCTCATTCTGACATTAAATCGTCGATCGTTACGTCTGTTCAGATCTCTTCTATTGCTTCCCAGACAATAACAAATTTTCACAAAGTGTTCTCACCCCGGAAATCAACACCCGCTTTGGCAAAAATGATTCACCTCGGTAATTTTCCTGTCACGAACATCTTAACACGAGCGAGTTCCTCGTACAGACTACAACCGAGTCAGATCTCAACCCATCTTTTGCAACATCGACGACCATCACTCCGTATGATCGCCGATATTGGGGGCCTCTCTGTTATCATCCAACTCGGCAAAACATCATTAAGGAGTCTTAAGCATCATGTTAAGTGAAATTAACTATTGAACCGATGTGATCCAAAGCCGTGCTAGTCCATGCAATGAACCGGTCCGAGCTACCGAAGACCGAGGTAACCGATACCTACCGAGGTCAACTTAAGCCGAGGTCGTCACCTCCTAAAGCAGGTGACAAGGCACCTACACACCCCTATCACGATTCACGAGATTTGTCATCATTCACGTGGGACCCACTGCTCCAACCGCCCACCAAAAGTTACTTTATACGGAAAATAATACACGGATTCCAATGTATATATCGAAAAAGCTACTATAAATAGCTACCCAACGACACTTGTACGAGGAGGGGAACTCATGAATATGCAACACGCAATAGCCCATAAAGGCTTTTCACCTCGGTCCACCTCGGACCGGGGCCATTGTTGAATAGTTCTTACATGCTTTACGTTTAAACCACTTGATATTATCCCATAAACTCAACTTTAAATCGTTGTTAAGAATCATACGACAACAATCTATTAGGTAGATATGTAATTATTTATTTATGGATTGTATTTTGTAATATTTTCGCAATCTTGTAGGATAAATGAAAATTCCCCAAAATTAAACTTATCATAAATCTCATGGGCACAATACCTACCAATCCCAAAATCTTATGTCCAAGAGAAGCCGCTATAAATCAAACTATTTTTATTTCTTAGTTTTGTTATAAAACTAGAGAGAAAGAGATATAATAGAGAAAATATTTCTCTTAGGTACGATTTTCATTGTAACTGAAACTCCTATTTATAAGAAACTTCTGATGGCACAACTGTAATAATACAATTACATCGATGGCAAAGTAGTCATTCACATACATTATTTTATAATAAAATATTTCACAACACTCCCCCTTCAATGACTATTTCTAAACTTATTTTAACTGATTTGAACAAAGCCTAATCTTCAAGTATATCTTGTGGCCATCAGGTACCGTTGCTTCAGCATGTCAGCAAAACCCGATGGGACAAAACCTGATCATTGTGAAATCATAACATTGCTTCCTCAGGAAAAACCGGTGGGACAAAACCTGAGAATTGTGGAAGAACAATATTGCTCCCCCTCAAATAGATCATCTTTAGTGGAGTATCCACGTCCTGACTCGTTAAAACCTTGTCAAGAAAACCCAGGGGGAAAAAACTTGATCGAAGGAAAAGAGTACAACTACTCCAGTCTTTTCTCATCATCATGAGGAATTATATCAATTATCCAGTAGTCCTCATCATACCATGAATATGCCTAGTTAAAACCTTATTAGAAAAAACCCAGTGGGACAAAATCCTAATGAAGGAAAAAGAGTACACTATTCATGTGAATGCGCCATTCTTGTTGCCTCATTATAAACCTTGATGGGAAAACCCAATGGGATAAAACCTCAGCCAAGGGAAAAAGAGTGCAACGCGTATTTCATATATTTATCATTACAATCTTCCCATAATTTGTATGAGTATGACATAGATTCATTCACATATTCTGATACTGATGGTATTCATGATAATATGTCATATCATGCTTTTGTGCAACTTTCATTCTTAAAATTATTCTCATCATCAACCGATTTCAATGGCCTTACTGCCAATAGTTTTCAATATTCTCATTTCAGCTGATTTCGTTCTCATCAATATCATTTATATGGCGCTATTCATTTATTTGTGTTGACACATATTCATTTCCATTATTCCCTGTAATATATTGAGATATGTCATTATCATTTGATTTCATTAATAGTATATATATGCCTCCTTTCATCACTTATGTGGGGAATTTCAATTTGCACAATATTGATGCTTCGAGTGTATTATTTCACCATCATATCATTCCATATATTTCACCACCATCAGTATCATTCAGTTTATGATTTGCACACTTTCAGTTTGATGCATATATCATTTCCAAATTCAATAATTGATTCTCCCCCTCATCTTTACAGATCTCTGATCCGTATTTTCAGTATGGAATTTCTTGAGGGGAGTTCATGTAGTCTCCATTTTTTTCTCGATTTCAACATATAATAGGAGGACTTTGAACTCATATCACTTGCAATGTGCACATTTTTCTTTCAAGAGTTCATCATATCAGCTGAGTGTATTACTAGTTTCCTCACTTTCATGTGACACTATTTTCATTATTTTATAATCATCTTGTGTCATTCTTTGATCAAACCATCTTGTAACTTCAGGTTACATGTCATATACACATTCTTTGATCAAATCATATCATAACTTCAGGTTACGAATCACACATGTGGCTATCTAGTGGATTCATAATATCTAGTAGCACACATGGAGGGGTAGTGGGCCCATATATATCGTACCCCTTTCATACTCAGTTTGATCAGATATCGATTCACAAATATTTAGCTAGTAGTAATTTTCACCAATCGAGAACAAAGCACCTCATATCACAAAGAATCAGTTAATCATACAAACCATCATCATTTTTATTAGTAAACATCACAATAATTCATTGTGACCCATTTATCACAAACATATCACATCATCTTTCGGAGGCAATAAATGCACTTTAAGTGCATATTCTGACCCACAATATTTCAATTTAGAATCGTATCACATGCGTATCATTCCTTCTGTAGCACAGACTCTCTGTTTTTAAAGTCGTATAGCATACGCATCATTTCTGTAAATTATTAGACAATTCATTCAATTTTTCTGAATAAAGGTATGAATTTACAAATGGATTTAGCACTCTCAAATATCCGTAAATATTTTCAATTTGTTCCAGTAAATATCATAAAAAGAATTTATCGATCTCGATTAGAAAGATTGAGGGTGTTAATGATAAATGATATTCCAAGTGATATTCGATGGTTGATTGAAGCAAAAGTTCGAGTGTCGGGAGTGTTTCCAAATTGATACAAATATATGCCAGGTATGGGTAAGAGTAATTTTGCAAAGAAACGAAGAGCAAAAAGATTAGGTGGATGCTTCAAATGCGCTCGATGGACATGTGACACACGATGTAAATCAGTGGGGTTCGTGTCCAAAAATCGAGAAGATAAAATAGCATTTATAAAGGATGGATTGAGTAAAGAGTCTATGAATCAAAAGATTCACAAGATTCTTGAGACACATCCTAGTGGTTATGTGCATCGTGAGCTTAAGTCTCTATGGGTTCATTTCAAAAATGAAGAACGTTATAGTCTCGAAAATCTTGTTTCAAAAGATCAAGTTTGTATAACTAGTCTTGTTAGTACGAAAAATCATACTAATGCAGTTTAGTAGTTGCACTGTAACTTTCAGAAAATCTTATAGCTGCCGACGGATAAGATTCATTGAAAACCCAACGCCTTATTTTGTCGGTTATCGTTTTGTGAAACTTTCCTTTTAAATAGCGAGTCATTCATCATAATCATATATCTCATAAAATTTTGAAAAAATCAATTTATCAATAAATAGATGGATATTTCAGAGTCTTCGCAAGGTAAAAAATTTCTTCAACCGATCAAAACCATGTGTGTTCTTGGTGGTCCTGGATTGGTAGTTTTTCTCAAAATGTTGATATTGTAAGTCAGTTAGTAAGGGATATGAGAAATCAAAAATCAATTTAGTGTATAGAGGGACTAACATCACTTTCTATGATAATCTTTTATTGGCTGGAAAATTTTGAGAAGAAGTGAAAAGTATCATACCTTTTCATAGAGCTTCAACAAGAGTCGTCAAGGATTCCTGTAACACCCCACTTTGATTTTAAAGAAATTCCGGACTTTCCAAAAATCGGTGTAAAATTTTCAAAATCATTTTAAAAAAATTCAATGGGTGTTAAACAACATTTTTCATAACCCAAGTCTTATCTGGGCTCACGGGGATTCATTACCCGGTTTTCACAAACGGTTTTCATTAACCGAAACATATCACGAGACATAATTCTCAACATGAATATATAATCAATCCATAATACCCATCAATCCGGGTTCTACAAATTTCCAAAACAAGCAAGTCATAAGTTCTGGGAAATAACATATTCAAGCCTCAACAAAAAGGGTCCATAAATCCTTATTCATACGGAAGCAATAAATAAAATTTGACCGACCCACTCGCCTCTTCTCG
>CACSLK010027837.1:3929645-3940239 GCA_902706635.1 Striga hermonthica | reverse complement strand
AAATTAAAATGAATAAAATAAATTAAATTAAATAAATTAAATAAATTAAAATAGTAATTAATAATGATATAAAATCTCCATAATTTAATATTTATTAATTACACAATTAGGTACATGAATTCATTTAGGCAATTAACAAATAGCAATTAATAATAAAGGCAACAATAATGATAATAATAATGATAATGATAATAATAATAATAATGATAATAATAATAATAAGAATAATAATAATAATAATCCAATTTATTCATAAACGAACGGAGCGTTACAATTCCATAAGCATGATGCTAACTCATTCTATTTATGATTGTATGATGGATATGGTGAACAAGAGCGATGCATTTATCATTCTTCCAGATGGTTATGGAACGCTATAGACAATGTTCACCCTTGCTTCTTGGGCAGAATTGAAATTTCATAACAAGCCCATAGGTTTATTGAATTTTAATAACTTTTTTTATGGTTTGCTTGGATTTTTAGACCAAGGAGTATATCAAACTTTTATATCTCCTCCAACGAGAGAAGTATTCAAATCTGCAGATACGTCTGATAATCTTATCAAAAAGCTTCAAGAATACGTCACATGTCAAGATTCTGTGGAAACAGAAGGGGTCAAGAGAAAAAGAGTTTTTCATCCTTTAGATCTCTCATTATGAATCCAGATAACAATAATGGGTAGCAGAGTTATGGAGTTTTATACTCTCGAGATGCACCCTTCTTTTATGGGTTCTATTATGTAATTTTTTTCGCATATTTATCGAGGATTGAATACCTCTTGCTCATATTTTCATCACCTAAACTTTCTGTACTTGTTTCTCAGTAATAATAATATCAATTTCGCCTTTCCTCAAGATAATTGTATAGTAGATTATGACTACAATCATCTACCATATGTGCTTCTTCAGGAGCACTTTATTGTAATATCTCTATGATCTCGAATCTCAATGTGATCTGATATAGTCCCTCGGACTCACATAATATATTGAGAAATCATTTTGTGTGATCACCCATAACTGGTAACTTTTCATACAATTTTCTCAATTATCCAATGGTAACTTCTGGTACCACTTCAGTATCATTGCGTGGTAGCTTCCAATACCACTATACCACGATATCATTTAATTATTATGTAGTAACTTCTAGTACTACTTCATCAATATTCGTTTCTCCATCAATAAATTTGGAGAATTTATCAATTGTTCCTTCAGGATCAGATTAGTCCATATAATATCCGTTCACGACAAGGACTTTAATTAACTTTCACATGGTCAGATATAAAGTATCATTATTTTTATTCATCGGCTATCAGTTAATTTGTACTGCCCATCGCCGGCGGCAGAGCCGCATTGGCTAGCCCACATATACATAAAGCCATTCATATCTTTTTATATGGATTATCTGTTGCACATGGCTTTATCATCTGGCCATTCCATATCGCTGGTTATCATTAATACACTTATCATCTGGTCATCACCGGTTATCATTATTCAGTACACTTATCATTTGGCCATCACCGGTCATCATTATTCAATATATTGACCAGTTCACTTAGTTGTTCAAATTTATGTGGATACACTGCTCGGTCATTTCACATGATTTTTCATATTTCAACAGTTGACCCGTCGGCTACCATCAAATATCACCTGTCGGCGGCAGAGCCGCACTGGCCGGTATATGTAGCCACACATATTTATATTCATATCACATGGGTCAATTCATAAGTATCCACATGTCCATGTACCAAATATTACAATAGTCAACACATACATATGCACATGCTCATGTATTAAATAATTTTCACCATAACAAAAGGCAAGCATTTCATAACCATAAAAGTATTTGATGTATGATAATAAACCATATCAATATTGGTCTTAAAATGAAGCTCTTTTTTAACTTGTTAACATGGAATTGAAATTTAACCATGTTTGCTTTTCATATTTACAGATATGAAAAATGGAGTTATAATATTATGACTATTTGTCTTGTTCTTTTCTTCAACCATCAATTTGTTTTGATTGTGCCGTGTGTATGGCCATAAAAAAAATACCCTCATTTATAATTATTTATGGAAAGATAATTCATGAAAAAATCATTTACTTGGTGACAAGTGGATATCCTCATCTATGTTAATTTCTAGTTTCTCCATGTACACATTGAATGTCATTCAGTAAAATTGAGGGGTGTTACCGACATATAGTATTCTAGTGGAGCAAGTTGGATTATTAAAATATTTTGGTGATATATTAAATTGTCCATGATATATATTTCATGAACATACCATAAATATTGTTGCCTGACACCCTATCAATAATGCATGTATTTGTTTTGATGTGTCACTTTCAACAATGCATGTGAAAATTAAATGAAACAAAATGATTGTATAATTAATTAATAAATAATTACCATGCTATGAAGGTGTCAGCTTGTTTAGCCATTTCTGCTTTTCTTCCGCAGACCACTTTTCCTTCTCTTCTATTTTCCTCTTCTTTTCCTTTCTTTTTTTTCCTCTTCCATTATTTCTCTTTTCCTGACACACTTTTCTCTTTCTTCTATTTTCCTCTTTTTTTCCTCTCTTAATACTTTTCTTCTCTTGTTTCTCAAATTTCCCTTCCTTTGAATTTACAGGCCTCAAACCCAAGGGACGGTTGGAGAGGGTGACCCTGAGCTCTGATTGATGGAGCTGGCGGGCGTCCGAGAGGCCCGATTTCGGGACAACTTCAAGATTTTTTTTTTCATATATTAATCAATGTAAAAATTGAATAATATCCATGATTTTATATGAGCTTTATATAATGATTAATAAAAAAACGAGAACAGAGGGAGAGGGGGGAATCTGTATTTTTTTTTTCTTTCGCTTCTATTCAATGAACTCTTGGCTGGAAGTTTCTGTGAAGGAAGACTCACAAGACTGTGATTTTCTTGATAAAGAATTTAGTAAAAATAACGATTTGTAATATTATGATTTCTGATACAGAAGATCATCTATAAGACACAACTGTAGAGCATACTTTCGTCTTATTACAAATCGAGCTCTAGAGGGCAGAGACTCATGCTGATAACGTTTTATAAAACTAGAGAGAAAGAGATATAATAGAGAAAATGTATCTCTTATGTACGATTTTCATTATAACTGAAACTCCTATTTCTAGGAAACTTTTGATGGCACAACTGTAATAATACAATTACATCGAAGGCAAAATAGTCATTCACATACATTATTTTATAATAAAATATTTCACAACAAGTTTGTATTTATTCCAAATATTAATAAATTTTTCATTATTGGAAAAAGAAAAAAAAACAAAAAACATTGTGGACTTGGCCCAATCCCAAAAAAATGAGATAATTACCCTGTGTACCAATCAAATAATAAAATATTATATATATACCTTAAAACTCTAAATATTTGTATATGTACGAGATAACACGCCTACATTAAAATATTAATTGAACAGGGTCCTCTCTCTCTCTTTATCTGCAAATTTTGCGGTCATCTCTCTCTATCCTGCAAATTCACTGTAGCAAAAGAACAAAAAAAAAAGAGAAACAAATCTAGATTGTATCGTCCCTACTGTAAATTCTTGTGTCAATAGAAGAAAAAAAAACAGATCTAGATCATGAAAAGCCGATTCCGACCAAACTCCACCGGACCAAGAGCGTCAATCCCGGCGTCGACGAGAGTCGTCCACTCATGTCGCGGCGAGTCGAACCCAAACCCGCATAGCAGACCCGCGACCAAACATACCTGAACCACCGGCGATCAAGCTTCAGTTTCTGGAGACCTTCGACCGACCTACGACGAGGCTGCGACCTTCGTAAGCCTCAATCTCTGACGTCGAGCCACGATCTCCGAGCCCTGACCTCCGAGCCACCAGACGCGGACCGACGGGGCTGCATTTTTTTTTTCTTGGGAGTTGATTTGTACTCGCGATTTGTTGCTTATTACGATGTTTTTTATTGTGTATATTGTGTATATGTTGTGTATATGTCCCAGACAAATATACTGCTTTTTATTTTGTATATTGGGTATATGTTGTATGTTGTGTATATGTTCGATCATTTTTATGCATATGTTATATGGATTGATTTCTGTATATATTGTATATCGTGTATATGTTCGATCGTTGTATATTTTTCGGACTTATATGTTTTATGTATTCTAGTGTATATGTTTTGTATCTATTATATGTATTTTTCTGGACTTATATATTTTTTTGTATATCTTGTGTATATGTTCTTTATATATTATGTATAAACTCTATATATACCGATTTGAGATGACATATTTTTTTCAAAACCTGATCTTTTCCTTTTTTTTTAAAAAAACATATCGTGTATATAGCAACAAAATTCTGATTTGTTTTTACTTCCTTTTTTTTTTTTTTCTTCACAAACAAGGAGTTAATGACATGATTATAGGGTTTCTGTTATTTTGGTAACTGATTCTTATTATTCACCCATATTAAATATATTTATTTAGGTACATATGCAAATAAAATCATTCTCTTGGCAGGATTGTAATTTATTTAGTATCTTTTGTTGTGTAAAAAAATTCGCCAAAAAAAATCCCAATACGAACCAAAGAGCCCATGAGAGCTTTTTTGTCAACAAATTCCCATTTGCTGGTACAATCAACAAAGTAAAAAACACGTAGACAATGGCGACGGCTTGGGGTGCATTCTGGGGAACCAGAGTACTGCAGATAGTGAAGAAACACGATTCCGGTGGCCTCCTATGGAAGAGAATCAAGCTCACGCCCACCCGCAAAGCTAACGCCAAAAAACGCCTCCGTCGTGTTTGGCAGGTACAACTATGAATTTCACCTTCTAAATCTTGAAAAATCGGCCATCCGATTCTGTTTGCTCAAACTTTCGGTTTTCTTATGTGATTTTTGCTGCTTGGGTCCTTTAATTGAGAGTTAGAAAAAGGATGCTATTAGGGTTTTGCAAACTAAAGTACATAGCACGCCAACTGTTCGATGCAAATACTAATCGAGAGTTATTGCCGAGTTTTACAAGTTTCATCATTTGAAAATTAGTTAGGGTTAGCCCCACAAAAGATTATTGTTTGTGTTGTTGTTGTTACAAGTTTTACCATATTGTATATTGCTCTGTTGTTTGCTAAAAACATAAATGCTTTTCATGTGTGGTGTTAATGCGTTTGAGAAAGAAAAACTGCTTGTCTCAAGTTTAGTGGGGAGACTGCCTTTTCATTCATTCATCTTCTTTGGTTGCATATCCTGTTATTGCCTTCTAATTCTGTTCTTTTTATATCTTTGTAATGGAAGAACTTATCTTAGTGCGATGGTTCCTATTGTATTTTAGGTCCATAGATTATGTGCTCGTGTTTCTTTTGTTTAGAACTCTACTGTAGAAAGTGAATATTTATTGCCCATAGCATGGATAAGTTCATGATGAGGCTGATTCAATCTGCATTGGTAATTTTTTTTAGATTATCATGGAACTAATCAAATCTTGGATGAATAAACTAAATTCGGTTAGTAACAGATGATTCTGCATCTTGTTGTAGAAATTATTCCATTGATTTCTTGCTATTGAAACTAGGAGTTACAACAAAGGATATAGCATGGTATTATAAGAATTATAGTAAGAGAAACAGATGGTTCTGTTTAAGCTTAAGTCCTGCTGTCCTAATTACAATTTAGGTGACAAATTGTTAGAATAGTAACTCCAGTAATAACGAAGGTCAAAGTTTGGCAATGGTATTAAATTTCTTCGTAATACAATTTTATCTTGCTTTCGTACTCCATCATCTTTTCAAGTGAAGTGCCTTATGGCACCCTATGTAATTGAGCTAAAGTGCGTATCACAGTAGACTTAGGGATGAAATTTAGTTGGACCCAGGTGAGGCTTGTTTTTGACGCTTTAGGAGATGCTAAATGCTCAATGTGGCCCGTTTCACTTGAATCAACAAGTAGTTCTAGGGCTTGAAAGTCTGCCATTTAAAAATTACTTCTGAGCCCAAAAACAGAACCTCAGCTCATGTTGTACGCTAATTCAAGTGACATTGTTCTGCATGTAGCGATGCTTGATATTTCTTTCATGGATTGCTGGTGGTGATTTTAGACGTATATTTTTCTTTATTCTGAGGCAATAGATAATCAGGATTTTGAGGTATGATCTCTTTGTTTAAGCTTTAGCAAAAGTGGACAGGAAAGGAAGCATGAATGCTTGGGTAGTTTCAGGAATTAGCACTAAGTATCGATTGAATCAAGTTGTATGTAAAATTTGGGGAATCCAAGGTCAATATGTAATCACCTGAAACTTCCTCTGAATGATTGATGTAAATCGGCACTCAATGACTTGTGTCTTGATGTAAATTTGAGTTATGCTTGTTGTTACCCCTGTTTTTACTTTCTTGGAGGAGGAGGTTTTTGGGGAACCTTTTTATGATGTTAATGTGTTGAATGAATGAGGATTGCTTCCTTGCAGAATGAGGCTGTTTTGAGGGCATGCTCCGAGCCGCCACCCCCAAAAATATCACATTCGGAAGGTGGGAAGGTTGATCCCAAGGAGAGCTAGAGAGGTTCCAAACTATCTGAATCGGGTAAAAAGAACTCCAAGCAAAGCATGAATATCCTCTTCCAAATAGAATGGTGTGGTAATTGTGGGCTTTTGTACTGCCATCTGTAGTAATGCCTCAATTTCGTGGTTTGATTTTGGCTGGAACTTACCTCTTTCCTTTAATGGTTGGTTTCGCTATTAACTTTTTATTTCTCTGGTTTCTGATTGGATATTCTGCTTAAATGGAGATAAACTTGCTTTCTTTCTCCACTGGAATTTTGGGGGCGATTTCTGTTTCTTCAGCCAAGATTTATATAGTTGAAATGAAATATAAACCTTTTTTTTTTAAAAAAAAAAAATCTTTTCATTTCATCCCACTTTTGTTTTCTGCAATTCCACCAACGCAATTAAAAAAATAAAAACTAATCATTATTATGTATTTTTCAACAAAAAAAAAAAATATTATTCACTAATCACATATTTTTCACCTATCAAGCTAATCGATCAATATTTTATTAATTTTGTGTTGCATATTTTGATCAGTTTATTTTTATCTCACATTTATTCACAATTTCAAATTTATTTTATCTTTCTAACAATTTATTGTTTTTACTATTTCACTTCCATTAAAAAAATAAAAACTAATTATTATTATGTATTTTTCAACAAAAAAATATTATTCACTAATCACATATTTTACCTATCAAGCTAATCGATCAATAATTTATTAATTTTGTGTTGCATATTTTGATCATTTTATTTTATCTCACATTTATTCACAATTTCAAATTTATTTTATCTTTCTAACAATTTATTGTTTTTACTATTTCACTTCACTTTTTTGTACGAGATAATTTTTTCATAAAATTCTATATCAAATTTTACTTATTTTTATGTGGTTTGTCGGTTATAAATGATTTGGTAATTCTCTTTTTGTATTCACCCATAAAAAAGATGTTAGAAATGAAACTAGCTCATAATCCGAGCGACTGCACACGAAACAATATTCAGTGGTGATTGTCATATTAAATGATGGGATATACGTTAACATAACATAGAGAATAGAGAATTAGAATAAAGCACAACCACATATAAGTCTGCATATTTGAAAATAAATTGAAAACACAACCATTTGGTTTTGAAAATCTACATTGTCAACATTTTGCGGGGTAACAAGATTTCAAAAGCCAAAATAAAATGTTAGAAAATCAATAGAATATTCCAACACTTTGGTCTTCCCATGAATAATGAGTTTGAAATTTTTAATAATTGATTGTTATTTATCAGTATTACTTTCTAATTGGTAATTGTGAGTGACATATGCTCAACCCTATTCAAACTTGTCACCCGCACGAATTAGTCCAGTTATGCGGCACCACTTTATAAAATTCAAAATACAAAATTTATTTTATTTTAAAAAAAAATCAATATAATAAATATCGGCAACTACTATTAAATCACAAAACGAAGAATATTAACCGCACTATAGTGGAAAACTATTTCCAAATAACATCGGTAAAGACATCAAACGCCATATTAAAGACGTTGCTGAAAGCTTCAAGATGACCCTCGTATATATATATATATTTTTTTTTTTGGAATAATTGATTACGTGTAATTTTTTAATGAGTATTGCATTTTACATGATCATGAATGTGAGGTAATTTATAGAGAAATTTGGTGCATATATTTACACTTATTTTCGTAATTTTTAAAATATGAATTCATATGAATATAAGATTATTACTTGATTTGATTTATTTTTTTTCGACTTTTGGGGAAACCAGATCACATCCCAAGAATATCATACTGTTCTAAAAATCGACCTAGACGGTGTCCGAGGCAAAAAAAAATCAGCCAGGCGGTTACGCGGCTGTTCGCCTATATTTCTAAAGCTCGACCGCAAGTGTACAGCTTCGCTCGTAGTATGTGGCAAGCAAGGTCGTATCCCAAGAGACCAAATAATTATTATATCAAGTACAAGATTATGATAGTGTTAAATTTATTTAGACGATCGTATATGAGATGGATTAACTAAACTAAGAAAATAAATCATAGGAAATAAAGCAAAAATAAAGAACTAGCTAGAAAAGCACGTAAGAAAATATATGAGAATGATAGATTTTAAGACTGTGGTTTCAATTAACAATTGGGTTCCTTAAAGAAAATATCACAACTAAATGTTTTCTTTATCTACCCTATAAGACGATCACAAATTTAGCTTATCGTCCCTCTCGAGATCGATAAAATCGTAGATTGAATCACATATTTTAGCGTCTCCACTCAACACATACAATTCATCTCCAAATAGATTAAAAGATCTAATATCCTCACAACGACCTACTAATTTCTCAATTCAAGCAAGCAAATTATGTCAAATATTAAAGGCCTAATATTGAACTCATTTCTCGAATTATGAAAATTATTGTCAAACATGTAAAAACATTGGCCAAGTGCTAAACATGAATAAGAACAAAATATTTGAATAGGGTTCAAAGAAAAACAATTAATATAAATAAATCATCCAAAATCCCAACATATTATTCTACTACCAAGTCTTAGAATCAAACAATCTAGCCACTTATGTTCGAATTCAAATACATAGACATATTAGAAATCGACATGATCAATAAAAGTTCAAAAGGAAAGAAGAAATAAAAACTAAGAATCACGTTGATCTTTCAATGTTCTTCTTGATCCCTTTATAGTTGATCTTCTTTTTTACTTCCCAATTGCTTCTCTTGTGTATTCTAGGGCTCTTCTCCTTGTGTCTCACGTTCTCCTCTCTCAAAATAGGGCAAATATGCCTTTTATAATGTCCAAAACCCTTCTCCTTTGCAAATAGAGAAGATATCAAAAATTGTCTGCACACGCGACACGACCACTCTGCCTGGGTCACCGTCCATGTCACAGCCCTTGTCAGGTCCCTGGGCTTCGAAATATCTCTGTTGAGGTGACACGGCCTCTGACACGGGCATGGTGCCCGTGTCACAAATTTGCACTCTATTTTTCACTTGTTTCACTCGTTTCTTTCATTTTTTTCATCTGTGCATCAATCTTTCATCATCTCGGGGTTCCTAGGTACCCCCATGCGCCTCCAATAGCCAAAAGCTCTACAAATATGTGTAAATATTTATAAAACAAGCACGTATAATATCTTTCCAACAGGATATAAAATTAAAGCACAATAATGCAATTTATACACCAATATTGCAATGAATAAACTCCAGATACTATATAAATATGGTATAAAATCACACATGAACAAACCCCCCAAACTTAAACCATTGATAGTCCTGATCAATGCATCAAACTCCTACCAACACACAATGAAAAACAATCACAACTCTCAAAGTCAATCATAAACATTCTCAATACGCATCGAACAAAAAACATAACCAAGTTCTGAAATTTTTAAACATAAAGAATACTTCATCAAAATCATGGTCAATACTTTCAACCCACAACCCTCAGCGGATAAGTTTATACTCCCACTCTCAAAAGTATAGGGAAATAATCGCTCAAGTCAATTCAATGTTGAAGAAATACCATAAGCTTGCAAATTGTCTACTATTTCCACCACTTATTGTGCACGCAATTCATGAATCAAAAGGATTTTTCATTTGGTTGTAATGTAGGCTCTTTGGTAAGGGTAGGAAAAATATGGATAATGTGACGAAAAATTGAGCATCTAGAACTACAAAACATGAACTTCACAAATTCATCACCTTCCAATCAAGATCAAGCTCAACAAAACTTGTCCCATACCCCATTCCAATCAATACTCGCAAGCCGTATAAGAATTTTTTTTAAAAAAAAAAATCCAACCAAATCGCCTTTATTTGAGTCTAAGGCTAAAATATATACATATTCATTTTTTTTCTTTTTTTCTTTCTTTTTTCTCAGTTTTTTTTTCTTTTTTTTTTCATTTTTTTCTTTATTTACAACTCTATCAACCTCATCCAAATTACACCATCAAATTATACCTCATTCATGTCTTTCCTTTGTCCACACCACAAACAATAAACTCATCCTCTTCACATGATGTAATTCTAAATACTCAA
>CACSLK010027837.1:3918425-3929327 GCA_902706635.1 Striga hermonthica | reverse complement strand
TTCACTTTTTTCTTTTTTTCTTTCTTTTTTCTCAGTTTTTTTTTTCTTTTTTTTTCCATTTTTTTCTTTATTTACAACTCTATCAACCTCATCCAAATTACACCATCAAATTATACCCCATTCATGTCTTTCCTTTGTCCACACCACAAACAATAAACTCATCCTCTTCACATGATGTAATTCTAAATACTCAAGTAAGGACAAGAAAAAATATAGATACAATTCAATATGTAGCATTTAAAGAAAATTGGCAAAAGCTCAAAAGTGTTAACTAGGAAATAAAAATATCATTTGGTAAGCTAAAAGGTAAAAAAATTCTCAAACAAAAATATGCCTTAGATCATTTTCACAAAAAAAAAGCACACACCATGTGGTCTCGATAAAGATATCAATGCAAGTTCTAGAATTCAACAACAATGAATGATACAGTCAACAAAAAAAAAAGGCTCAGGTCACTGGGCTTCGAAATGTCTCTGTTGAGGTGACACGGTCTCTGACACGGGCATGGTGCCCGTGTCACTGCCCCACCATGCCCGTGTCACAAATCTACACTCTACTTTTCACTTGTTTCACTCGTTTCTTCCATATTTTTTCTTCATCCGCGCATCAATCTTTCATCATCCTCGGGTTTCTAGGTACCCTTGATGCACCTCCAATAGACAACAACTCTAGAAATATGTGTAATATCTATAAAATAAGCACGTGTAATACATTTCCAACAAGATATAAAATTAAAGCACAATAATGCAATTTATACACCAATATTGCAATGAATAAACTCTAGATACTATATAAGTTTGGTGTAAAATCACACAGAACAGCGGCGCCTAGGCGCTCCAAGGCGAACTCGACGGGCTCGGTGGCCAGGCGGCTAGGCGGACCTACGCACTCCTAGGCGGGCTCGGCAGCAATTTTTTAAATTTTTTTTATTTTTTTAAATACTAATTACATTATTTTATTTGCATATTTTTCTTTAAAATATATTAATATTATTATTTGGACTTAGGTGTTTAGATTTATTATACGCTGAGATAATTTTATTTGTATTAGCTAAAATAAATAATAAATAAGGTATATAATATTAATTTCTAGGCCCCGACTAGGTGCCGCCTAAACCCAGTCTAGGCCCTCTAGACTGTAGACATTGGTCGAGCGCCTAGCGGGCGCCTAGCGACCTTTAGAACACTGGAATATCCTCAGACTTTTTTTTTTTCCATTTTGGTGGTTATAAAAATTAGTCTAATAATATTGTCTTTATCACAAGCTGTTTGGTAGTTATAAAAATTATTACAATGAAAATCTACCGGGTTAGACTGGGTAGATTTTTGGGCTATATGGTTTCTGAGAAGGTCATTGAGGTTAAGCCAGCAAAGGTGAGCGTATTATTAAAAATACAAGCACCCAAGAGCGTAGAGGAGGTTCAAATCCTCAAAAGCTGTCTTGCTAGGTTGAGTATGTTTATTTCCAGTAGACGAAGAAAAAGTTTCTATTTTTCTAAGCACTAAGTAATGGATTCCATTTTGAGTGGATGTATCAGGCTTAAGAGCATTTGATTATTTGAAGGAGTTCCTAGCCAAGCTGTCATTACTTACAAAGCCAGAGCCAGGGAAGGACCTTGTTCTGTAAATTTTCATAGACAATGTGGTAATCGACTCATTGCTGTTAAAGAAAGAAGATGGACAACAAAGGCCCATATACTACACAAGCAGGGTTTTACAAGGACCAGAGACATTATTCAAAGGTAAAAAAAGGCTGCATTATCTCTCATCTCAACCATCAGAAAGGTGCAACCTTATTTATTTTTGCATAAGGTTATTTTTTGAACATATTATGCTATAAGGACGCGCTAGGAAGATCGTACAAATTATGAAAGATGGCCAAGTGGGCAATCAAGCCGAGGGAGAATAATGTGGCATTTGAATTACGGAGGGCTATAAAGGATAACACCATAGCTGATTTCATTCAAGAATGTATTGTTGGGAGGCAGGTCGACCAGTTGATAATGTATGTGGATAGTTTCTCAGCCGTCGGAGAAGAACGATTGGGCAACTAATCAAAACGCCCAAGCAAGATCATTTAGAGTTTGCGATAAAGTTATCATTTAGAGCCTCAAACAATTAGACATAGCATGAAGCTCTTATTAAGGGTATCCATCTCGTAGCGAGGGAGGGTGGCCAACGAGTACTTATCCACTCTGACTCTCAGCTCGTCGTCGTTGAGCAGGTAAAAGTTTAATACAAAGTAAAACAAGATCGTATGCGAAGGTACTTCATGGAGGTGCATTCTATATGAAAAGG
This sequence comes from Striga hermonthica, assembly GCA_902706635.1. Lineage (NCBI taxonomy): Eukaryota > Viridiplantae > Streptophyta > Magnoliopsida > Lamiales > Orobanchaceae > Striga > Striga hermonthica. The sequence goes on along the minus strand of CACSLK010027837.1, from coordinate 3,927,030 downwards.
TTTATTAGCCTGGGAGCTCTTGTAGATTCCAAGGGTAGAGAATACTAGGGCTAATCTCTTGTCCAAGATGGCAAATTCTCTGGTAGACTAAAAGTCCAAGTCTATGGCCCTATTGGAGATGGTTTCGAGCGTATTAGAGCCCATTATAGAGGTCAAGAATTCTAGGAGTCGGGTGACTAGAGGTCACCACAGATGTCTGGTTGAACAAGCTCGTGAAGAATAAGGATAGTCGAGGTGACTAGTCTTAAGAAGGGCTTTAAGATTCGTTTAAAAGAATAGGGTGTCGTACAAGCGACCTTAATTATGGCCACACCTGCATTCTTTTTCTTATCAGTACATAGAGTACATGTTAAGAGAGGTACACGAAGGCTATTGTGGTGATCATATTAAGGCAAGGACATTGGTTGGCAATGTGCTCCAAGCTGGGTATTTCTAGCCTAAGATGAGAGTGATGGCTCAGGAGCTCTTGCAGAAATACCTCAAATGTCTCCAGCACGATCCACTCGTCCACAAGCTGGTGGAGGATATGATCCTCATGAGCTCGCCGCTAGTTTCGACCAATGGGGAATGGATATTGTAGGTCCTTTACCCCGAGAAATCGGCCAGAGGAAATTTCAAGTGGTTGTTGTAGATTATTTCAACAAATGAATTCAGGTCGAGCCAATGGAAAGGGTCAAAAAAGAAAAGTGATAAAATTTCATTTAAGAGGTATGGGATGCCACGCATGCTTGTTTTAGACAATAGTGCGTAGTACAAAGGTAAAAAAAAAATAATACAGTGATGAGAAGCAATGAAAATCAAGCAACAATTTGCACTTGTAACCCACTCACAATCCAATGGATAAGCAAATGTGATGAATAGGTCAATGTTGAGTGGGTCGAAGACCAGACGAGAGAAGGCATCAGGAGCATAGGTTAATGTGATGGATTCAATCTCGTGGGATTACAGGACCATACCTAGGGCCTCGACAGTGGAGACCCTGTTTAGTATGAGGTATGCCATGGAAGCCATTATCTTGGAAGAAATAGGTGTCAGCTTGCAAAAGGTCTCAACTTATAACAAGAGTGAAAATGGTAAGCTAGGAAAAGAAGCGCTCGATATGAAGAATGAGCTCTGCGATCAAGGGAGGGTTTGGGCTGAAGTCTACAATCAGCGGACTAGAGCATCTCATGTCAAAAAAGGCCAACCACCGGAGTTTCCAATTCAACCATGTCGGCAAGCTCGAGCCAAACTGGGTATGGTCATACGTGGATGAACGAGAGAATCATTATTGCCAAATATTGCGGCTATTACCTTTATTAGTTGCATAGTTTAAATTTGCTATATAATATATTGACAAAACTTCTGGTTATTACTTTATTATTTGTATGATTTAAATTTGATATATAATATATTGACAAAAAAATTAAATATATTTATTTTAGGGGAAAATCCATTGTAGGACCTGATTTTTGTGTATTGTTTCATAATAGGGTCTATATTTTTAACTTTTTCAATTGAAGGTTTTACTTTTAACTTATTCACAATATAAGGCCTACTTTTACATTCTACTTTCTAATTTAAGGCTCCAACTCACTTTGTGCTTTGACATAATTACGTAAACTACATTGTTTTTGTTTTAAAAAAAAATATATATTTTAAGCACTTATAATAAAAAACATTAAATATCTTAATAAAATTATTTAATAAGATAGCTATTTCATAAATTATATTTATCAAAAGTTTAATGAAATTTATTTTAAAAGTTAAAAAAATTAATTTGAACTTGATTTTAATCTAAATATGAGAATAACATTAAAAATTAAATTATTTAGAAAATAAATTAAAAGTAATTTTACCAAAGATATTTATTATTATATAAAATATAAATTTTAATATAATAGTAATTTAGTTTATATATTTATGTAAAAATATAAAGTTAGGGGAGATGTTACAGTCCCGTTACGGAATCATTCCGTCGGGATTTACAACCGTTAGATCAACTATTCTCGACTGTACATGATGATCTAACATGTACAAACTCGACGGAATGGTTTCGTAACGAGACCATAACATTTTCCTAAAGTTAGTTGGTGTCTTAAATTGAGAACTAAAATGTAAAAGTAAGCCTTTAATTGAGAATAACTTAAAATTGAAACCCTCAAATGCGAAAGTTGAAAACTTGGGTCTTATTATGACACAATAACTAAAAGTCAAGCCTTGCAATAGAATTTTCCCTACAAACAATTATTCATAACTTACCGATTCAATATTAACTTGGACATACATGGAATATTCAACTATTATAGTTTAATAAGTTTCTCAACTACTTAAATTTTTTTATTCGGATAGTTTATACAAAAATAAATTAATTTTGATTAATGAAACAATATAAGTGTTATATATATATATATGTGTGTGTGTGTGTGTGTGTGTGTTTGTGTGTGTGTATACTTATTGTTCACATAAGTTTTTAAGTATATGATAAAATTTTACCAAAATAATTATTTTATGAAATCACATTATAGTCAACGGTTTTGCTATGGAACCATCAGATGACTCAGCTTATGGAGTCATCCATAGTTATTCAAAAGTGATGTATTGACACGTGTCCTATAATAAATATACATTGGACATGTGTCGGTACATGAAGTAATAGTTGACTCCTTAACAGTCATCCGATGGCTCTATAAAATTTCTGTTATAGTCAAATGGAATTTCTGAATAAAAATTTTGAATTGACACTTATTTTGAAACGAATATAATGTAATTTATTATTAGCGCCTCTCACGGGTTGTGTACTAATTATAAATACACATTTTTATGTAGTTTTTGCGCAGTTTAAGTTTTTTATATAACATTTTTAGCAAGTTAATATAGATAAATTGGTTTGCATATTGATTTCATCTTTTTAATTTATAAGAATTATTTAATGAGAAATTTTAATTTATAAATATTAATAAATATCTCTTACCCGTGCACACGTGATTCGTACTAGTAGATATAGATATAGATAGATCACTATAATATTTTTTATGCAATTTATATTATAGTGAGTGAATTTTATACAGGAAAAAATAGTCGGGACAGGTTAACTCGGCCCGAGACTGGGCCAATGGTGGACCAACTATGGGTCGGGGTCAAGTTGGATCTATGTGTTTGATCCGGGTCTGAAACTATTCGAATCCACAAGTCCAAGTCCGAAACTACTCCGATTCGACCTGGTCCATTGTCATCCTTAATATGATTGTTTAACTTTAGTACTGAAAACACCGCACATGAATTGCAAACTGGCATGCCATTTAAAGCAATATTGATGGTGTAGTAAAGAAAAACTACTCTAAAGATATTGTAACAAATATAAGCGGTGGGCATTGGAAGCATCACCGGTTTTGGACGTGGGCAGACCGCAGACGAAAGCTATTGCGAAAGGCAGAGCTCATTTAATGACTCGGAAGCAGACATATTAAATTGAGCATATCTCACAGTGCTGCCTGCCTGCCTTCACACACTCAATCGCCCTCTCAACTACCACATTTTTCTGCCATTAATGCTGTTCCAACTCTCTCCCCACCCATTAATTAATTAACTCGATTACTCCAACACACGCACTACACCACACACACAGGCAATTAAAATTACAATTGACCAACACATTATTTCAACTAAGAAAAAAAAAAAATGGAGAAGAAAGCATTTATCCAGTTCTCGGTTGCGTTCCTCTGCGTGGCGGTTTTGGTGGGCGGGCAGGACGAGTCGTCGCTGGCGGGCAAGTGCTCTGCCCAGTTCCAGAAGGTGACGCAGTGCCTGCCGTTCGCGACGGCCAAGGCGGCGGCTCCGAGCAGGGACTGCTGCGACTCGGTGGGGAGTCTCAAGGAGAGCGACCCGGCCTGCCTCTGCTTCATAATACAGCAGATCCATAACGGCACCAACGCTGCCGTCAGGAGCATGGGCGTGCAGGAGACGCGCCTCCTCCAGCTGCCCTCCGCTTGTAGGCTGGCTAACGCCAGCATCGCCGAGTGCCCCAGTAAAATTCGCTCTTTCAATACATATATCTATTATATATGATGTCAACGTTAATTATCCGGCTGTCGCTGGCTATGTTATGATGTTGAAGTATATCTGCTAAACTCCATCCTTTGTCCTATGTTATGTTGAAGTATATCTGCCAACTCCATCTTTTTTTTGTTCTTAAAAGGGGGAAAAAGTGTTGTCATTTGAATCTCACATCATAAACAAGAAAATATACCTTTATGTCATGCTTTCCTATATAACATAAACAAGAAACTGAAGATCATGAGACTAAGATATATATATTGAGAATTCAACATTCTAATATTTACAGATTCTTCCACCATGTGTTTATTTATTTATTTATTTTGGTAGGGCTGCTCCACTTGCCTCCCAACTCGTCGGATGCAGCTATCTTCACAAATGCATCGACAACCACTCCCATCTCGACCCCAACTACGTCCTCACCCACCACAGCTAGTAACGGGTCTATGCTAAAGCATCAACTTGAAAAATACACTGCCGCAGTACTTGTCCCAGCCATAGCCATCTTCTTGTTATTCCACGCACCCATGTTATACTTGTAAGTGGCGGATATAAGCCGGTCCGTCTAGGAAACGAATTAAGATTTTCCCTTGGCTTCATTTTCGTGTATCGGTCGGTTGTTAGTGGTTGTATGGCTTTAAATGGTATTCCCTTGGCTTCATTTTCGTGCACCGGTTGTTACTGGTTTGATGGCTTAAAACTATATTCGATTTGCTGTACGCTTATGTTGTCGTTCAAATATTTAAGCTCTGAATTTTGTCGAATAGCTACCACAATTGTTGAATTTCATTTCGTTTCCTCTAGCTAGAAAAATGTTTGGTAGATGTCTAACAACGAATTTTATGAAAAAATATAGAACTTTGATACAATTTGATTTTATTTTGATCGGGTTCAATCTCTATATGTCCCCTATGATTCTTCACTTCTTGGATTTGGAACTGAATCTTCGAATGTGGATATGGACTTGCATAACATTGAGTCGAGGGCTTCATGGTTTTTTTCCCAAATCAAACGACATATTGTTTGTCTCAACGAACGCGGCTTGAATGTTGTTTGAATGCATTTTATGTTCTTGATATGATTTGAGATGAGTGGATGTCTGCTCTTTACTTGGAGGAGTTGTTGCCTCTTTTCCTACTTCTTGGCTTTCTTCTTCGTTGAACGTACTTCAGGGTTCAAATGCTTGGCTGCGAGTTTAATGTCGATCATCAATTTGAATGTCCTTGGATCTTCAAGAACGTCTTTAAATATTCAAAAGAGTTATTGAGAGCTCTTGAACTTGAAACTTTGATTTATGAGGTGTGTTTTTTGGACTTGGGAGAACCCTTACTTATAGGTGAGGATAGAGACTTGGAGAAGAAATCAATTTGATTGTCCTTCATAATTTGATATAATCTCTTTCTTTATTTTAATATTTTTGTTTCGTAATATTTAACTTGGTGGCAAGAAATATTTACTTTATTTATTAAATATCTTATTTATCTTGGATTTATGTCTAAATATAAATAAAAATTAATAAAAATGCTTCTTTGAGACTTGTTCACAGACGAAATGAGGTTATAAATGAGTCCCTAAATTTTGGATGTAGATGATACATGCAGATAGTTTATATTCATGTTTAGGAGGTCTTCAATTTGGGTTTGTAGATAATTTAAACTCGTACCAGGGAGTGTTGATTTAATTTTGTCGATAGGTTATACTCCTATCATAGAGTTCTTCATTTGACTTGATCTGTAGATAGTTTATACTCGTATCAAGGTGTTCTTCATTTCACATGATTTGTAGATAGTTTATACTCGTATCAAGGAGTTCTTCATATTTAACTTCTAGACATTTTATTCTCGTGTCAAGGAGATCTTCATATATAGACCTATTATTCCCGCGTCAAGAAGTCTTTATTTTGTAGACATTTTAATCTCCTGTCAATGAGTTTCAAATTTGTAGATATTTTATGCTCCTGTCAAGGAGCCTTATAGATAGTTTAAGATCATATCAAAAATCATTTGAATTTGTGTATAATTTAACAAGATCATATCAAAGAGTTTTCGAATTTGTAGATATAAAAATGCTTGTATCAAGGAACTTATGATTTATTGACATTTTATTCTCTTGTCAAGGAGATCTTAATTTTGTAGATATTCTATGCTAGTGTCCTGCCTTTAAGTCATTAGACATTTTTATGCTCTTGCCATGGAGCGTTTATTTATAGATTTTTTTTTTTTTTTTTTCGTGTCTGGGAACGTTGTAGATAGTTTAGGCTCATATCAAAGAGCATTTGAATTTGATTTGATGAAACTCTTCATCTAACTTGCCCACATTGAATTTGCATTAAAAGAGACTACAAAGCATCTTTTGTTTGCCTCCACTGTATGAATTTGATGAAGTTAACTATTTTCGACGGCTTCATGACATTTGGAGACATAATCCTTAGTTGTCTTCTTGGACATTGTCTTCAAAGAGGCCTTCATGCATCTTCAAAGATTTTTTTTAACTTTATTTGAAGAGAAGAGATGATAGGTAGAGATGGTTCCACTGAACGTCCCAAATTTGTAATAAATTTTATGAAAACATAAATCTTTTGTACAACTTGATTTTATTTATATCAAACAATATTGCGGGTCCAAATCTCTATATATCTCATCAGATTCTTCTCTTCTAAATTTGTATTTGGATCTTCAAATATATATTTCGACTATCATAACGTTGAGTTGAGAGCTTGATAACTTTTTCCCGGATCAAACGACATATTGCTTGAACTTCTCAACAGTGTTTTAAAAGTCTCTAAACGCCCGCTAGACGCTCGACCAGCGCCTAGCGCCTAGACTGGACCTAGGCGGCGCCTAATCGTACCTTAATTTTTATTTATTTTAATTACTTACAAAATAAAATATTCCAACTTATGATAATCCACACACTTATGTCCAAATAATAATATTGATATATTTTAAAGAAAATATGAGAAAAAAATAAAGTAATTAGTATTTAAATAAAAAAACTAAAAAATCGCCACCGAGCCCGCCTAGGAGCGCCTAGGTCCACCATTTGGTTACGAAATTCAGTCATCATTTAACGAATAAACTTTTGAAATTTTTTGAAATCTTTCAAAAAGTCATGTCAATTTAATTGTTAGTTATATTTTTATCCATATTTATCTATCTACAAATATCATATTTTATGTTCACAACTAAAAATCCAGATTTTTTTACTAAGGAATGTTCATTTCGGAAATTAGTTTTTATATTTCGGGTTGTTTAACTTAATTATGATTTTTTTTTCTCCATATTTATCTAACTACAAAATCTTTTGAAGTTTAGAAATATTTGATTTTACGTGGATTCTTGTTATCTATTTTTTGTACACATTCATGTTTCATCTCATATCCACATTACAAATTATATATATATGATGGGTCTCCTCCTAGATTTGGAGTGAACCGGTGGTTGTGAGCTCTGATATGTTCGAACCGCCTTCAAATCGTCTTCGAACCTCCGTAAACACCTGCAAGAACTCAACACCGGAAGTGTTTCCGGTGAAGAGCCTCTGACGCTCAAGTCAGTATGAGAGTGATGAAGTGAGCTCTGCCCAGTAGGAGCAGCAACTGAGAGAAATGAATAGAGAGAATAAAAGTTAGGGTTTGGAGACACCTCAGCTCCTTTATATAGAGGCAAAACACTTTACCTGAAGTACCCAAAATGCCATGGCCGACTTACACGAAGTGTCCTAAATGCCCTGGTCGGTTCGCATTTCGTCCACTTCTTAGTCAGCATCCAGATTCCTTCTTATCCCATATGGATTCTTCTAGTTTGGAGGTTTCCCTACGATAGGTTGAAGTGTGTAGAAGTCGTCGGAGGTCTTGGTGCCTCGAGGCAGGATAAGTCGACCTCGGGTATCGTCGAGTCGCCTTAAGTCATGTACGCATCTGGAGACTATGTTACACCCGCTCGTCTTCTTGAAGAGAGTCGACTTACCCTAAGTCAACTTAAGAGAATCGTCTTGGAGCCGTTGTCGGGCAGACGATGATCGTCGGATAGCTCATGAGCCATGTCGACTTCAGGGAAGTCGACTTGCTGATGTAGTCATTAATATTCGTTTGGTCTAGTAACTAACATTTGGACCGGGCTATGATAGTAAGGTTATATCATCTAGTCCCCCCCAAAAATTACTCTAAGCGACTTCGAGCTTAAGAGTAAGTTTGGTGATTAAGCTTCCTTCGAGTCTCACTGCCCGACCTTCTCTTACACTACAAGAAATCTGCGAAAACGTGACGACAAAAATCGTCACCAAAGTTTACTTTTTCGTCACTTTTGGTATTTGGTGACGATTTTTTGGCGTCACACAAGCGTCACTTTAAGTGCGTGGTATTTCGTAAGAATGACGCTTCAGTGTCGTCACTATTTGGTTATATTTTCGGGGACGATAACTTCATGCGTCACCGTAGAAAAGTATGTATCGTGACGACTAAATCGTCGTTATATGTGTCTCTGAAATCGTCGTGATATATTGCATTTCGTCAATGAAGGTGCACCTTTTAGAGACGAAAGCTGTGTTCGTCACTTTACGGAAATACTTA
>CACSLK010027837.1:3843211-3855727 GCA_902706635.1 Striga hermonthica | reverse complement strand
CTCCATCCTTCCCCGTCTATAGTCGGTCGTAATGGGCCCAAGTGTTTCCAGCCATTGTACCCCCAACACGATATCAGTTGCCTTAAGTGGTAAGGCATAGAGATAAATTTCCAACTCCTGATCTTGGGCCATAATCGGAACCTTCTTAAACAATTGATTACCTTGCAGTTCATGCCCATTGGCCACCTTGACCCCAAACCTTTTGACATTGGTGGGTTCCAGCTTCAATTTCTTGGCTATTCCTTCGTCAATAAAATTTAAACTCGATCCACTATCCACCAATACTTCTAGCAACAAATCTTTTATCTCGGCAGTGAATCTGATCATCTTAGGACCACACTTTTTGCATTTAACCACATGCAACAAAGACTCCTCCTGTGGCTTTTCCTTCTCACCAATACAATCCTCCTCAAATTCTAAAAAAACACTTCCTTACCTTTGCACTTGTGCCCTGGCGTGAATTTTTCATTGCACGTGTAGCATAGGCCTTTTTCTCTTCGCCGTTGCATTTCGTTGTCCATAAGCCACCGCACATTGCTTGTTGTTCTCACCACCTCTCCCAAAGGCTTGCTCTCGGTCCGTGGTACCTGCTCCTCGGTCGCGGCGTGCATGCGCCTAGGCTCCCCGCGCACGTCGCTCGGCCTTGCCTTGCGTACCACTACGAGATGATCCTCGTGCAACCTCGCCGACTCCATGGTTGCTCGCATCGATCTCGGCCTGTCCATTCTCACCTCAGCCGCCAATTCAGCCTTCAATCCTCCAACAAACGCCCCAACTAGCGCACTCTCGGGCCAATCCCGTACCCTACTAGCAATGCGCTCAAACTCCTTTTGATAGTCCCGCAAACTACCAACTTGCTTGATTCAAGATAGAGCTTCATCATAATCGCAATAATCACTAGAACCAAACCTTGTAATGAGCTCCCTATCAAAATCCCTCCAACGCATGTGCTCGCCATGATTTTTGTGCAAGATCCATTGCCACCACACGTTTGCTTCTCCATCAAGATGATAAGTAGCAAATTGAACTCTTCCGTACCTTGGCATTGTTGATCTCGAAGTATTGTGTTGCCCGGCTCAGCCATGCATCCGGATCTACTCCCGTGAACGTGGGCATGATGATATTGGGTCGCGTATATGTCCGTTCTTCTCGTCGTTCATCGCGGTAGTGATCGTCGTGTTCGTGACGTCGTGCATGATCCCTATGCCATCGTTCGTCGCGTCTTCGGTCCTCGCGGTAATAGCGCCGCTCGTCGTGCGCTCACGATGCGTGCGTTACGCATGTGTGGTGCGACGCCAGCGATCGCCGGTCGTCCTCATGCTCGGTCCCCATGCTGCTCGACGTCGTGGTAGACCGTGCCTCGCGACTCCGTCTTGGTCTGTGCGTCATGCACTCGAGCTGCCCGGCCAGATCATGGACCATAAGCTCGATCCTACCCAAGTTTTCGTTGGTAACATGTTGGCTTTCTCCAACGGTTTTCAGACTGTCTTCCAAAGCTTGGATCGTTCACGGTTTGACATCATAAATCTCTCTTTTTTTTTAAGACTCTATGAATAAAATCAAAGACAACTAAGACAACACTTTTATTTTGATTCTCGACAAACCCACGAAAAAATCAAAAAAAAAAGGAAAAATCAAACCAAAAATTCGAACAAAACAGAAAAGAAATTCGGCCCCTCATCAAAAGGCAAACCGAAAAAATAAAAGATAGATAGACAAAAACTTTGATCAGCACCTCCCAATGAAAGCACCAATAATGAACGATCGCGGTTTTTGTTCGGTTGTGAGTAATCGCGCACTCAGGGCCTTCGACTACACACGATAGGTGTGACTAACAGACGCTCTCACGGCCTTCTCCTAGACACTGTGACTTCAAGACGCTCTAATGGCCATCTCTCTGACACTTGTATGTAAACACGCACTACGGCCTTGTTTAAACACACGTTAGAATACAATGTTCCCCTTTGCTATTCACTCATCAATTCTCTGGTCTCTAATTATGAAGAGGTACATGGGTATTTATAGGTGCATAAATTAAATCTAAGCCTAACCAATCTAGATCTACTAATTCTATAATTAAAAGCAACAAGGAGATAAAATCCTAATACTACTATAATTATTCTTGCTTGATTTGCACTCCAAACTACTTGTTCTCCAAGTCATCTCCTAAAAAACTCCATTCGTCGCCTCTTATGCGTGCGTGTCGGTCGCGTGCGAGCCATCGCGCGCCGCCTCTGCTATTCCTACACCAATGCAGCATGGGTCGCCTACCTCGCACGCGCGAGTCTTTGCACGCGCCCAGTCCAAGCCGCCTTCACCTTGCGCGTGTGTGCATGCCCGCCCTATGCCCTCGCGGATTAGGACGTCCGCAATTTCGCCCCACTCGTGCGCCCTTGCACGCGCCTTGCTTCTGTTGTCCGTGTCTCGCGCGTCCTCGCCACCTGCACGAGCGCCGCGCACTCCTACTCCTACTCGGTCGAGGCCTTTCCCCGCATCGCCCCACGCGTCGCTGCCCGCGCATAATGCGCGCTTGTGCCCCGACTGCCGCGCGTCCCAACCATCACCTGCACACCTGCTGCCCCCGCGCCTGCGTACTCCCCGCACAACCCGCGTGCGTAGCTTGTTCGCCCAATCGTGCGCATCAAGGGCCGATGCGCACCTTTTGCATTTTAGCCCTTCTCTAGACTTGCCGGTGTTGAACCTCACTTCCGTATCACGCTGGCCTGTGTGCTGGCAGTTGTGCATAGGGCCCGGCAGACAGGCAGGGTTTCAAATAGGACCGATCGAATTTAAAATGCACTCGACCGATCAACTTAAAATTTTTACACATAAAAATAGACCCAGAAAGACATGTTTTAACCAAGTTTCAGACACAAGACTTTTGTTTAACCTGAACAATTATTTTTACAAAAAAGCGGTGCAAATCTGAATTTACAAGTTCTCCAGGCAATCCTTGGAGGTTTTTAATAAAATTTGGACACAAAGCATATAACACCAGAATAATGACACTCACCAAAAATCACATCAAAATACCAAGAATTCGAATTTTAATGATTTTTCGAAGTTTCTGCCCTGAATTTCAAATCGATATTTGACATAGCTACAGATATTATTTCGACCTACAAATTTTACACAACATAACATACCAATAGAGGGTCATACAGTCCAAATTTCACATCATTCAGACGATAGTGCAATTTATGGTGATTTTAACAAAATTCAGCAGTATGACTCGATTAAAAAATACATATATGACCACATACTCAACAAAAACGTCTAAGGCCTTCACCATGCGGCCAAAGACTTCAAATTTCCCAAAATTCCACAGCCCTAATCACGATTTACCAATAATTCACATGCTATGACATACAACGAATATATCTCAAAATAAAACAATCATATCTCAACCCTAACATGCAAATCTCTTCAAGGCTTAATACATATCATATATTCACATAAAAATAAGGGGGTTTTATCAGCCTTGTACCGTTCTCGGGAGATTCGCACAAAAGGGGTTGAACGGGGCTAAAACGGGGCGCTCGGTAGCAAGGCTTGGCTCACGCGGACAGCGGCTCGAACGCACGAACAACAGCAACACACGGACAGGGGTGCTGCGAGTGGGACTGTTGGGCAATGTTTTCTCGCAGCGGTACGAGAACAGCGGTGACGGGCCACGATGCGCACAGGGACGCGATGAGGAAAAACGGCGAGGGACTTGGGCCAGAGTGCGATGGTGCACGCGAGTAGCAGGGCGATACACACCAGGGTCGCAGAAGGCAGGGTCACGCCAGGGCTGCGATATGCGAGCAGGTCGATGGAGGCGAGCAGCGACACGTGATGCCTGGCGCGGTAAATCACGACTTCGATGGTGGTGAGTGACGGTGGAGGGTGATCAGATGGCGAGAGAAAAGAGATGGAGTTGGCGAGAGATTGAGAGAGATTGAAAGGGACGATGATGACTTCGGTTTAGAGACGAGCTGAGGGAATTATCTCCTCTATTATCTCCTCTATTTATCCCCTAAACCTAACTTACCTTACTTGATCATCAAGCCAAAAAGAGGAAAGAGGGGCGCCGGGCATGGGGCGTAGGTCGGCCTTGGGCGCACGACACGCTGGGTTTGAATGGCTCGACCGGAAACTCGGTTAACACTTAGGAAAAATTATCGGGCTCGGTTCGACATAAAAATAAATTAAAATAATATTTGGAATTATATTTATAATCCATATTTTTTTATTTATATTTTGTACATATTAAATACATAAAAAACATTTAGGCAATTAGACAATTAGACACATAATAATAGTAATAATAACAATAATAATAACAATGATACTAATAATTATAATACAAATGGGCAAATGATAATAATAATAATATGTCAATAAAATACCAAATAATTCTTATTCAAACGGAGCGTTACAGGAACCATAAGTACCAAGCTCATTCGAGAATATCAAATAATTGAAAGGGATACCTGGGGTAAAATAGCCGCGGTTAGACTTGGGACACAGATCGTGCGCTAATAAACTCTTCCAATGTGCGCTAATAAACTCTCCTTGGAAACAAGGTCCCGATAAAAACGCTCCTCCTCGTCACGTCCCAGCGAAATGTCGATCTTCTCAGCAAGGTCGTCACTTACGTCAACGCGCGGGTTGTGGATTGAAATGAAAATAGCGACCTGTTAGCACAAAAAGAAAACGCATAATTAGAAAAACAGTCATAAAACAAGATGCTCACATAGGCCGGAAATGAAGCCAGAGAACGGGTGTCGAGCCGCTTCCGGCATCTGCCACGCGCCGGAGACCCAAAACTACTCCGACATGTACCCGTGCAATGAGTCTGGGACCTTGTATATGAGTGACTTGTCGACCCCAGGGGAGACCGAGTTGTAATAATTGTTGGTCTCCCCGGAGATCTTATAGACAAAAAGAGCCCTCACATCATCGCTCGTGGGGTCCGCCCAACCCTACTTGTAGAACAAGACGACTAGGCTTATCAGCCGGGCAAACACGATAGGCACGAGCTGGCTGATCCCGATGCCGAGGTCACCCAGAATATCGCTCAAAACTCCGAGCAACGGAAATTAGAGACCGAGCTTGATACTATGGCGATAAACCCCAAGGCAGCCTGCGGAGGACAATGGATATGCTCGTCGGCGTAAGGAGCAAAAATCCGAACCTCAGGACCAAAGCTCGCCTTGCCCCTTAGTTGCACTAGGTCAACATCTCCGAGGATCAACGGTGTATTCCAGGCCGTCAGTTTGGACGGAGACGCCCAAACACGCGGGGGTCGTCGCCAACTCCCTGGAGGAGCACAGGTAGCAGCCTCGACAATGGCATCAGTCTCGGCATGCTCACGGCCCATAGGCACTCGTTCACGGCCGCAGGTGTCGCCCTGGAAGGTCTCATCGACCAAACGCGGGTCAACGTCCAAGCCCTCACATGAGGACTCATCGTAAAGATCCACCCTTTCTTCGCCACCATCAGACGGGTTAGAGCCGAGGTCGATAATCTCTAGTGTAGGAAACTTTGAGGGTCCCTCTTCAATCGAACTCGAGGTCAGCACCGCTGGTCTGGAAGTAACACGGACATCCAAAATTGGTGTGATTCTGAGTGGCTACGCAATTCCCACCGCAGGAGGAGAGTACACAACCATCTCTCCAGCTTCTACCGCCGCGCGCTTTTCGCCCTCGCTGGAGAGGTTCACAGCAGAATCGAAAAAATCCAACATATCGAAAGAAGAAAAGAGAGAAATGGACAAAGAAATTACTGAGAAGAAACTCCGAGCGCCGCTCTGCAGAAAGCTCTGAAAACCCTGAAAATCACCTTCAAATCGCTCTGAAAATCCTGAAAGTTGTTCGCTCAAAATCGCAGAAAAGGTAAATATCTCGTAAGGAAGACGATGAAACTTATATATAGGAGTTTTCGACTAATCACGGTGCGACGCGTGGCATGTCTTTTGAAATTAAAAAATTAAATTTCAAACTATTCAAATCGAACAACTGCGATCGAAACAATCTAACGGTTCGAGGACAACCACGAGTGCGCCACGTGGCCTTATAACCGCCATCTTGCTAAACGACACGACGCGCAACATAGATGAACCATATGACGCCATGTAGAAAGGTCCTGAAACGGCACGATTTTTCATGGCCGACAAAAATCTTAACGACCACATCGCATTAATGGACCCGTCGCTTCAGATCACGTCATCAATGCGCAGAAGTCGCAGAAATCTTCAAAGTTAAACAAAGGAGCCAAACTCGCAAGCAAATATACCGAGGTGGGGTTTGACGAACTCGGACACATTTCAAGATGACGACCTTAGACGAGACGCCGAAGTCCTCTCACTAAAGCTTGGGGGCCTGTATGTTGACATCTGAGTTTGCCGAAAGGAAACCGGATAGGGATAACCCCAAAAGCCGGACAGGGGAACCAGTCGAGTGTGGAAGTGCCGAGCTGAATTTAAAAATCAAATAGCCGCCGCACCTGTCTGGCGTTGTTCACGAGGTCGGCACTCGCGTCTCAACTGAGGGTGCCCACCTCACAAGCTGCCGGTATGAAGGAAAGGTCTGGAAGGTCTATGGAAGACATTCCTCTCAAAAGCCGACCTGAAAGTTTAGGGCGGCCACCCCAGGTACGGGCGCGGGGCTCGATTATAATATAAAATTACCACTTGGAGAGTGTTCATTGGTGATTAGACAAGCCATCATAGCCTGCCACCCTACAACATCTAGCCCTGCCATAAAGCCTGCCAACATTAAATGCCCACCACTACAAGAAATTTGCCAAAAAGTGACGAAATTTATATGACGAAAAAAAATTCGTCAATGTATATTGCCTTATGGTGACGAATTTAAGAAATCGTCATTACATCATTGCATATGGCTACGACTACTACATTCGTCATCTTAGAATTTACTTTTCGTCACATAATAGTTTTTTTTCATGACAATGCACCTTAATCCGTCACATATACATCTATATTCGTCACATGTATATAAAATGTGACGACATTAAATGTGACAAACAAACTGCCGTCATTGTTGTTGTCATTTAAAATGACGCTTATGATTAATTCGTCATTATATAATTATTTATTGTGACAATACATTATAATACAACTAAATTCGTCACATTAATGCATAATATGACGAAATTCAGTGTGACGAAATAAATATTGTTGTTTATTTTTTATTTATTTAAAATGACGCTTACAAAAAATTCGTCAATATACATATATATATATATATATATATAACGATTAGTTATATTTCATCTAAATTCGTCACATTAATACATATTATGATGAAATTCACTACGACGAAAAAAATTCATGGTTTTCTTTGTATTTGAAATGACACTTACAAAAAAATCGTCATTATATAATTTTGTTTTGTGACGATTAGTTATAATACATGTAAATTCGTCACGGTAATACATATTATAACGACTCACTGTGACGAATCAAAATCGTTGTGTTTTTTATTGTATTTAAAATGACGCTTACGTACAATTCGTCATTATATAACTTTTTTTCTGACGATAAAATATAATACATCTAAATTTGTCACATTAATACATATTATAACGAAAGACACTGTGACAAAAAAATCGTTGTGTTTTTTATTTTATTTAAAATGACGCTTACACATAATTCGTCATTATATAACTTTGATTTGCTATGAACTTTTCTCATAATTGGGTTAGTAACCATCACAAAATTTATATTACTTATCAAAATATACCTTTTTATGACGTCTTCTATTTTTGTCACTAATATCTTATATTGTGTTACGACATCATTTTTCACAAATATCATTTGTCGTATTTATTGATATGTAATAGTCACACATTTCACTATAAATGCACTTTTTGTGATGATTCACACTTCAGTCACAAATATTATATATCATATCTTATTATGGTCCGAGAGGACACAAACAAAGAATCGTGCTACATCAAATTCACATGTCCTTTCCCATTTGTTGAGAGTCAATTTAGCTCAGGGCATCTCCAACCCTGGGCTACATTGATAGATTACACTAGAGTTGTGTAAATTTTATCCTCCAACCCTGCGCTATTTTTATGCGCTAAAATATAGATTTCTACAGTACTGCGCCACATCTGGCGCAATACTATTCATCTGCGCTAGCTTTAATCTTTTTTTTTTTTTCATTTGCACTAGCTTTAATCTTTTTTTTTCAACTGCGCTGATTTAATTTTTTTTTTCTTTTTTAATATAATTTTGTTTTTTGTGGAGTTCATACTTTTTTGTTGTTTATATTATATATAATGTTTTTATGTAATGTTTTTGTATAACATTTTATATAAAATTAAATATATACAAATATATTAAAATTTAGTTAAAATAAAAATTAAGTAAAAAAAAATACATTTAATGTAGAGTGAGATGTAGTTTTTTATTCATTGATGTATTATATATACCAATTCATTTGAAATAAAAATAAATAAAATATATTTTTATTATTTTGGTAATAAATATTTATATAAGCAATTTATTTGAAATAAAAATAGAATAAAAAAATAATATATTTGAAATGGAGTAAAATGTAGAGATAAGGCTGGAGACGAATGATTAACGTAGAGTAAAGTCCGCGGGTAGAGTTAAGGGCTGGAGATAGTCTCAATGATATGCAACTTTAAACCTCTTTCTACCTTCTCATACGTTACGTTTTTTAGTTTCATATGGCTGCATCCACACTACTAACCACCTTAACAAGCCAAGAACTTATAAGCTGATTAATGACGCGAGCACCACTACTAGACTTAATCAACATACAGAAGATCCAATGACTTCAAATTTAAACAAACTTAAACAGGCAAAACCATTCAATGTGGTTTCTCCTTCAGTGCAAGAAAGTCAACCTAAAAGGGGAATTTAGAAGATAACCGAAAAGACAATAGGTCAATAATAAGCAGACAGCCTACATATGAAATATGCAATTGAACAAGAGTTCCATTTCAAGCCAGCATCTATTCATGGGACATAGTTCGACAATCTATATCTGTATTATGTCAGCTACACAGATATTGGCATCTTACCACCCTAGTTTTACATCTCAAACATAACAAAGATAAGCATTTGGAATTCCTTTTGATATCACATTAGTCTACAGAAATCAGTGTGGTGGCAACTAGGTCAAATCAACCTCTACATCCTCTTCGCAATCTCAAACCTGGAAAAAAAATGTTAAAACCCGTGATGCAACCATCTTACTTAAGAAATGAATGACAAACATATAAAAGAAAAACAAGATCGAAGGATGCTTCCAAAGGCAGCTTTCAACAAGTCAATTCTTGATACACATCTTGTAGACATTTCAAAGTTGTTTGGTGCAAAGACTCCTGACAGCATTTAGTCCGAGAAATGATACCTGTTGGACTCTAATGTTTTTGCTACACGACACAACATACAAATTTGGGTACATGGCCTTTTTGTATGACTCACAAACAATTGTTAATTTAGATTGATAAAAGGCTAAATTCTTTTCACCTCCTAATGCATCTTTCCTTTTTATCCTACTTGAAACTCTGAATATGCTATTGTTCAATTCATAATATCAAACTATTTCTCATTTTCATAATTCATGTTCATCAATTCCTACGTGTACCGTCTGTAATACACCTACAACACATTAGATTAAATTTACTAATAGTTCCAGCCTTATCATGAGAAAACCAACGATCACCAAGAAAAGAATGGATATATTATTCATCTTCAAGCTAATATATTCAAAGTTTCCAATGAATGAAATTTTTTTCACGCAAAAGCATTTTCAGCCCCGTAAAATACAGGAAAAAACATAAACAAAACATAATGCATCACCAACTTGCCATCAATTTAAAGATAACACTAAAAACTTGTTCATAAATATTAATTATAGAAAGAACATGAGTTCATAATGAGCTCGCTACTCACCTTTTTTCACACTAAAACAACAAAAAAAAAATAAAAATTATGGCCAAAATAATCAAGACTTGGCAGTAAATTCAATTTCTATAGACCAGCCATCCTTTTTTCGTGTCTGCATAGAAATATTATGCGTCATCAAAAGACAAGCAACAAATAAAGCACATGATAACACATAAAAATATAGGAATATACATTCGAATGATCAATCATTAATCTCACAAGTCACAACCAAACCAGTCAATGTCGTCATCACTATCAGAATCTTGTACACTACTACAATAGTCGACTAAGGTGTCATTGGGCTCATCTTCAATGACATCATCTATGCTTACGAGCTCTGCAACATCCGATTTTGTTTCTATCATTGATTCCTTAATATCTTGAGAAATAGATGCATGAATTACATCCTTATCATATGTTTTATTTAAAAACGAACTCATGCAAACAGACATGTTACCAGTCATGTTTAGTCATGTTTTTTTAACACAGATCATAAATCAAAAAGTTATACTTGATCATAATGGCACCTGTTATCATTTACCTTAAACTCTTTTCTCGAATATGATATGCAACTCGAGATCTCAAAAGCGAAGATTTCCAAGGGATGATTCAAGAAGAAAACTGATTCAGTCTAAGAAAATCCAATAGTTAGAACTATCTAAGTCAGTAGTCATCAAGGTCCAACGACACTAATTTTGTATGTACTATTATAAAGAATACGAACTAATGGATACATCCAAAACTAGCAGAACGTAGTAGCTTCAAACTTAAAGATATATATTACTCTGCAAGCAAAACATATTGACGTCTGCTTCTCTATCCAGAAAACAAGATTTTTTTTCAATCCTTAACATTATTAGCTAGTTGTTCATATGCTATAAATTAATACAGTGAAAATTAATAGCTCTTTTGTTTAAAGCGCAATACACACACACACACACACGGGCACTAGTTGTTTATATGTTATAAATTAAGATGAAAAGGAGATAGAATGACGGAGCTAGCTAGAGAGTAATTGATTGGGTTGAGTATATTAGAAGAAGAGACATATTGATTAGTATTACGGCGAGGGCCTCGGGCTCTCTGAGGCCGAAGACTGGCAATGTGAGGGAATTAAAGAATTTTAGCAGTAAAACGCGCTTGCCCATTGGAATGGAAAACGATAAATTTGAAATGGAGAAAAGGATTCTTATGGTCTCAAAGACTTGGTGCCACCTGGACGAAAGAGGCGGCCGTCTAATGTATCTAGACAAGTAGAAAGCACTGGCCTTTTAAGGTCCCAAAAGAATTTTGCTTCTTTTCCTGCCCGGAAAATAACATTTAGGATGCGATGCTCACATCATTAACGATATGGATGAATCGCAAGATAATGTTGGTGCTTTCTCATTTAGTTCTCCAGTAATGAAAGAAGCTGCTGAAAGAAGGAACAAATATGATTCACATTTTGGAGAAAATGGTGGGAGGAAGAAATTAGAAAAACCACGGGAGAAAAAACACAGTAAAAACACCTTTAACTGGTGATGCCTTGGTTGCACTTTTGCAGCAGAAGTTGAAGGAATTGAATTATGAATAGGATGGTTTCGAGAGCAAAGCATTTGGGAAAACTACTTCGATGATACTACAGAGCTAATATGTGCCTTGCTAAACTCGCAGGTTACATATGCGAGGAAAGTTGCAGACTGAGATAGCTAAGCACTTACCCTGAAGGACTGATAACGAGATCAAGAATTTATGGAATTCTTGCATCAAGAAAAAGCTCCTTGCTCAGGGCTTGGATCCGAACACTCACAACTTCCTATCCACCAAAACAACTACTACTAATACTTCTTCTTCTTCTTCATATAGAATTTATATCATTAAAAACAACAACAATAATGCTACTAATTATAAACACCATTCTCTGGTACAACACATGACTTTCACTGCGGGTACATCCTGATCATCGAGCCTGTTTTCAACAGTAGGACAAACAAGTAAACAACCCAATGCTGCCTTTTCTTCCAACTACCCGAAATGAAAAATTACCTTGTGCCTTTTCTTCCACGAGTGACGACGACCAACTTCCGGCAGATAACCGGCGACATCGTCGGCGAGAGGTACGTGTTTCTATTTTTCTTTTCTTTTTCTTTTTATTCTTTCCCCTTCTTGCTTCAGACCTTCTCCTCCTGTGACGCCGCTGGTTGTGGAAGTTGCCTGTTGCGGTTAAACTTCCGTCGCTGGCGAATACTCTGGTGGGACCTGAGCGCGAATTTACTGCCAACTGCCAAGTGCCGTTGTGTTGGGACTTCTCTTTTCTCTTTGATGTTTGTATGTATGTGTGCAGAGTAAGAGAAGACTTGTCAATTTAATTGAATTAGAGATTTTTAATTGAGTGTTAGAGACTTCTAAGAATTTTAATTTGAGTTTATAGATTTTAAACTAGTACGTAACCCGTGCGATGCACGGACTGTATTTATTTTGGAGAATATAATAATTTAAAGTGTATTAAAAAATAAAATAGTGATATTACATAGGTATATTGCGAAATCATAAAATATTCATCATTAAAAAAAGTATATTATTAAGAACCTTATTGTACA
>CACSLK010027837.1:3827525-3839284 GCA_902706635.1 Striga hermonthica | reverse complement strand
TCTCCTTGTAGGTGCCGAGTTATATCTTGCTAATAAATTGGTAGCGAATGATATATCTGGTCTAGTGCAATTAGCAAGATACATAAGGGCTCCTATTGCACTCATATATGGTATTTCAGGACCAAGTATTTCTTCATCTTTATCACAAGGTCGAAATGGATCCTTTTCGACATCTAATGTTCGATTGACCATTGGGGCACTAAGTGGATTGGCCTTGTCCATATTGAATCGTTTTAGTATTCTTTTAGTGTAATTAGATTGATGGACAAATATCCCATTTCGGACCCGTTCTATTTGCAAGCCGAGACAATATTTGGTCTGTCCGAGATCTTTCATTTCAAATTCGCCTTTTAGTAAAGTGACTGCTTCTTGAATTTCATTTGTAGTCCCAATAATATTAAGATCATCGACATAGACAGCAATTATCACAACTCCATCTTGTGATCTTTTTATAAAAACACACGGGCATATTTGATTATTTATGTATCCCCGTTTAAGCAATTGTTCACTCAAACAATTGTACCATATACGCCCGGATTGTTTCAAGCCATACAATGATCTTTGCAGTTTTATCGCACATAACTCTTTAGGTTTGGACTTTAGTGCTTCGGGCATTCTAATTCCTTCTGGAATTTTCATATAAATGTCAGCGTCTAGTGATCCATATAAGTAAGCAGTCACAACATCCATAAGACGCATCTCAAGATTTTCATGGATGGCCAAACTAATCAAGTATCTGAAAGTAATCGCATCCATAACAGGGGAATATGTTTCATCATAATCAATCCCAGGCCTCTGGGAGAATCCCTGAGCTACAAGGCGAGCTTTATATCTTGTGATCTCATTTTTCTCATTTCTTTTTCTGACAAAAACCCACATGTACCCAAATAGGTTTTATGTCTTTGGGTATAATGGTTATAGGTCCAAACACCTTTCGTTTATTAAGCGAATTTAACTCGGCTTGAATAGCACATTTCCACTTCTCCCAATCATGTCTTTTTCTGACATTCAATCATAGACTTTGGTTCAGGATCCTCAACTTCTTTATCAATTTCTTGTGATACCATATATGTGAATGCATCATCAATGATCTCATCACGTTTCCAAAGTTTCCCATTATTTACATAATTGATCGAGATTTCAATATTTTCATTTCGTCCCAAAATTTTTCCATCATCTTGATTCTTTTTCAAATTCGAATCTTGAATTTCTCTTTTCTTTCGAGGATTCTTATCTTTAGACCCCACTGTCTTCCTCGTTTCAATCGTGCCTTTAATTCATTGGGCACATCGTCATTTGCCATTTCTTTTGTAATTTCAATTCGAGCAGGGGCATTTATAGCTGCAACATGTGATTTTGTCACCCTTTTTGTGTCAGTAAATGCATCTGGCAATTGATTTGCAATATTTTGCAGATGTATGATCTTTTGAACTTCTTGCTCTCTTTGTTTGGTGGGAGGATCAAGATATAATAGTGATGATGTTCTCCATTCAATATTTCTTTCAATTGACTTTTCATTCCCACCTAAAGGGGAAAATAATTCTTCATTAAAATGACAATCATCAAACCGAGCTGTAAAAACATCACCTGTCTTTGGCTCAAGATATTTTATTATTGATGGAGATTCATATCCAACATATATTCCCAACCTTCTTTGAGGCCCCATTTTCGTACGTTGGGGCGGAGCAATTGGTACATACACTGCACTACCAAAAATTCTTATATGTGCAATATTTGGTTCTCGACCAGATGCCAACTGTAATGGCGAGTATGTATGATGTGCACTTGGCCTTATGCGAATTAGATTATCTGCATGCAGAATAGCATGTCCCCATACTGAAATGGGCAGTTTTGTTCTCATTATCAATGGTCTGGCTATAAGCTGCAGTCGTTTAATCAATGATTCTACTAGACCATTTTGAGTGTGAACATGTGCTACAGGATGTTCAACATCAATTCCCACTGCCATACAATAATCATTAAATGCTTGAGATGTAAATTCTCCAACATTGTCCAGTCTGACCCTTTTGATAATATAATCGGAGAATTGAGCCCTTAATTTGATAAGTTGGGCAAGCAATTTAGCAAATGCCACATTTCTAGTGGATAACAGACTCACGTGAGACCATCTACTAGAAGCATCAATTAACACCATAAAGTATCTGAATGGACCACAAGGTGGATGAATAGGTCCACATATATCACCATGAATCCTTTCTAAAAATAATGGTGATTCATGCCCGACTTTAGTATGTGATGGTCTTATTATCAATTTCCCTTGAGAACATGATGCACATGTCAATTCATGTATTTGCAATATCCTCTGATTTTTTAACGGATGTCCACTAGAATTTTCAATAATTCTTCGCATCATTATCGAGCCAGGATGACCAAGTCTATCATGCCAAAGTTTAAACATTTCATTCGCCTGTGACTTTGTTGCAGCATAAGTCTCAATAATATAAATGCGGGTGTAATATAAGCCCGATGATAAAGCTGGCAATTTCTCCAAAACACATTTATTTCCCGCAACATTTGAGGTAATGCAAAGATATTCAACTCCCCCTTCATTCATTGTTTCAACATGGTATCCGTTCATTCGGATATCTTTAAAACTCAACAAGTTTCTTGTTGATTTCGGGGAGAATAATGCATCATTCAATGTAAACTTTGTACCTCCCATCATAAAAAATATGGCTTTTCCAGAACCCTCAATTATCTTTGCATTTCCAGATATTGTGTTTACTTTTGCTTTATTTAACTTCAAGTTGACAAAATATTTTCTGTCCTTGAGTATAGTATGAGTTGTGGCACAATCTGCAAGACATATATCTCCATTTTGAATTCGAGACCAATCCATGATCTAAAAGAAAACAACATTATTATTGATCAAATTTGAAATACAGATACAACTAGTACAAACACGCAAATACAACAAAAACTTATAAAGCAATAAAAGAAACAGGATAATCAGTTGTTCTCTTGGTCATTTCCAGCTCTTTCTTCAAATACCGCATCAGCAAAATCCAAGTTCAACATGTCATCGATGCCATAGTCATCATCTACACGTGTTGTATTATTTTCAGATGATTCCCCAACTATAAAATTAGTTTCTACATTTTTATCTTTTGATTTCTGGGAATCATTATATTTATCAACAACGTGTTTCGGAGCACGACAGTTTCGTGCCCAATGTCCCGTCTTTCCACATCGATAACATGCATTTTCATTATTATTCTCCGTCATTATTTTGTTCAAATTTTGGCTGGAAATTACTCCCCCTTTCATAATTTTGGACATAGCCACGGCCTCGTCCACGATAATTCCCTCGGCCCGAGTTGTACCCTCTGTGAAATTTGAAGCCTTGGTCAAATCGGCGATCTGGGCCATATCCACGGCCACGGCCACGTCCACGACCCCGACCACGTCCCGAGGTATTTCCACGCACACATGTCTGGCTGTTTTCAGTTCCGGTTCCCTGTTTAGATATTACAGCATTTATTTCAGGGACCGCAATAGACCCCGTGGGTCTAGATTCATGATTTTTCATCAACAACTCGTTATTTTGTTCAGCCAACAGCAAACAAGAAATCAACTCAGAATATTTTACAAAGCCTTTTGCTCTGTATTGTTGCTGCAATAGTACATTTGAAGCATGGAACGTGGACAACGTTTTTTCCAGCATATCATAATTAGTTATGTTTTCTCCGCATAATTTCAATACCGAACAAATGCGGAACATGGTCGAATTGTACTCGTTAACAGTTTTGAAATCTTGGAAGCGTAATTGCATCCATTCGTAACGAGCCCGGGGGAGAATCACCATTTTCTGGTGATCATACCTTTCTTTCAAGGCTTTTCATAGATCTGCAGGATCTTTAACAGTTAAATATTCATTTTTCAAAGCCTCATTCAAATGATGCCTCAGAAATATCATTGCTTTAGCTTTATCCTGTATTGATGAATCATTTGGGGATATTATTGTTTTTTCCAATCCCCTTGCCGCCAAATGAATTTCGGCATCCAATGTCCATGAGATATAATTTTCCCCAGAGATATCGAGAGCTTCGAATTCGAGTTTGACCAGATTTGCCATGATAACTATAAAATAAAACATCAATGCTGAGATTCGAAAAAATTACATATACAATCATTAATTCTTCAAGACGTACACAAGAGCAAATACTAAACACATTGGCCTAATACATAAAATTTAAATCCAACAGTACGATACATCATTTTGAAAATTAGGAAAACATATATAATAAACAAGATAATGGTAATTATAAGTAATGGATCAAACATTTTTTTTTTTCTTAAAACAATATATTTTGAGTGTATGTATTATGAAAATTAATTGTAGTGTTATATATAGATATTGGTAAATAGCCGTTGCAATATAGCCGTTAAGTAGCCGTTGGAACCAAATTTAATGATATAATATATGCTAATTAATCATTTATGATCATAAAATTCTAATTAATCATGTATATTACCTTAAAATTTTTTTCGAATTATTTGATGAATATTTTCGCGAATATAACAAAACAAGTAAAAAAATGCTCCACATTATTTGATAAATTTTATGTTAAGTACAAGAATAAACAGTTATAAATTTCACGCCACATTACTGGGTAAACCATTTTTATGGGTGTTAAGTATAAATAATAACATTTATTACAACTTGAAAAATAATCCATAAGCAAATTTAATAATATCATATCACCACATATTATTGACTATGGCATAGCCTAATTAGCCAATAATAATGGTAACGTGTAGATAATATCATATTTAGTATACATATCTCGACTGTGGCAGAGCCTAACTTGTCAAGAATAATGGTAATATATATATATTTTTTACTGTGGCAGAGCCTAACTTGTCAAAAATAATAGCAATATGTATATATATCCTTGACTGTGGCAGAGCCTAACTTGTCAAGAATAATAGTAATATGTATATATATCCTACCTTTCTTGACCGGGTAGAGCGTTCGTGCTGATAACGTGTTATAAAATACGGGGAATATAAAGAACACAATGTATAAGAACCGGATATAAATTACAACAAGCTTTTCTTCCTTTTCTTCTCACTTCTCGGTACCAAAAATTACATTGCTTCTGGCCCCTTTTATAGATGAGTGGGCACACATTTCAATACAAATGGAATATGATAATATATGATAAGAACATATTAAATATAATGTATGGTAAGATTCATTAGGAGTGGTAAATTCCACTTTTTACATAACAGTGTAGAATTTGTAGGATTTTGTTAGAAAGAATTGCTAATTCAGTAATATAACGTGTAAAATTTGTAGAAATATCTGATTTTTTAAAAATCACTATGAAGGTAAAATGCTTCACATAACATTTACCATAAAAACAAAAGGATGATGATAAAATCAAAACGATTTGTATGTAAATACATACAGTTTGTATCTAATAAATTTCCTAAAAAAATTGTTAACAGAATAGCTATCAATGCCATATGTAAATGCAATTTGCATTCTGTTTTTAAAGGCACCTACAATGAATGCAATAAATATTTTTATTTAAATTAAATTTTAAAATTACCATTTTTAGTATGTAATAAAAGTTTTTGTAAGAAAAGACTTTCTGAAAAAGATTTAATCTTATTCTTATTATATATATATATATATATACATATATATATGTTTAAATATTATTGAGGGTATAGATTATGATGAGACCTTTTTGCCAGTAGCTATGTTTAAGTCCATTCGTTTCTCTTGGCTGTAGGCGCTCATATGGATTATGAGGTCTGACAGATGGATGTCAAGACGGCTTTCCTTAATAGAACACTTCAGGAAGACATCCACATGCAACAACCAGAGGGATTCATTGCTGAAGGTCGTGAGCATCTAGTGTGTAAGATTAATAGGTCCATTTATAGATTGAAGCAAGCTTCGAGGTCTTAGAATATTCGGTTCGATGAAGTGATCCAGTCGTACGGGTTCACTCAATATCCGGATGAGCACTGCATGTACAAGAAAATCAGTGGGAGCGTGGTGGTGTTTCTTGTGCTGTACATAGATGACATACTTTTTATTGGAAACAATAAGAAGGAGTTGTAAGACGTAAATGTGTGGTTGTCTAAGCAGTTTGATATGAAGAACTTAGGAGAAGCATGACACATTCTTGGTATTAGGGTCGTTTGAGACTGTAAGAAGAGAATCTGTGCTTATCCCAGTCTTCATACATAGATACTGTCTTGGTTAGGTTCAACATGCAGGATTCCAAGAAAGGTACCTTGCCTTTCAGGAAAAGAATCCCTCTCTCTAAGGAGATGTCTCCCAAGACGTCTCAAGAGATTGAGAACATGAAGACAGTTCCTTATGCATCGGCAGTAGGAAGGCTTATGTATGCTATGCTTTGTACCAGACCAGATATCAGCTATGCTGTTGGCTTAGTAGCTAGATATCGAAGTAATCCGAGTAGGGAACATTGGTCTACGGTGAAGCATATACTCAAGTACTTGAGAAAGACTAAGGAGTACATGTTAGTTTACCGTGCAGACAACTTGTTACCTCTGGGTTATAGTGATTCTGATTTTCAGTCAGATAGGGACAAAAGTAAGTCAACCTTTGGTTATGTGTTTACCTTGTGAGGTGCAGCCATTTCATGGAGGAGTGCTAAGCAGAAATGTGTGGCAGACTCCACCATGGAAGCCAAGTACATAGCAGCCTCAGAGGCAGCGAAAGAGGCAGTTTGTCTTAGAACTTCTTAGTGGACTTAGAGGTGATTCGGAGTTGCCACGTGGTATTACCGTGTACTGTGATAACAGTGGAGCAGTAGAAAACTCAAGGGAACCACGAGCCCACAGAACAAGCAATCATATACAGCGCAAGTACCATCTGATTTGAGAGATAGTTGGTAAAAAAGACGTTGATGTTGCCAAGATTGCATCTGAGGACAACTTAGCTGATCCTTTCACGAAGAGTTTGCTGGAGAAGGTCATTGTCAAACACGTGAAAGGAATGAGAGTCAAGTGCATGGCGATAGAATCGACATAGGTCTTTTAGGATAACAGATTGATAGGACTGTACTTGCAAAAGCGAAAGCTTTAAATATAAGTGGGAGATTGTTAGTGTTATATACTGAAAGCTTGGCTTTGGATGATATTACACTTTTACCCTTTATGAATGAAAAACATGTAAGATTAAGAAAGTTCTACATTCTGTTGTTTTACATTAGATAGTGTGGGTCGTCATCGGACGAACCGAAAATCATACTATCAGTTAGTCGCGAAACAAGAATAAATGGTTCACAACCTAGATGGACATGAACACCCCATCGGAACAGTTGTAGTGTCAACTGTACAGTTTGTCTTGGCTGATTAGTTGCACTAGTACATTTATGTTGTTGATAGCCGAGTTAGCCCAGAACGAACCGGAGACTTGACCTCTCAGGACCAGGGGTGAAGACCCGGTCTGATACCGAGGTGCCGAGCTGTGTCAAAGATTAAAGATATGCAGAGCAACCGTGGGAACGTTTCCCTAGACCGGCACCTGGCTCAGTCCGGACAGAAGCCGACCTGGAGGGTGTCGGACAGGAAGTAAGTTATTTGCCGCCTCACGGACACGTTCGAGTAAGGTGCCGACCTGAAGATCCGGGGTGGCCGACCAGAGGGAAAGGGCGGAAGCCGATGAGCATTAAAATATTCCCACTTGGAAGGCCATCATTGGATGATGGGACAGGTTATCATAGCCTAGCACCCTACCATCAAGCCTAATCAATAAAGCCTACCAGCATTAAATGACCCCCATGCTGGCATTTAATGCCTGACAAGTAATGATTGAAGAAACCTCAAATCGTATTAAATGCACGTTAGAGGGACGCCGAACTGCTCTGCGAGGCCACTGTGCGACAAGACCGGTGAACAGTAGCTGAACAGTACCACATTAAAGACTACTATAAATAGCAGCTCATTTCATTTATTTTGGGTTGTTGAATCTCAACTAATTCTGCTATCTCTCTACTTTCTCTCTCTAAAGTTGTAAGAAACTCATTGTAAGAATTGTAAGTATATCGCAAGTGCCGACCTCGTACGAGAGGCCGACCTCGTGATCGCCTAATAAAACCGTAATTAAACCAAATCATCCTTTCGTTTTCAATCTTTTGTTTTCAACATTTATCATTTTAACCGTTGACCGAAAACGCTCGTCAACATATGTATTGAACAGGATCCCAGAGAGGAGCAGTTCGTTTTATACTGATCGTCGTAAACGAACTAGACCTCGGTTAATTACTGCGTACTCTTAACCGTAAGATGTTAAACAGGCATATATGTGTAGTACTTATTACTTTGATTCACATGGGTGAGGCTTAGTGAACTGGGCCAATAAACCCTCTGTCTTGGGTAGTATTGCTACATGTAGGATGTGCTGTTAGGATATTTGCGGTCACCATGTGCGTTAGTTTGAGGTAAAAATTCATTTTTGGTCCATTATATTGGTCATTTTCCAGAAATGGTCCACTAATTTGGCGGACATCAAACTTGATACAATAAGTTGTAAAATTCATCATTTTTGGTCCATTAATCACTCGGGCTGGATAAGTGAGCCTACGTGGCGGACATCAAACTTGTCCACGTATTCGCCCGATAAAATGCCACGTAGGCTTATGGACCAAAATGATGAATTTCACAACTTATTGTATCAAGTTTGATGTCCGCCAAATTAGTGGACCATTTCTGGAAAATGACCAATATAATGGACCAAAAATGAAATTTTTCCGTTAGTTTGATGATGTCCCCGGAGTGAGTTCATGAATGAATGTTATGCAAAACCCTGCAGGTGGATTAAATTCTGGAATAATATGAATGTGATGAACGAGCGCTAGCTTCGGTGAAATAATAATAAATTAATTAATTATTGATTGCATGTAATCGAATTAATTAATGGATATTATATCTTAAGCATGAGGAGATAAATCGAGTAAGTATTATTAGAGTCTAAATTGTAAATTGGGCTGGGAAAATGGAGTGCAATAATATTATGACACATTTAATATTATTTAATTAATTAAAATAAATGGATTGGTCCACAAGTAATTTAATTAATTAAGGAGTTAATTCTAATCTCCTAAGGGT
Source organism: Striga hermonthica (assembly GCA_902706635.1). Classification (NCBI taxonomy): domain Eukaryota; kingdom Viridiplantae; phylum Streptophyta; class Magnoliopsida; order Lamiales; family Orobanchaceae; genus Striga; species Striga hermonthica. Next base: position 3,830,167 of record CACSLK010027837.1, on the reverse strand, counting down.
CCCTACTGTAGCTCTATATATACATCATTAAACTCATGGGAAGAGAACATATGAATCATTATTCACGCCAATCACGCCGCCAATCTCTCTCTCTCTCTCTCTCTCTCTCTCTCTCTCTCTCTCTCTTATTTATTTCCCATACGAGTTTTATCCTCTACTTGTTGTTGCACCAGTACAAGGTTAAGAGGTATTTGAGATATATAGTAGAAGATCTGTAGGTAGACTGAAACGAAATATATTTTATCAAACAGAATTAACCGGTGGTCCGATCAAGGCGTGCAGCATACACAGACGACCTTCTCGACGAGATATTTCCATCGCCGCCGTCCGACGCCTTATGCGCCACCGAAAGGTCCTAGACTGCAAGTTTGGTCTTCATCCATTTGCACCCGTTTGATACGATTTTCGATCTGATCTTGTTCGTGCAACCCTAAGACGTGATTTGCAGTCAACCATTCATTGGTGTGTTGTGTACGACCATCCAAAAAATCAGCCAGATTGCCATAAATTTTAAGCCGTAAGTTCTCTACTCAAACATTTAGATGCGCTACGCATAAGTTTATGTTTGGCTGTTGAATTCGTAATTTGTACATAACAAGATTCTCATAGATCCCAATAGCGACCTTCTCCTCGACTGCGGCATCCGCCTCCTTACCCACCCCTGAAGTGCCAGCCTCGACCTCTGCCGCCTCCTTCGTCACTACCTCGGCCTCCAGCCCTGGCAGACTCCTCGGTCTCTTCCATCTCAGCCACCACAGTCAGCACGGTGCCGCACCTGGGCTAGAACTCGGGGTCTGGGTCGGCCTCAGGCCTAAATGCCTCATACTCTGGCAACAACTCCCTGGGAGAAAGATGCCATGACTCGGTGGAGGGGATGGCTCCAAACTTCTGAAAACAGATGATCACGTCACCGGCCCAACCCCGGAGCCTATGAACCACCGTGGCCTCGTCGTCATCGACCTCGCATACCATTCCCCCAAAATCTATACTGTACCCCGTCGCCTTCTCGTGAAGGATCGCTCGAAAATCTTCGAGAGAGAGCACCCCGACGTCGAGCTGCTGGAATAGCCAGTAAAGGTTTAATGTCGCCGACATGTCCATGCTCTGCATCATCTCCTCAAAATATTGAACTTGGACCTCGGCGAAGGCCAAACGCGGAGGCAGAGCAATGGGTTCGCCGTCAATATGCTTCGCAGCTTCTTTCAGAAAGCACACCTGGAAAGCAAAGTCCGTCTCCCCAGATTCATGGGGACGTAAGTTGACGTCCCAACCCGGTGGACCAGGGCCGAAATCTCCCTAATCATGCCCTCCTCGGCCCTCTTCTTCTTGGGAGGAGGCGAGGCGCCGCTATGGCCTTCTGTCGCCATTGTGCCCTCGGACTTCTACAAGTCCTCATCACGAGCCCACTTTGGCCGGGTCTCAGCATCACGGTTGGTCCTACTGTCCCCGAAGTCGACCTCGGGACCGCGGCCACCAGACTGGCCACCGGTACTGCCACCACGGCCACCAGGTTGGCCCCCGCGAGACGAGCCCATCACCGGCGCAGTAGCTGCAGCAGCATCAACTTTTGGAGGCGCCAGGGATGAGGAGGTTGAGGTAGGAGGAATGCTGGATCCCCCCGCCGAAGTCGAGCCTGGAGGTTTCTTGGTCGACTTCATCATAAAGGACATTCTGCTCGCCATCTTTTTTCGTTCTTTCAAAGGGTTGGGGTTGGCGCGCGCGTGCTTGTTTGCTTCCTTTACAGAGCGAAGCCCGTAGACTCGATGCAGCGGGTAGTAAACTGTTAAGACGAAGGAAACTGTAACACCCCACTTTGATTTTACAGAAATTTCGGTCATTCCAAAAATCAATAAACAATTTTTTGAGATCATTTTCGAAATCCAATGGGTGTTAAACAACATTTTTCATAGCCCAAGTCTTATCTGGGCGCACGAGGATTCATTACTCGGTTTTCACAAGGTTTTCATTAACTGAAATCATATCACATGACAAAGTACTCAACATGAATATTCAAACCTCATAAAACCAAACATCATAATTTCAAGAATAAGGGTTCATCAAGTATTCCCAACATCAAAACAAATCATAAGTTTTGAAAAAAAAGTTTTCATAAGTCTCAACATAAAAGGTTCAACAAGACCTCATTTATTCTAACGGAAGCAAAATAAATATGCATAATTAAAGGACCGACCTACACGTCTTTCCTCGTCACCCGACACCTGCTTAACCTGCATCCGTGAAGAGCAGGTGGAGATGAGCACAAGATGAAAATGAGTGCCCACCACTATGCACGTATATCACAATAATAAATAATGTAAAGAAGGTATGGTCGCAGCATGAACATAAATCAATTTTTCTGTCACGTCTCCTAATCACATCACAACATATTACCCATGTGTACACATCTTTCGTTAGCCACGGAAAGGAGATAAATTACCCTAACTCATGGGGGTACGTGCAATACAACAAGACACGGCCTTTCATTAGGTCTTACGGAGACTTACCTCGCAAGGATAACCGTATTACATCGACGGGGACAATCGTACCGATGGCCGAATCAGCTCACGCCGATAGGCTACATGGTTTACATACATACTTAAATCATACCAACCCAACATTAAAGTAAACACATACGGCATAGC
>CACSLK010027837.1:3782562-3796911 GCA_902706635.1 Striga hermonthica | reverse complement strand
TTTATGCTTTGGTTAGGAGCTTTATTACTCTAATTTTCCGGCAAGTTTCCGGCGACATCATTTTATTTCAAGATTCGAACTTTTCCATTTGGTGTTCTTCACGCATGCATTAGGAGAGTGGGTAATTAGATTTAATCCTCATTACTTCGATTTTGCCCCTTTTTGCTTATGATGTGTTTCAAGGTGAAGGTGGTTGCTTGTTGAATGGAGGAAAGTTTGATTTTTGTTGCTCGTCATGATGTGTTAGGGATTAGTTCATTCTTATCTTGTGTAAAGGGCACGACTTGGTTTTAAGCGTAGTCACTAGTTAGAAAGCTCGATTTAATCACCTTGGATCACATGGCTACTATGATGTTGTTTGGTTTGTCGCGTCTATTCGAGTGATAGAGACTCTGGATGACCTAAAGTTTCCATCTTCCATAATTTGCTTTCGTTTGCTCTAGATTGTTAGTTTAATTTCATGTGAAATCAACCCCCAATTTGCGAGTAGAATGTGTAGGACCTTGTTTTCGGTTATGTGACTTTGACGACTAGGTAGTGAACGAAGCTCCGAAGAGCCTTCCTTTGAGAACGACCCGAGTCGGGTAGCTCGGTTACCACATGCCCAAAAATACTACAAACAGCGTCCTGCCCTCTCACTAGGCGCTCTCTTTCTGGTTGGTTTATTCAGCTCGGTCAGTCTCCTGTTTCTTGGCGAACCAAGAAACAACCTACTGTCGCAGGCTCTTCTGCTGAGGCTGAATATCGGGTGATGGCTGCTACATTGTGCGAGTTGAAGTGGTTACGGGGACTATTATCTTCTCTTGGTGTCGCTCACTCTCAGCCTATGTGGTTACACTGTGACAGTCAGTCTGCACTGCATATTGCGGCGAATCCAGTTTTTCACGAGCGGACTAAGCACATTGAGGTGGATTGCCACTTTGTTCGAGATGCTGTTATTCAGGGTCTCATTTCTACTACTCATGTTCCTTCTGGGGAACAGCTCGCTGACATCTTCACAAAGGTGCTTGGGAAGCGTGAATTTGATTTCTTTTTTGGCAAGTTGGGCATTCGGAATCCGCATGCTCCAACTTGAGGGGGGGTGTTATTCTGTATATTTGTGTATTTACTATATTAGCCTTATGTTCTCTTTATGTAACCGTAGCCTTAATTTTGTGTATATATTCATGATTAATAGAGAATTGTATCATCCGATTGAGATGATCATTTTCCCAATTCGTGTCGTCTCTTTTGTGTCAGCCTGAACATTTGCTGATCAACGGGAGATTCATTAGACGCCGGAAATTCGACCAGGAGCCACGAACCGAGCTGAGAATGACGATTTGAAGATGTTTTGAGCTACCAGACTCACACGAGTCGTGTGGCGTAAGACACGAATCGTGTAGTTCCGACGAGTCGCATTACTGGCTCTCGAAATTTTCACACGACTCGTGTGTCTATTGACACGAGTCGTGTGACCCTGGGCGCAGCAAAATCTGGTTTAACGCATTTTTTCTATTTTTTCGGTATTTTCGACCTATTTCAAGTAGGACTCGACCCCAACTATATATATAACACTTGGAGACGTTTTTGGAGAGGTCTGGGACCTAATTTTTGGATCTTTGGAGAGCTTTGGAGGCTAGACACACGAGCAAGACGAGGGAGAAAGCCCGGGAAGAAGGGATCGACGGAGCCGAATAAGCTTTTTCTTTCTTTTTCTTTTCTTCTTTCGAACTCAATGTTTTATATTTATTTTGAAAGCATGTTTCTAGGCTAATTTGTCTTAGATTCTAGGATTTGTTAGTACTCGGATTGATTTATGATTTAGTTTTTATTTATTTCATTCCGGTTTATCTTTCGTTTATGAATTTCTTTTGCGTATATTTATTGTGTGAGTAGATGGCCACTATGAATGCATATTTGTGATCGATTTGAGACCGAGAGGAGATAATTGATTGCTAGAATTGGGAAATTTATAACGTAAGAGACTAAACAGACCGAGAGGTTGATAGAATCTTACGAGAGAACGAAAATCCTAGGAACTTATGGGAGTTAGTTGTTCATCTTGAGACCGAGAGGAGATAGATAACAATTAATATCTACGATTTTCTTGTTCGAGAGAAAAGTTGAAATCAATATAGTGATTATCTCTACGATTGGTAAAAATTAAATAAGGTTTGTATGAGCATAAACGTTCATGAATTAATTCCGGGGAAAGTATGACCTAGAATCTATCTTTTTTATCTTGATTTATTTTTATTGTTTTAAAATTAGTTTTTAGTTTAATTTCATAGTTTAAAATTATCATTTCATTCGTTAGTACTTAATTAATTTAACTACAATCTCTGTGAAATACGACCTTGCTCGCCATTACCTATAGTTACGTCGTACACTTGCGGATAGCAAAAATAATTAACGAACAAGTTTTTGGCGCCGTTGTCGGAGATTGTTTGTTGAATTAATTAATATAAAGAAAGCAAATCGATATTAGTTTAGACATTTTTTTTATTATTATTATTTTATTTTATTTTTCTTTATTATCTTTTCTAATATTTTCTTTCTTTCTTGCGAGATGGCGTTTAATAGCTACCAATGGCCGGAGGAGCAGAGGATGTTAAATAGCATTTTGATGAGTACCAATACAGATCAAATCTCAACGTTGGCAGCTCAAGTGGCCGTAATGGTGCTTAACGGCATAAAAGGGGTGAAGAACGAGACAATTGGTGTCAATGTATGAACCCGTCCAGAACGTGAATTATTTGCATGATCGGAATTACGATAATTTTTGGGGATACCAAGGAGGTAAGACATATTATTCGGGCAACCAAAATTATCCTAATTTCTCGTACTCGAATCCTTACAACGCTCTACAACCGCCAATGGGATTTTCAACGACCAATGGGGTCATCAACGAGCCGAAGAAGCCAACACTCGAAGATGCGCTCACCTGATTTATGAATCAAACGCAACAATTCATGGGCGAATCTCAAGCTAAGCACTCTACATTAGAGAAGCAAATGAAGTCAATGGAACAACAAATTGGGCAATTGGCCATGGTAGTTGGAAGTCTACAGCAGAGAGGACAATTTCCGAGCAATACCGAGGTGAATCCAAAGGAGCAATGCAATGTTGTTCATATTCAAGAAGAAAGGGATGAAGTTAAGGAGCCGCCAAAGGGTAAAGTGAAAGAAGTTGAGCCCGCTATGGTTGAAAAAGTCGAGAGACCTTTTAAGGCATACGAGGTTGTGGCCATGACTGAAGAGAGTAGCGCGAAAATTCAAAAAAAAGTTGCCCTTCAAATGCAAGGATCCCGGGAGCTTTACTATTGAGTGTTCTTTTGGAGATTTCCATGTTGAGAAGGCCTTGTGCGACTTGGGGGCCGGCGTCAATTTGATGCCACTCTTAGTTTTCGAAAAGTTGAGATTGGAGAAGCTTCAACTATCTATGATCACTCTTCAAATGGCGGATAAATCCCAAGTTCGTCCATAGGAATTGTAGAGGATGTTTGGTTGGCGGTTGATGAAATTAAACTTCCGGCAGATTTTGTGGTGGTAGAAATGAAGGATAACGGTGATACACCTTTGATTTTAGGAAGACCATTCATAGCCACCGGACGAGTACTTATTGATATGGAGCTTGGTGAGATCACTTTTCGAGCCTATGATCAATGTCGGACTTTTACACTTACTCGTGGTTGGAAAATTCAAGAGCCAAAAGACGGTAGCCGACGGCATGAGAAGATCATGGAGGAGTTTGGAATGAACGGGAATGATCCTTATTGAGAGCTCGGGAGACGTCTAGCTAACGACGTTAAATTAAGCGCTTGTTGGGAGGCAACCCATCGTTTTATCGTTTTTATTTTTATTTTTTATTTTTATTTTCGTTTTTTATTTTTATTTTATTTTATTTTATTTCTTTTTTTTTTAAAAAAAAAATCTGGAAAAATAAATAAAAGTATTAAATTTTTTTTAAAAAAAAAATGTAGTGGTGATCGAGTGTTCGAGCGGAGCATGGAGGAGATGATCGTGTACAAGGGTGCAAGGATTGCTTACGGTGGAGCTCGCTCGACTTATCGGTTAGTTACTTGGGATATACCATTTATTTTTCTTAAACTTAATTCTTTTCCAAAGAATAAGTTTGGGGGAGATAGGTGTCGTATATCTTCAGTTTTTATCGCTTTATTGCATATCATATAGTTGTTTGCATTAGTTTTATTTTTATATTATATTTATTAGTATGCACGTTTACTTGCTTTATTAGATTAGTAATAATTTGGTTGAGTCGAATATTTTTACTTTCTCTTGTGTGTTTCAGATAATTGGTGGATAGACAAGAGTTGATTAGAGTTGCTTATATTAATTAAGATATTGTGAAGGTGATCATGAATTATAGGCCTTGATGAATAACTTATATGCTTTGAATTATTGATTTATTTGCCTTGGAGAGGATTTGAGCCGTTATTTTATTTCTTGTGTGATTAGTCGAATACTTGGAATACTAGAACTTGCATTGGTGCTTACTTGAAAAATATGATTATGTACGTGGAGTTATGAAAATGATTTAGGCGATTTTTGTTATCAAGCTCGTTTTATCCTCTTTTATTTTCCTAAAATTTTATCCTTCGTAGCCCGTTTGAGCCTTGAGCCTTTTCTTGATAGGCCCTGGGTAATTATTTAATATTTGGATATTATGGGGTTGATTGAAGCTTGATGTGATGATGAGCTATGGTGATTTTTTTTGTTTTGGGAATAATGAGTATGAGATGGGTTATGATTTATTTTTGTGATTTGAGACATTTGATTGAAAAAAAGAAAAAAAAAAAATAGAGAGAGCTGGCAAGGTGAATTGTAGGGATTCTACTCCTCTTACTCTTGATTTGATTGTCGAGTCATGAGTAATGAGTAATGAAAAACCATTCTAGGCCACTTGGATGATCTCCAATGGCTACACTTATAAAATGTTGTCCCTACAATTTATTCTTGTTTGGAAAGAAAAAAAATGGTCTCTCAAATAAAAAAAAAAAGAAGAAAAAAAAGGAAAAAAATTAAAAAAATTGATCAAGTGCCGAGATTTGCATATATGGTATTGTGCTTTATCGAGTTGTGTACGTGTGTTGTTCTTGGGAGGTAATTGGAGATGAAGGATGGTGATTTTTCATCGATGTCTTGTTCGATTTTTTTAGTCACTTGGCCTATATTTTTCTACCGTGTCCAAAGAGCCTACATTACAACCCAAAAGACCTTTTGATTCATAGCTCACGTACATTAATTTTATTTAGTAAAGTGTAGACGATTTGCAAGCTTATGGTTGACTTTATGTCTCGAACTAACTTGAGCGTACCCTTCTATTTCTTTGATGATATTTCACAAGATAATTGAGTGAGACACATATATAGTTGACCATATTTCAGTGTTCATTAATTTAAAGTTCATCAAATTAAGAGTTGGGGCATATGTATTTGAGATCACTTGAATTTATCTTGATTATTTAAGTGACTTGAAACTTTTCTTGTTTGAAATCACTCTTCATGCACGGGGTTTGTTTTGCTTAGTTGTTGTTCAGGACGAACAATGTTTAAGTTTGGGGGATTTGACATGCGTTATATTTACGTGCTTTTTATAGTGATTTTTGTGTCCGTTTCGTCGTAGTTTGATATATAATCTATTATATTTAATTAATTATTATTTAATTAATTAATTATTTAATTATATTTAGCTATAATGAGGTGTTTTATTTGAGTTTTGATATGAAATAGGGTCGGAATAATTTTTGGAGTCAAATACAGTGACACACGGTTGAACACGGTGTGCGAGTTGTGGGTTGAAACGGGCCCAATTTGTTGTGGGAGGAAATCTGCTTTCTTATAGCTTGTTGGGCCAAGGAAGAAGCCACTAAGATGAAATGGCAACCCAAATAATGTCCATACAATTTAGCCCAACCAAACCATTTAAGTAAGGGTAGAATGGTCTTTTTGTTGCAAGTCATCATCTTTCCCAAACTACTGCACGTACCAGCATGTCCATCCGCCATTTTTGAGGAGTTGCGCGACCAACCTCTCCACTAGAGCTCCGACGACAACCAGCTGGAGCACAGTCAATGTCCGACGTCATGACCACAGGAATTCTCTCGAAACGCCGGAACAGAGTCATGCCGCTGCCAAGGAAATGATGCCGTCAGAATGCTCGAGAGCTGGCCGGAAAATGCCATTCACAGCCGCCTGAATATTTGCTGATCAACGGAGATTCATTAGACCCCAAAAATTCGACCAGGAGCCAAGAACCGAGCTGAGAATGACGATTTGAAGTTGTTTTGAGCTCCCAGACTCACACGAGTCGTGTGGCGTAATACACGAATCGTGTAGTTCCGACAGGTCGCGTAACTGGCTCTCGACATTTGCACACGACTCGTGTGTCTTTTGACACGAGTCGTGTGACCCTGGGCGCAGTAAAATCCGCTTTAACGCATTTTTCCTATTTTTTTTTTGGTATTTTCGACCTATTTCAACTAGCACTCGACCCCAACTATATATATATAACACTTGGACACGTTTTTGGAGAGGTCTGGGACCTAGTTTTCAGATCTTTGGAGAGCTTTGGAGGCTAGACACACGAGCAAGACGAGGGAGAACACTACAAAAAAAAATACTACAATTCTAACGAAAAATTTCAACGGCAAAATTTCCGTTGGAAATTCCAATGAATATTCCAACAAACTTAATTTTATGTTGGAATAAGTGTTGGATAGTTGAGGAATTCCAATGGATTTTTTCAGTTGGAATAGCTGTAGGAATTTATTTCCATAGGATTTTCCGTTGGATATTTGCTATTCCAACGGCCTTTTTTACAACGGATTTTTCCAACGGAAAATTTCCGTTGGAATGTAAGAGTTTTTTTTGTAGTGGAAAGCCCGGGAAGAAGGGATCGACCGAGCAGAATAAGCTTTTTCTTTCTTTTTCTTTTCTTCTTCCGAACTCAATGTTTTATATTTATTTTGAAAGCTTGTTTCTAGGCTAATTTATCCTAGGATTTGTTAGTACTCGGATTGATTTATGATTTAGTTTATATTTATTTCATTCCGGTTTATCTTTCGTTTATGAATTTCTTTTACGTATATTTATTGTGTGAGTAGATGGCCACTATGAATGCATATTTGTGATCGATTTGAGACCGAGAGGAGATAATTGATTGCTAGAATTGGGAAATTTATAACGTAAGAGACTAAACAGACCGAGAGGTTGATAGAATCTTACGAGAGAACGAAAATCCTAGGAACTTATGGGAGTTAGTTGTTCATCTTGAGACCGAGAGGAGATAGATAACAATTAATATCTACGATTTGCTTGTTCGAGAAAAAAGTTGAAATAAATTTAGTGATTGTCTCTACGATAGGTAAAATTAAATAAGGTTTGTATGAGTATAAACGTTTCGTGAATTAATTCCGGGGAAAGCATGACCTAGAATCTATCTTTTTTATCTTGATTTATTTTTATTATTTTAGGTAAATTAGTTTTTAGTTTAATTTCATAGTTTAAAATCATCATCTCATTCGTTAGTCTAAATAATATTTAATCGTTATTATTTTAGTACTTAATTAATTTAACTACAATCTCTGTGGAATACGACTTTGCTCGCCACTACCTATAGCTACGCCGTACACTTGCGGATAGCAAAAATAATTAACGAACAACCACGAGTGCGCCACGTGGCCTTATAACCGCCATCTTGCAAAACGACACGACGCGCAACACAGATGAACCAGATGACGCCATGTAGAAAGGTCCTGAAACGGCGCAATTTTTCATGGCCGACAAAAATCGTAACGGCCACATCGCATTAATGGACACGTCGCGTCAGATCACGTCATCAATGCGCAGAAGTCGCAGAAAGCTTCAAAGTTAAACAAAGGAGCCAAACTCGCAAGCAAATATACCGAGGCGGGGTTTGACGAACTCGGACACATTTTAAGATGACGACCTTAGACGAGACGCCGAAGTCATCTCACTGAAGCTTGGGGGCCTGTATGTTGACATCCGAGTTTGCCGAAAGGAAACCTGATAGGGATAACCCCAAAAGTCGGACAAGGGAACCTGTCGAGTGGGGAAGTGCTGAGCTGAATTTAAAAATAAAATAGCCGTCGCACCCTTCTGGAGTTGTTCTCGAGGTCGGCACTCACGTGCCGACCTCACAGGGTGCCGGTATGAAGGAAATGTCTGGAAGGTCTATGGAAGACATTCCTCTCAAAAGCCGACTTGAAAGTTTAGGGCGGCCACCCCAGGTACGGGCGTGGGGCTCGATAATAATATAAAAGTACCACTTAGAGGGTAATCATTGGCGATTAGACAAGCCATCATAGCCTGCCACCCTACAACATCTAGCCCTGCCATAAAGCCTGCCAACATTAAATGCTCACCATGTGTGCATTAAATGCCTGGCAGGCAATGACTGAGAAAACCTCGAATCGCATTAAATAATTGTCAGGGAGGCGCTGAACTGCTCTGCAAAACCATTGTACGACAAGACCCGTGAACAGTACCTGTACAGTACCACATTTTAAGGATACTATAAATAGGAACACACTTCATTTATTTTGAGTTGTTGAATCCTCAACTACTCTTCATTCTCTGTAATTTCTCTCTCTAGAATCCTGTAATAAACTTGTAATTATTCCAAGTATAACTCAAGTGCCAACCTCACCCATAGAGGCCGACCTCGTAATTACGTAATAAATTTCATTTTCTGCCATCATTATCATTTCCAACTTTCAATATCTCCTATTTTTCCGTCCATCAACAATCCTATCTGTTCAAGCTGTGGGGAGGATTTTGAAACAATTGATCATTTGTTTTTCCATTGTACTAGGGTTAAACTGGCGTGGAAGCTGGCTCATGTGCAGTGGACAACATTCAATCTGAAAATCTAAAATTCAAACACTGGTGGAGTGGAGTTTGCTCAATGGACATGAAAGTCATCTTAGAGGATAGAATTCAACTCACCACCCATATTCTTTGGTGGCTCTGGAAGTCTAGAAATTTATGTAAATTCCAAAAGATTCTTATGGCTGAACACATTGTGGTTGACACTGCCTTCAAAGAATGGGGTGAATTCAAGAGCATCAGATATAAATAGATGAAGTTATTGGGAAGTCAGTATCCAGGTCCTTTGGTTCAGTGGATGTGCTGCTCCTATTACTTTTTCTGCTATTTGCTTGATTATTTGGTCTGCATTTTATCTAGTATTTGGTTTGTATTGTTTCTGGAGGAATCTGTTGTGCTGCTGCCTACAGTGGATTGATGGGATTAGTATTGTGTGAATTGGTAGTTCTTGGTATTTTGTATTATGTTTTGGGTGGATTGTAGTTAGGCTAGTCCATATCTATATAATGGACCAATCTTTATTACTATAATTGACATAGTTTTAGGCGGGAAAATATTTTCATCTATATTTAGCATATAATTAGCTTTTATCTATTATCAAATTTTATATATGAACATTAATTATCTTTTGTTTATTCATTGACTAATATTCATTATAAATTTACTTAAATAGAATATGGATTGATTACATATATTTTCCAATAAGATCATATTATTAATTCGTAGTAATTTTTTGACACAATTAAAAAGCTATTCAAAATATAGAATATTGATTTGATTAATTATATTATCATCTCATGGTTTTAGATATTAATTGTATTAATTATGTTTAAATAATCAGAATAATTGTATTTGATTCATATTAACTTAATGAATAATTTACAGTAACACCAAAATTTGCTAAAATATAGTATACATAACCATTGAAAGTATATCTCCGTTGAATATATTATTTTATTAGATATACCATTGAAAAGTAATTCTTATATATTAATAAAATTATTATTTGATAGCCGAGTGAAATTAAGAATTTTAAGTTTTACATTAGAGATATCTATATACATAAAAAAACCGATTGAGTTGTAAAAACATATATTTCTTATTATATATTAATTGATAAAGAAAAAGGGGTAAATAGGATAATATAGTCAAATGTCATAATTAAAATTATAGCATATGATAGTAATTGAAATATATAACTCATCGAAACATTTAAAATAGATATTAATACTCATTATTATGTTGAATAAATTTATTAAATATATAATTAGACGAAAAATTTAAAAATACAAATATATAGTTTACTATGAAAAAATTTGTTGCATAAGCGATTAAAGTCACTACAAATTAAATTTGATTATCAAACAATTAATATTTTATTCATCTGATTTTACGGAAAAAAAAAAGATAATATGTAATTTTACTAAGCAATTTGTATGACATCATATATAAAATCTAAATATTGATACTATTTTATAAACTTACAAATAGTTAGATTTATATATTAAATAGTCAAAAACCTGTAAAAATAACTTAAAAAAGATATTCGAACAAATTTTTTATTATTAGCGACTTGATATATTGAGTTGGATGTAATTATCATGTTGTTTTAAATAAATTAACAATATTTAAATAATAAAATATAATATATAGTATACACCGTGTATCGCACGATTATCAACTAATTTATTTACAAGTATTGTCCCTTTTTGTTACTATTTCATTAGAACTAGTGGGTTACGCGGTTGTATCTATGTACTTTATTTCATTTTGGAAAAAAGAAATAATAAAAAAAAAAATCATCGACTCAATGTAATTTTATACTTGGACTATAAGTAGGATTGATTATAAAATAAAACAAGTTGTTAACATCGAGGACTACGTTGTGCTATCCAATAAGGGAATGCCACCTATGCAATAGACGTGTTTGGACCGGCAATGGGATTTCTTCTCTCTATAAATATGAAAAATCGCTGCGTTTCGACGGACGCCAGAAAATTCCGAAAAAATTAAAAGAGATCGGTTTCCAATTTGCCTCGCCGGAGCTAAACTAGCTGTTCTTCGACGGCCTTTTCTCCTAACAGGCGACGACCGATCTCTCACTGCAATAATGGTAAATTTGTTTTTACTTTTTTTTATTTTTTATTTTTATTGCGATTTATGTTTATCTTATATTTTAGTTTCGCGATCCATTATTTTGTTTTCTGTTCTGTTTTGTGTGATCTTTATCAGACTTCAATGTCTATAGAAGATGGATCCTTGTTTAGATTTAGGAATGCTGTGTATTAGAACTCGAACATGTCTGGGTCATATTTGGGTATATTGTTTGATAATTGATATCATTATGTGTATAAATCTTTGTGTTATGAACTTGGGTCATTAAAAATTTGAAATTACGAAAATTGTTTCTGATTGAATTATTAGATTGGAACATAGGAAAATTTTTATCAACATTCATCTAACTGAAAAAAAAAATAAAAAAAATAAAACCATTAGATCCTTTACCCTTCATCTGCATTGTGTGTGAGATGTCACAACATACTCTTAAGGAAGAACATTTAATGTTTTATGCTACTCGAGCATATTGGCGTTTGATGGAAGGAAATCTACAATAAATTCTTTGTATATCGTTGAATAATGCTCAACACATAAGAGATGGGAGTCGTTTACATGATCGTTTAAATGATAATGTACTTATCGGTTTTGTTGTGAGGCCAACAATTGGCTTCATGGTGGAGTCAACCTTCTATATACAACAAGTAAACCTACCATATTTTCTAATTACTTAAATAGCAAACCGATGTACTTATAGAAGAGTGTGACTATATATCGGTGACCAGTTGACTTGCTGTTTGGTAAGCTGATTGAGTGGAGGAGGAACATGGCCTGATCTTTATATCTACACACATACATTCATTGTTCTATAATTTATGTATTTTCAGATCTGAAGCTGAACCAGATAGCATATTTTTGTCTTAATGATTGTTTACCTCACAACTATGTAAAACCAGTCTCGTAGCACACACTTTTCAATTGCTAATGTGTACATCTACTATCTTATATGCAGACGACTTCGAGGAGGCTTGCTGACAGGAAGGTTGAGAAATTTGAGAAGAATATATTGAAGAGGGGTGCTGTTCCTGAGACCAGCACAAAGAAGGGAAGCAGCCTCTCTGTAGGCCCTGTTCTGCTCGGGTTTTTCATTTTTGTGGTCATCGGGTCATGTAAGACACTTTCTGCTTTTCTTTTTCCCAAATTTTTTGTATTCTCCTTGTCAGGTCTACCTTTTTTCTTCACTTTGCTCCATATTGTGTTTTGTGGTTAACCGATGTTTGTTTCGTTTTTTTCCTCAGCACTATTTCAGATAATCAGGACGGCAACAAGCGGAGGAATGGCTTGAATAAAATGGTGTTTGTCTGATGTTGGTTTATAGATACTGTTGAATGAGAGGGGTTCTTTTTTGTATGTCAACCAAAGACTAGAACTATCGTTACTTTTGAATAAAATTATGCCCAGATAAACGCAGCTACCATGAAATAAATCTCTTGCGAGCTTTTTCCTTCCATCATCGGCCTTGACTTGAGTGTCCTCTAATCTGATCAACCTTTGGCAACTTCAGTTATGTGACAACACAATATCAATTGAGTCCGTGCACAATAGTGTTAAATGAATTGCATACTAATGACTTAAGGACTGCACATCATCGATTAAAACTGATCAATCCAATATTAAATTTTAACTAATTACATGACAATTCAATTATCTATTTTTATGTTTAAAATTTTAGTTATGTGGATTCGATGTCATATTTATTTTTGTTTGTTTGTTTTCAAAAGTTCGACTCGATTATTTTAATTTTGTTATTTTGGTTAGTCGGCTTGACCAAACAGGCCAATGAAAGACTCTAAGCGCGGTTAAATTTTGGCAAATTTGCAAACTTTTAACGTGTAAATGATAATAATTATGTAATTATATAATAATATAACAAAAATTTTAATATGCATATTCTCGTGCAATATTGTGCATTTCACGTGATGTTATTGTGCGTATTGATCAGGTTTACCAATTACATGTGCTACATATAATACTTCAAAAAAATTCCAAATAGAACCCTCATATTTCTCTCATTTCCAAAAATAGAACCACAAATTAAAACCCAAAATCTCAATTACATGTGCAACATATTAGACTCAAAAAATTGTAAAAAGCATATTTCTCCAATTTCCAAAACTTGACCCACAAATTAAATCTCAGAATATGGAAACCGATCAATGCCAATCCCGATAGTATCTTTCGACTAGATTCGTTGCCGTCCTCGTCTCTACCGGCGGCTTGGGGAATGGAGGTTCAGATGGTGAAGTCGTTGCTCCGGAGCGACGGCGTTTCTCCGAGTTGCAGGCCGGAGAGGTCGTGGCAGTGGTGGCAATAGCGACGTGCCGGAAGGATCTGACGGTGGCGATGAGCTCCGACTGTGTTAGCGGGACTGTTGGAAGCGGTGTGGCTGGTTTGTTGACGGACGCCAGGCTGGTAGGTGACGATAGTATCGGGATATGTCGGATGTGTTCTTAATGTCGCCGACGATGCTAGAGGCGCGGTGGTTCGACCGTCGGGCTGCATTGCTTTGACAGCGGGGCGACGTCTCTTTGAATGCCGCTCGAAGGCGTTTTGATGATCGGCGCGACGCTCTGACGGACAAACGACGGTGCTTAGGAGGTCAGACATCGGGCCGGCGGCGCACCTAGAAGGCTGGGCGGCGAGAGGAGGGTTGTCTTTTTTTATTGTTAAATAAATTTTTATTGATCAAAACTGAAAGTCATACAACCGATTGACTTACAAGAGCAAAGCGGGTAGCCACAAGTCGGCTCCTCACTTACAAGGACAAGAAATAACGAGGACAACCACAAGTCGGCTGCTCACTCGTTAGAAGAAAAAACAATGAAATTCCACGGGGAAGCTAGCGGCGCTAGCACAGCCTTAGCGGCGCTAGCAGTGATGTGGCGAGCTCAGGCATCCAAGACACCTCCTTTCAAATTCGGCAAGAACTCTCGGAAATAGAGCAAAGATGGAGCGGTATACATGAGTCTTTACCTTTCTAATCACGAGGCTTGGAGGTTGGCTTTCATTCTCGAAAATCAATCGATTCCTTACATTCCAAATGAAGTACACGATGGCCGCTAGCGCCGCTTTCTTCAATTTGGCTCTCCAAGTCGTCCCTTTTCCTTCTTTTGTGAAGAGTTGTCTTTATTTGTGAAGAGGAGAGGGGAGAAAGTGATGGGCCCACTTATATGTGAAAAGTTTTATTTATCTTTATCTAGTGGTTAAGTATTAAATTTTGACCATGCATAGTACAATTATTTATGATATTGTCATTAATGATTGATTGACCCATAATAAAATTTGACTTGATCATGTCCATCAATATATTGGGATCAATGGCACAGATCTATTCTTATTTGTTTCATTATCTCATTTTCTCATTTGAGCACACTTATATATAT
>CACSLK010027837.1:3699462-3710387 GCA_902706635.1 Striga hermonthica | reverse complement strand
AATATTCTATAACTCGAAAATTTTGATTGTTTATTTGAGTTTTCTTGTCCATTTATTTATCATTACCTTTGTTATATCCCACATTACAACCCGAGAAGTCCTCTTGATTCAAAAATTTTAAGCTTCGGTTGATTCCGAGTAATCTAGACGATTGGCAAGCATATGTTGAAAAGTGAATATCGACCAATTTTGAGAGAATCTATCACATATTCAAACAAGAAAATGAGTGAGGCATATATATGATTATCTTTGAGAGTTGTCATTTTAAGGCCGAGATTATATTTGAGGCATATGGTCGTTGGAATTTGACTTGATAGAGTTAAACATTTTGAAGCATGACTTATTTGAAATGATACCCATGTTCGTATTTTGTTTTCTTTTCTCTTTGTTCGGGACGAACAAAGATTTAAGTGTGGGGGAGTTGTTGTGACCATTTTTGTTGCGATTTTTGTTATTGTTTTATCATTCTTTTTCCCCCGTTTTATGTCTTTTAGTTGGTTTTTTATTTCGTTTTATAGTTTATTTTGTTTTTTTCCTTTATTTTGGTTTCCTTTGTGTTTTTCGTGTGTTTTTCCCTTTTTCTTCTTGTTTTTTGTGTGCAGGTCGGAGGCATTGTGAGAGAATGACATGTATCGGGCAATCATGGTTCTGTAGATGGACTCATTTACTACACATAGGAAAAAATGGAGTTTGATTTCAAGTTCGGATGAATCCGAACGGAACCAAAACGCGAAGCTGCGCAAGTTACCGACCCTTTAAAGGTTGAAAATTCCACATAATTTGTACTCTGAGCAATAGTGTGGTTTCCCAATATCATTGGATAGAGGGGTTCGTTAGCGACGCGTAGGAAAAAACGGAACTCAATTCCGAGTTAATACGAACCCGAACGAGAAAATATCGTAAGATGGTGCAGTGCAGATTTTGGTCCCCGCGGCCGCGCGATTTTCTTCGCCGCGGCCGCGGCGACCAAAACAGCTCCAAGTCCTAAACTTCAGCATTGAAATCCCGCGGCCGCGGAGCTCGTCGCAGCCGCGGAGCTCGTCGCGGCCGCGGAGGGCGATTTTAGCAGTTTTTTTTATGGTTGGATTTTGGTTGATTTATTGTTGGAGTTTGGTTTATGTTGGTTGATAATTAGATGAATCATGTTTTATTCAACTCTATAAATAGATAACCTATTCATCTATGGAAGGCATCCAACATTTTATGTAATTTATCATTTATCTTTCAAACTTTCTACATTTGTAAGTTCATATTTTGAAGTATATAAGTTTGAAGATTATTGATGTGTTGAGACATTAAATTTGCAATTCCTCTTGCTTGTGAATCAATAGTAAGTTTTCTTTTCATTTTATGTTATCAATGATTTGTTTCCATAAGAATTTGTATGTTAAAATTACTATGATCAACTAATTTCCTAATTAGGGTTAAGGGATAATCATTTTGGTTTATTAACATTTATAAGTATTTTTATTACTCAATCTTTACAAATTTTATTAATCTTATGGTTAAATGATTGATCACCATTTTAATCTACATAATCAATTTCAAAATCGATAGAGGCGAAATTGATAGAACTTGATTTGTTTGGAATAGAAATGTTCGGAAACGTATTGTTTATGTGTTAACCGTTTTACTAATTCACTTGTTTAAAGTTCATCAGTATATTACGAGAGTTAGTACGGATAAACTACTAGATGAGTTAATTAAGTGAACCGGTTAACCGAGTAATTTAATTATTAATAAATGCTAATAAAACCGGAATTGATATCCCCAATACCCTAAACTTTTAAATTCATTATAAATTATATTTTTCATTTTATTCGTTTGAAAGTTTGTACGAGTAAAACAACTTTATCGTTCGAAAGTTTTTACTAGTAAAACGAATTTTTCGTTTGAAAGTTTTACGAGTAAAACGACCTTTTTGATTGAAAGTTCTTACGAGTAAAACAACTTTATCGTTCGAAAGTTTTTACTAGTAAAACGAATTTTTCGTTTGAAAGTTTTACGAGTAAAACGATAGCATTAATAATAGCTTGGAATATTATTGTCATTTTTGTTATTTTATTATTGTTAAAAAGTTGTAAAATTTAGTTTAAAAATTCAATCATCAAATTGAATTAGAATGTTTAGGATTATTTTCTCTTTTGTAAATTAAATAAACGTTCGATTTAGTCCGGCTAATCTTCCTTTGAGAACGACCCGAGTCGGGTAACTCGGTTACTTCTTGCCCAAAAATATTGCAAACAGAGGCAATCCCATAACCTTGGGAATTTCTTCCGCCCCCTCTCTCTCTCTCTCTTCCAAGGAGTAGTTCTATTTCTTGTGCTCCACTGATACAAGATCTAGATAGTTGTTTGAGAATACAGTAGAAGATCTTAAGTTATATACGGGATTCTAATCAGATCTATCATCCATCCAAACCGGAGACCAAAACTAGCAAGTGACCATACCACGACGACCAGGACGACGAGTCGAAGAGATCGCCGTCGAGATCGCCGCCAGCCGCCGCCGCACGCGCCCACACGCGCCACCGGAAGGTTGTAGCTGTTGGGACTTACACGCGTACATGAGAGCGCGTGGACCCTCCGATTTTTGATCGGTCAACGCCGTTGACTTCGGAAGAAGAAGTCGAAAAAGGAATAAATATAGTGAGAATTCGATTGTTCGTCGCCGTAGGAAATAAACAAGAAAATCGAATTTCTTTCTTCTTCTTTCCAAAAAAAAATATAGGAGTATAGACGCCGTGACGCCAGATTTCTAGATTGGTCAAGTTTGTTCGATTCCGAGAAGATTTGATTTGCGGTCATTTGTTCGGGCCAGCCAGATCTACATAAATTTAAACCGTAAGTTTTCTACATCAAACCTTTAGATCCGCTGCGCATAGGTTTATGTTGAATGTTTGTCCGTGATTTGGGCATATCGAGATCCTCATAGGTCCCAACAGTCACAACTCGGCCAGCCTGCAACGGCTCGAGGATCGCCATTGGTGTTGTTCACGACCCTCCTGGTCTCGGCTCGTGCCTTCTCCTCCACCTGGAATCGCCACACCTTGGGGAATTGGCACTGGAGTCGCTGGTGTTTGAAGCGGTGCGGCAAAGCCAGGCGGAGGACCTGCTCCCATAGGTCTGGTCTTCATCCATGCATCATCGAACGACGACTGCAAGTTCATACGAGGAATTCCGTCCGCCATAGCTAAACACTCAACACAACTTTTCGAACAGAAGTCCCCACAGACTGCGCCAATAATACTAGTCTCGCACCCCGATTGGCTGGAAATGGTGTCTCGAGCTCGTCCTCCTCGCCGGTAGAACGCGGAACCTGCACGTAACTCTCACACCGTAGGTGTTTTCCGGTGAAGAGCCTCCAACGCTCAAGTCAGATCTTGAGAGAGATGAAAATATTTATGTAAGTGTGTAAGAGTATGAGAGATCGTTTCTAAAATGAGAATTCTCGCCCCTATTTATAGGGGCGAGTTACCTATTCTACACGCGCGGCCTTGGCGAGTCCGGTTGGCAGCCCTCCTGCTCGTCCGTACAATCGCGCGCCTCCACTATCTCAAGCGTCAGAAAACGCGTCGAGTATGTCAGAGAATGTCAGAGTTCGTTATCGTCCTGGACCATTCATGAAGCGCTGCATGTCCTCTTCCCACGTGCTGGAGATTCTCTCACTTATTCTTATATTCGAATGGATCTCTAGCAAACACTGAGTTGTCCCTGAGACATGAGGTGGTCGAGTCCACGACTACGCCCATCTGATCGTTCGTCCTCGACCAACTCCTCGGGTCGTCGGTACTTGTTTGATCTCGTTAGACTAGCTCTTCCCCCTCGTCTTCCTCCTTTCCTTATTGCGGATTCTTGGTTTGTTTCGACCAGACCGTTGGTCTATTTTAGTGGGCTGTCCGATGAACTGGTCAAGTATATAATATCCCATATCAGTTTACATATATGCTAATTTCATGATGGATTATAAAATGTGCTGAATATTCAGTGTCAATCCCGACGGAGCACCGTTGATTCCTTTGTGCTCATGCCTCCCCACTACCCTATTTTTCAGGTGATGGAGTGCCGCGTGGAGCGTGAGCCGGATGTGGTGGTGGTCGTTAGTCAGGATATTTGTGTTATGTCATATTTTGTAATGTTTGATTTATTTATGCCTTAGTTATGTTCGTTTACTGCCTGTATATCTTGATGTTTGAACTTATATTTGCTTTTACACTCTAGAATAATATTTTAAAATTTCAGACTAGTATTTCAGTATTTCAGAATTCCAAACTAGTATTTCAGTATTTCAGGGTTTCAGATTAGTATTTCAGAATTTCAGACTAGTGTTTTAGTATTCCAGAATTCGATACTAGTATTTCAGTATTGCAGAATTCTAAACTAGTATTTCAGAGTTTCATATTAGTATTTCAGAATTTCAGACTAGTATTTTAGTATTCCAGGATTCCATACTAGTATTTCAATATTTCAGAATTCCAAACTAGTATTTCATTATTTCAGGGTTTCGGATTAGTATTTCAATATTTCAGACTAGTACTTTAGTATTTCAGAATTTTAGTCTATGCATGCTTAAATCCTGAGACGTTCATGGCGCCTTATTAGAGTAATGAATTATATTCGGTTGCATGTGTGGTAGTTTAAAGATATTAAAGATTAAATATTTAAGATTAAAGTTGAGTAGCATACCGTAAGTTACAATGCACATAGATAATATATAATGTTAAGATGGTATGGTCGCAGCATGAACATAAGACAATAACATAATGTCTCATCTCTTATACAATATCACACCAATTAACATTACTCCTGTGTACACATCTATCGCTAGCCGCAAAATGGGGAATCATTACCCGAAGGCGAGAGTACATGCCACGCTATGGACACGGCCTTCCATATAGACTTATGTACCTCACAAGGGCACGGCCATATCAGAACTTAAGGAGACTTGCCTCATAATGGGCAATCGTATGACATCGACGGAGACAACTGTACCGAGGGCCAAAATGGCTCACGCCCATAGACTACATGGTTTGCATGCATACCTTTGATCATACGACCCAACATAAATGAAAACACGTATGGCATAGCAATTTTAAAATAATGAACCCACCTGGAATAGCAAGAGATAGCACAAAAACATATGTAGGCGGCGACCTCAGCTCGTCAAGAACCTACAATAAGTCAAGATACTACAATCAACATCTTACCTTGACCATAAAAAGAAACACAAACTCATACTTAGTGATTCAACTATGTCGTTCGTGAAATTCTGTGGACTTTGAAACACTTGGTACTAGCAACTAGACTCGACAAAACCAATCAAAAACACAGAAAATGGACTTAGGACAAAAAACAAGGTTGGGTGGGTCAAACAGAGGTAAAAGGTTCGGGAAAAACAAGAAAATGGCTCGGGGCAGCGCGACACGGGCGCGGGCTGGCCTACTAGCACACTCTAGGCACGACTGGGCTCAGTCGAGGCACTGTAGGGTACAGTCGGGCTTACCTGGTGCGCTGAAGAGCGGTACCGTGGGTGCTAGGGTGCTGTCGGGTGCGCTAGGGCACGGGGAAGCACGTCGGGCGTGCGCTGGATGCACGTGATGCGTATGTGGGTTTGACCCCCGACGACAAGAAGTGCCAAGAGCCAAGACGACCCGATGAGGCAAGAAAAAGGGCCAAAAAGACGCACGCATGGCCTAAGAGACAGGTACGAGCTCGTATGAGAGGCGCACAAGCACGTGACAAACGGCGTGAATTGACGCGAACGCAAGGTAGTCGACGGGAGTCTCGTAATAAGGTGCGGGTACGTGCGAGAGGAGCTCGCGCATTCACAAAGGCACGTTCACGAAGATGCCGCATGAGCCCTAGGAGCGTAAGGTGAAAGCGCATGGCGCATATGCAGACGGGCTTGGATCAAGGAGTTCATAAGGGCCTAGTAACCACGGGATTAGCAAGCAAGGTCCTGGAGGCTAGCATCGGATCGAGGACACCGTGCGAGCAAGCGCGAGGGGGAGGGCACGGGCGTGATGCTCGAGCACACGAGGTGAACCGTGGGTCGACCACACAAGGGTCTACTACACAAGGGTCAAGCATGAGAAGGTCAAAGCTCGTAGGTCAAGGGATAGCGTGCGACCAAGCACGCGGGAGAGTACGCGGGTTAGACGCGCGATCACACGAGCCGGCCAATGGAGGTCGCGCCTGGAAGTGCACAAGGACAGACGAGAAGATGGTCTCAAGGCTAGCAATGCTCACACGCACGGAGAGGTGCATTAAGCAAGGGCGCGCGCATGTGCATTGGCGTAGACACGCATGGTGCTTGGAGGTTAGGCGAAGTGGCGCGCATGGGGTGGATGTTGGGTGGTTGATGCGCGCGAGGGATTGTTGCGGTGAGACGAGCGAGCGATGAGCGCTAGGCGAGGCAGCGTTGGGCGATGATGCGCATGGGCGCACAATAGGCGAGCAGAGCGCAGGGGCGCCGGGCAACACGCGCGGAGCGCAGGACGAGCACGGAAATAGTGTTGGGGCGATGGGCGTATGCGACAATCGCGCAGGTGGCGCACACGCAGGCAGAGTCAAGACCAGGTTGACAAGCCTAATCCTCATAGGAATAGGCAAGGCGCAAATACTAGACCCCGCAGGACTAGAAAAAACAGCTGAGCGCTGGTACACGCGTGAAAGAGCAGCGACGGAAGTAATCCTCAGAGAAACAGGAAACGCAGTCGGGAGTTGATTCCTAGTAGGAATAGGCAAAGCCGAGGCACGCTCGTGCACACTCCTTGGCGGATTAGGGTTAGGCGACGCAGGCGGCGGGACGCGCGTGCAGTGCGAGCGCGCGGGTTGTCGCGCGCAACGAGGATTAGGCCTCGTAGGCGGTGCGCGCAAGAGGACGGCTATGTCATTGGAGGCGGCTGACTTGAGCATCAAGCAAGAGTATTGGAGTGCAAGCCAAGTAATTAGGAGATCTAGTAGATTTAGGATTTTACGGTAGTAGAAGATATTAGGATATTTAGTTGCCTTAGGATTTATATTCTTGCCTGAATTAGGAGTTCTAATTAGAATAGACTTAGATTTATTTTGCTCCTATAAATACCCATGTACTCATCATCAAAAAGGTGATTTAGTGGTTAATAGAAAAAAGAACGTTTCAATCATTCCTGTGTTTAAGCAAGGCCGTCAGTGCGTGTTTATCATACAACCGTTTCTAAGAGAAGGCCATTAGTACGTCTTGAAGTCACACCTATCATGTCTAGTCGAAGGCCCTGAGTGTGCGATTATTCAAAACCGGAGGCAAGAAACACGATCCTTCGTCATTGATGCTTTCATTGAGAGTGTCAAATCGTGTTTCTAGCTTATTTATCTTTTTATTTTTTTTTTTTGGACTTTACCTTCTTCTTGGGGCCGAATTTTTTATTTTTTTTTGGTTTGAATTCTTCCTTCTTTTTCTTCTATTTTTTCGTGATTTGAGTGATATCAATAAAATTAAAAAATAAAAAAAAAAATCTTAGTAGTCTTGTTCGATTTATTTCGAGAGTATCAAAAAAAAACAAAAGATGTTCTTCAAGCCATTAGATGAGTTGGATTGGGAAGATCTTGCATTATTGGAAGGGCTGTAGAGGAGCTTAACCCCGAATGAGCAAAGGTACTTGGAGGAGTTGTACGAGCGATAAAATTAGAAGAGAAGTACGAGCAACAAGTCAAGATCATGGAGGAGATGTTCCGACGGCAAGATGAAGGTCTATGCTTTACTTGCACCGAACAATATGTGTCGGGCCATAGACTCAAGTCGAAGGACGCATGGGTTAGGAACGACGCAAGACCCTCGAGTAACACACGCCCCAACACGTTGGTCAAAGAAAAGTGTGAGGAGCCTAATTGTTTGTTCGAGTTACCGGGGCTTTTTGAAGAGGAGACCATATTTTCGTCCACTTTTGTGGGCCACGCAAAGGACGAGTCCAAGTTCGAGGATGAGGAAGTCGAGTACGAGCCAAAGTCCGAGGGCAAGGTAACTGAGATCAAGGAGGCGATTTTGGTCGTGGGTGATGGAGGCCATGATGACGAGACGCACAAGGAGAGTAGTGCGAATGAAGAGGTGTTCAAAGTCGATAGCGAGGTCTTGGTCGAGGTCGACGAGGACCGTGAGTGGGATGCACGCGTGGTCAAAGAAGGAGTGCCCAAGGTTTGGATGGTCAAAGACGAGTCCTTGAGGACAAGGACATTCTTTAAGGGGGCGGGAATGATGCGTATGTGGGTTTTGACCCCCGACAACAAGAAGTACCAAGAGCCAAGACGACCCGATGAGGCCGGAAAAAGGGCAAAAAAGACGCACGCATGGCCTAAGAGACGGCTACAAGCTCGTATACGAGGCGCACAAGCATGTGACGAACGGCGTGAATCGACGCGAACACGAGGTAGTCGACGGGAGTCTCGTAATAAGGTGCGGGTACGCGTGAGAGGAGCTCGAGCATTCACAAAGGCACATTCACGAAGATGCCGCATGAGCCCTAGGAGCGTAAGGTGGAAGAGCATGGTGCGTGTGCACACGGAGTTAGATCAAGGAGTTCATATGGGCCTAGTAACCACGGGCCTAGCAAGCAAGGGCCTGGAGGCTAGCAGCGGAAAGAGGACACCGCGCGAGCAAGCGCGAGGGGGAGTGCACGGGCGTGATGCTCGAGCACACGATATGAACCGTGTGAGACGTGGGTTGACCACGCAAGGGTCGACTACACAAGGGTCAATCATGAGAGGGTCGAAGCTCATAGGTCAAGGGATAGCGCGCGACCAAGCACGCGGAAGAGTACGCGGGTTGCACGCGCGATCACATGAGCCGGCTAATGGAGGTCGCGCATGGAAGTGCGCAAGGACACGCGAGAAGATGGTCTCAAGGCTTGCAACGCTCACATGCACGGAGAGGTGCATTAAGCAAGGGCGCGCGCACGTGCATTGGCGTAGACGCGCATGACATTTGGAGGTTAGGCGAAGTGGCGCGCACGGGGTGGATGTTGGGTGGTTGATGCATGCGAGGGATTGTTGCGGTGGGACGAGCGAACGATGGGCGCTAGGCGAGGCAGCGCTGGGCGATGACGCGCATGGGTGTGCGATAGGCGAGCAGAGCGCAGGGGCGTCGGTGATACGAAAGTGGAAGTCAACTCAGGCAGGGCTAGTGAAATGCGAAGCTAATATGCGAAAGTGGCGCATTGTGCCTTGATGCGCGCGGATGGACGGAGCACACGCGGGTGGATATGGGTGTACGCGGATGTGCCGTACGCGATTTGGGCACGGGCGGTAGCTGGGACGCGCACGAGAGGAATGGCAGCAGCGGGGCGCGAACGGGTGTGCGCGAGTGGCCAGCAGACGCGCAAGACCTAGTCCTCGCGGAACTAGGCATGGCGAGGGGACGGCGCGCACGCGCAGGCGGGACGCGGCAGGGCGTGATGCGCGAGATGATGCACGCGTGTGGGGGCAGTGAGCAGGACGCCTAGTAGCACAAGGAGTAGGCAACGCGCAAGTCGACGCGCGCGGAGGCGGCGTGCGTGAGGCGGACGACGTACTTGGGCGCAAGACTTAAGCTTCTAGATTTTCTTGGAGTGCAAGAAAAATAATTAGGAGATCTAGTAGATTTAGGATTTTATGGTAGTAGGATATTTACTTGCCTTAGGATTTAATATTTTATTGTTTTATTAGTTTCCTAGTAAGATTAGCACTAGAGGTAATTAGCACCTATAAATACCTCATGTACTCTTCATAATTAAATATGTTGAATTGAGTATTGAATTGATGAGCCAATTGTGAGGGGAACTTTATGTTCTAACGTGTGATAAACAAGGTCGTTAGTGCGTGTTTACATACAGTGTCGTAGAGAAGGCCATTAGAGCGTCTTGAAGTCACAGTGTCTAGGAGAAGGCCGATAGTGCGTCTGTTAGATACACCTATCGTGAGTAATCGAAGGCCCTGAGTGCGCGATTATTCACAACCCGTATAGATAAAAATCCGATCCGTCATCATTGGTGCTCTTGTTGAGAGGTGCTGATCGAATTTTTGTCTATCTTATCTTTTTTTTTTCCGGTTTGCCTTTTGCTGAGGGGCCGAATTGCTCTTCTTCTTTTTTTGGTTCGATTTTTGTTCTTTTTTTTGGGGGTTCGAATTTTTCGAATTGTTACCCATAATTTTTGAAATTGAGACTTAAAAAAAATGTGTCATCTTGTTTGTCTTTTGTTATTTTTTCCTAGAGTAAAATAAAAAAAAAAAGAGATCATGATGTCAAATCGTGAAAGAATTCAAGCGTTGGAAGACAACATGAAGATCATTGGTGATAGTCAGCATGTCACCAACGAGAACTTGGAGAGGATTGAGCTGATGGTCCAGGACTTGGCCAGGCAGCTCACACGTATGCACACGCGACCAAGGAGGCGTCACGATACAAGGTCCACGGCGACAAGCACAGGGACCGAGCACGAAGACGATCACCAATCGAGGGGCACACGCGCATCGCGCGCGGACCACCACCACGATGAACGGCGACGGCTCGAGGAACGCGCACACCATCACCGGAGGGGCTAAGAGGACTAAGACCGACAGTCGTACGCATCATACGCATCGCGGGCCATACGCAATGAACGTCGGGCGCAACGTGACGACCACAGGCGCAACGATCGACGCTATGAGGACGAGGATCGGCAATGACACGAGAGACGCGATAACCGACGCTGAGATCGCGATAAACACCAGGACGAACAGGCAAGCACACGACAAAAAATTGTTATACCCGCATTCATGGGAACAGATCATGATGCATGGTTAAGTCGAGCTGTGAGATCAATGACGTGCCAAGGTACGAAAGAGTTCAAATTGTTGCTTATCATCTTGATGGAGAAGCAAACGTATGGTGGCAATGGGTTTTGCACATGAATCATGGTGAGCACATGCGTTGGA
>CACSLK010027837.1:3675468-3687710 GCA_902706635.1 Striga hermonthica | reverse complement strand
TTAAGTCGACTTTTGTAGTCGTGGGTTTAATAGCCTTGCCGAGATTTTGCTCGAGGCATACAACTTTGTAGTTGTTTAAGTCGACTTTTGTAGTCGTGGGCTTTATAGCCTTGCCGAGATTTCTCTCGAGGCATACAACTTTGTAGTTGTTTAAGTCGACTTTTGTAGTCGTGGGCTTTATAGCCTTGCCGAGATTTCGCTCGAGGCATAAAACTTTGTAGTTGTTTAAGCCGACTTTTGTAGTCGTGGGCTTTATAGCCTTGTCGAGATTTCGCTCGAGGCATACAACTTTATAGTTGTTTAAGTCGACTTTTGTAGTTGGAGGCTTTATAGCCTTGCCGAGATTTCGCTCGAGGCATACAACTTTGTAGTTGTTTAAGTTGACTTTTGTAGTCGTGGGCTTTATAGCCTTGTCGAGATTTCGCTCGAGGCATACAACTTTATAGTTGTTAAAGTCGACTTTTGTTGTTGTGGGCTTTATAGCCTTGCCGAGATTTCGCTCGAGGCATACAACTTTGTAGTTGTTTAAGTCGAATTTTGTTGTCGAGGGCTTTATAGCCTTGCCGAGATTTCGCTCGAGGCATACAACTTCATGGTAAAATGACAAAGACAATTCAATAATCAAACTTAACATTCATTTTATTACTGGACATAATTCGAACGTTTTTCAGTACAAAAAGAGGCCCTGGACTCAGCCTTAGGCGTAAAAGCGTTAAAGATGGATCACATGCCAAGATCGGGGCAATTGACGACCTTCCCTGTCCTCCAACTCGTATGCTCCTCTCTCGGGAACTTTTTTGACTGTGTAAGGTCCTTCCCAATTAGCCTCTAGCTTCCCGACATGTTTGAGGGCGTCTGCACGTTTGAGGACGAGATCTCCTACTTGGAATCGCCTGGCTCGAACTTTCTTGTCGAATGATGCGCGCATCTTTTGATTGTATTCAACCGATCGTAACAGGCCTCTTCCCGTCCTTCTTCAATCAAATCGAGCGCTTCCTTGGTCATTTCCTCGTTTCTTTCCGGCTCAAAGTATGCCGATCTGTGCGAACTTAGTGCAATTTCTACTGGCAGGAGGGCATCCATTCCATACACCATGTTGAATGGTGATTGGCCTGTCGAGCTTCTCGGCGTAGTCCGGTATGCCCATAGAACAGTGGTCAGCTCATCGATCCAGGCTCCCGATGCCTTCTCCAATCGCTTCTTTAGCCCCTGTAAGATGGTTCTATTTGTGACCTCGACTTGCCCGTTAGCCTGGGGATGAGCAACTGAGGCGAACCTCTGCTTGATCCCCATTTCAAGGCACCATGCCTGGATTCGCTTGCCTTGAAACTGAGTTCCGTGGTCTGAAATCAATATCTTCGGGATTCCGAATCGACAGCAGATCTTATTTAACAGGAACTGGATCATTTTCTCCTTGGTAATTTTTGCTAGTGGTTCTGCTTTGACCCATTTGCTGAAGTAGTCGACTGCGACTACCAGAAATTTTCTTTGTCCGGTCCCCATTGGCAAGGGACCCACCAAATCGATTCCCCATTGAGAAAAAGGGATCGGGCAACTAATTGTCGTCATGGTCTCAGCAGGGATATGAGGGATCGGACCGTGACGTTGGCATCTTTCGCATCTTTGTACTATCTGCTCGGTCGTTCTCCTGATTTTTTGCCAATAATAATCGGCCCGCAGAACTTTCCCTACTAAAGCCCGGGACCCGACGTGAGCCCCGCAACATCCTTCGTGAACTTCCCGTAAGACATAATTCCCCTCGTCTTCTGAAATGCATCTTAAATGGGGTCCGACATACGACCTCTTGTATAACACTCTTTCAGTTTCGAAATATTTACATAGGTATCGAGCGACTTTTTTGGCTTCTTGCTTATCTCCGGTAGGTATTTTTCTTTGCAAAAGATCGCGAATCGACATCCTCCAATCTTTTTTTTCTTAGATTTCCATAGCTTCTCCCAGGACACTTTTTTCCAGACTCATGGTGGTAATGTGGCTTCCCATTTTCCCCTCATTTGAGCTGGCTATCTTACCGAGCCAGTCGGCTCGTTTGTTCTCTTCTCGAGGATTTGGTTCAGCTCGAACTTCTCCAAACCTTGCACCAGGCTTTGAACTTCCTCGTCATACATCTGCATTCTACCTTCTTTTATTTCACAGTTTCCCATTACTTGGCCCACAACAAGCTGTGAGTCGGAGTGGGCCACGATTTCTGTTGCTCCGCCCCCTATTGCGAGTTGAATCCCTTTGATCAGTGCTTCATACTCCGCTTCGTTATTTGAGGCCTTGAAGCCCATTCTTACAGCGAAATTGAGTTGTTCGCCCTCGGGGGATACTAGGACAACACCTAGACCTGACCCCTTGGTCGCTGAAGATCCATCGACATGCATTATCCACTTCCTTTCCTCTTCTTTAGTTGCCTCATGTATAAAATCTGCTAGGGCTTGAGCTTTTATGGCACGTCTTGGCTCGTATTTGATGGAGTATTCGCTTAGCTCGACTGCCCATTTCACGAGTCGACCCGAGACGGTAGGTCGTCCTAGCGTCTCACCCAGTTGGAAGTTTGTCCTCACCATTATCACGTGGTTCAGAAAATAAGGCCTCAGTTTTCTGGCTGTTATCACTAATGTCAGAGCGGCTTTTTCGAATACCTCGTTTCCGCTCCTTGCAGCACCCGACTTGTGTAATAAATCGGTTGTTGAGCTTCTGCTGCCTCTCGCAATAAAACAGAACTCAAAGAAAACATCCCAACTGAAATGTAAAGCACCAGTTCGTCACCTTGTTCTGGTTTCGTTAACAGCGGCAATTCACTCAGAAATTCTTTCAGTTTTTCGAATGTTATTTGCGCCTCATCACTCCATTGGAAAGCTTTCTTTTTAAGCAACTTGAAAAATGGAAAACTTTTCTCCGCCGCTCGAGCAATGAATCTACTTAGACCGGCAATTCGACCTGTCAAAACTTGTACTTCTCTGATATTTCTAGGCGCGGCCATGTCGAGTATAGCCTTTACCTTTTCCTTGTTCACTTTGATGCCCCTCTCCATTACGACATATCCTAGAAATTGTCCCGCCATTACTCCGAAAGCGCACTTACTTGGGTTTAGCTTCATCCCAAATGTTCTAAGTGTCTTAATTGTTTCCCATAAATCCACCACATGTGAGATTGAGGACCTACACTTCACCCGGATATCGTCCACGTAAACTTCCATATTTCGCCCAATCTGTGATTTAAACATTCGATCCATTAACCTTTGGTACATTGCCCCTGCATTTTTAAGCCCAAAAGGCATGAAGACATAACAATATGTCCCCTTGCTCATCACGAAACTGACTTTGCTTTGATCCTCAGGAGCCAGCGGAATTTTATGATATCCCTGGGATGCGTCCATCATACTTAGCAATTGGCAGCTAGCCGTGGAGTCGACCAGCTGGTCGATTCTTGGCAAGGGGTAATGGTCCTTTGGGCATGCTAAATTCAGATCGCGAAAGTCAATGCACATACGCCACTTGTTCAGCGCCTTTCTTACCATCATTGTGTTCGATATCCATTCAGGGAACTGAATTTCTTTGATATGCTTGGCTCTTAGTAACTTATCCACCTCGATTTCAATTGCTTTGTCGATTTCTGTCCCATGATGCCTAAGCCGCTGCTTCACTGGCTTTTTTAGGGGGTCGACATTAAGTTTATGCTCTATGACATCGGGATCGATTCCCGTTAACTCTTCCGGGGAAAAGGCAAATATTTCTCTGAATTCTTTCAACAGTCCCACTAACTGTTCACGCAATTCGTCTTCCAACTCTCTCCCGACCTTGGTGGTCTGCTCCTCTCTTTACCCGATTTGAATTTCCATCAACTCTCCGTGCGGCTCGAGGTCGCTCTCCCTTTGTCTTTCTTCACTCGACATCGGCTTTTTTTCTTCTCTTACTTCCGCCCGTTGGTTTGTTCTTACTGGTATCTGGTAACAGGTTCTTGACAGCCTTTGGTCTCCTCAGGCCTCCCCTACTTTGTCTCCAACGGGAAACTTCAGCTTCATGTGATAGGTCAACACCACTGCTTGGAATGCGTTGAGTGCTGGCCTACCTAGAATCACATTATAAGCCGACTCGACGTCGACTACGACAAAATCGTACCATCTTTACTTTCCTCAAATTGCCTTCCCCGAGGACGACAGCGAGCGTGGTTTCTCCCAGGGGTGCTACTTCCGAGCCATTAAATCCAAAAAGTGAGGTGTGCATGGGCATAAGCTCGATGTCAAGTTCCATCCGTTTGAGGCAGTTGTGAAAGATCACATTCACTGAGCTTCCTGTGTCGACGAACACCCTCTGCACTTCATAGCCTGATATTTGAGCAGTAATCATTAGAGCATCATTATGAGGTCTTTCGACCTCCCCCATATCTGTTGGCCCAAAATTTACCACTGGACCGTTTTCCTCCACCTGTTGTACTTCAATTTTTCCGTGGCGGCCTCGAGCATACGCTTTTCGGGCTCGGTTTGAGTCTCCATCAGTCGGCCCTCTAAATATCATATGAATTATTCTCTTGTCTGGGGGAGCTCCTCCTTGTCGGGTGTCCTCGCTCTCTTGCGGGGGCTCTTGTTTCTCTCCCTTCGTCGACTGGTTCGATCTTGATCCTTATAAACGAACTCCTTTAGATGACCTGTTTTGATTAGTCTTTCAATCTCATTCTTCAGGTGTCGACATTCGTCGGTACCCGTAATCCTTGTGGAATCGACAATACAGATCGCTTTTGGGCTTTTTCGGCCCATCTTTTCTCGTCCGTGTCCACTTGACAACACTTTCGCGAATTTCTTTTTCCATTACCTTCAATATCCTTGCAGTCGAGGCTAGCAGGGGGGTATATTGAGTTGTCCTCCATCCCCTTAATCGCCACTCCCTTTTTGACTTCGGGGATCCTTTCCTTTCTACCGTCGTGATTGGCTTTTTATTCTTCTTCTCCTCCCGGAATTCAGTTTTTGCTTTAGCCGCTTGTAAGAAATCGACTTCGGCTTTCTCCACATTCATGTACTTGGCGCACCTTCCTAAAACCTCATCGAACGATCTCCCAGGTCGCTTTGCTAAGGAGTTTCTGCATAATCCTGGGAGGAGTCCCCTAGTGAGTCCACCCGACTTAATTTCTTAAGTGGCTGAAGGGACGTCGACACATACCCGCGTATATCTCACCACGTAATCTCTCAATGATTCTCCTTCCTTCTGTTGCATGTCTATTAGAGTGAGATAAGATTTTTCTTGGGCCTTCACACTTGCAAATTGATTTAGAAAATTTGAGCTAAATCCCCCAAAGTCCCTGACAGCTCCCGGGGGCAATTGATGAAACCAATCTTGCACAGGTCCTCGCAGAGTCGTCAGGAACGCTCGACATTGAACAGGGTCATTATAGCGGTGCAGTACTGCCATGCTTTCGAAACTCTTTAGATGTCGGGAGGGATCAGTCGACCCATCATACCAAATGTTAAGCTCTATGAACCCCTGCGGCAAGTCGGCGTCTAGGATATGTTACGAAAAGGAATGTCCTCTTAATCCCCCGTTTTTCTCCCCTCGACTCGAGCCTGCAGATCTCGCACTTGAGCTAGCAACTGCTCGAGGGTGTCGTTCCTTGCTCGTGGATTGACAGTTCTGACGAAAGACTCCTTCTCGTACGCCCTCCTATTCTGTCTTTCATGGGATTGGGCCTGCTGCTCGTGCTCCAGGGGAGGTTGTTCGTTTTGAGGTTGCTCGACCCTTGGTCGGTCGATTCTGGGTTGCTCAACTTGCGTCTGTTTGAGTTGGGCCTCTACTGCCTCCGCGATCATTCTCTGCATCTCGCTTCTCGTCATGGTCAGGATCTGTTCCTCGACTCGGGGTGGCGGCCTTGTTTCAGTTGATGCATGACCGTCCACTCCTCCGCTCGTGTCCCTCACGTGACTAGCCTCCCCTTGGGTGAGCATTGGGATCTTGACTCCAGGCGGAGTGATAGGTGTTTCTTCTCCCGTACGTGACCCCGATGGTGCGTGTGCTCCGAACAGTGGGAAACCAAACACTTGGAGCGGTGGCCTGGGGTTGGGAATCGGCGGAGGCCGCTTGTCAGTCCATGTTGCCCTGAAATCCTTGTTCAAATTCTTCTGTAATCCTTCCTTCTCAGCCATTAGAGACAGATTAAAGCTAGGTGTAAAGCTCTTAATTCCTTCAAGAACTCCTCACAGACGGCGCCAAAATGATGGGTCTACTCTTGGATCTAGAACGAACCGGTGGAAAATCGCCGAGATCTGGAATAAACCGATGGGAACAAGCTCAAATCTATCTTGATGACGTCCAAACCGTTATCGAACTGTGAGAACACCTGCAAGAACTCAACGGCAGAGCAATTTCCGGCGTAGAGCCTCCGACGCTCAAGTCAGTGCGTGAAAAGGATGAAAAGAGAGCTGCTCCGAGGGAGTAGCAACAGTAATGGGGGAATGTAAATGAATGGGGGTTAGGGTTTTGGGAATTACCTCAGCTTCTTTATATAGAAGTAGAACATTTATCTGAAGTCCCCAAAACGCCCTGGCCGACTTAGTGGAAATGTCCAAAATACCCTGGTCGATTCGCATTCCGTCCATCTCCTAGTCAGCATTTAGATCCTTCCTTATCTTGAGCAGTTTCCTCCTTATCTTTAACAACTTCCCTTCGACATATTGAAGTGTACTGGACTCGTCGAGGTCTTATAAGCTTCAAGACCTCTTCAGTCGACTTGAGATATCGACTCGAGTCGACTGGGTCATATTCAACCGTTTGTAGATCCTGATACGTTTGACCGTCGTCCTGGAGGAGATCGAATTATGCTAGCTGACATGTGGAAGTTGACTTAGACGAGTGCCGGGATCCTTGACCGTAGATATCATGAAGAATCTACGGGCAGAGTTGACTTTGCGTAAGTCGACTCGGTAATCTCTGAGCCGTAATGATATGAATCGTTGTACGTCAGTGTGGCTATATCAACGAGGGAAGAGGTGCAGCGGATGATGGCCAACGCGGCGGCGTAAGCTGTGCAGCAGGTCACTCACCATACTTCCCAAGCCACCGCCACGCCGACCACGGTAGCGGGAACTCAAGAGGAGGACGTGTCGAGTTACGGCGGAAGAGCGAATCCCAGAGACCGAGTGATGGAAAGGATGGCCGAACAACTCCGCCAGCTGCAAGAAAAAGTAGAAGGGAGGCTAGACAGGCGTTCTCAAGGACACCCGTTCTCGAGGGAGATTTTGGTTGCACCTCTATCGACGAGTTTCAGAAAGATAAATCTGATTTTGATGGGTCGAGCGATCCGTCGCGACACGTGAGGGCGTTTGAGTATATGTCCGTCTTGCACGGATACTCAGACGCATTCAGTTGTAGGGCGATCCTATCGACCTTGTGGGGGGCGCGCTCGACTGGTTTCACCAGCTTGCCACGGGGTCGATCAGGGACTTCAAAGATTTTGCCGGAAAACTCACTAACCAATACTCGAGCGCGGTGGCGCAAGAGAAAACATATCTAACACTGATGGCAATGCGGCAGGGCGAGAAAGAGTCTTTGCAGAAATACGTGGCTTGATATAACCAGATGTGATTGAAAGTGCCTACAGCGGTCGACGAAGTAAAAGCGGGAGGCTTGATCAGGAGTTTGTGACCAGGACCTTGTCGGACATCATTAGCAAAAACGCCCGCTCGAACCTATGTTGAGGTACTGAAAAGATGCAGGAAGTACATAAATTTGGAAGAGACGGAGGCTGAATTTGCTAAGCTCGAAGAGGCGGCGAAACCCGAGGAAACGAAGGGAAGGCTGAGATCACCCAGAAGGGAGTCACCTAGAAGGAATTCCCCAAAGAGTGGCTCATCGAGAAGGTTTTCACCAAGGAAAGATGGACGAAATTCGTTTCGCAAAGGACGGAAAGACCGGTGGCAGGGACGACCTCGCTTACCCAATGGCCAGAGGTATAATAATTTCACGCCCATAAACGCCCAAGTAGGGGAAGTCTTGGTGGCAATAGAGGAGAAGTTGGAAAGCAAGGAGGTCACGTGGCCGGCGACGAGATTTGAAGGACCGACCAAACCTCGGTCGAAAAAATATTGCAGATTCCATAGAGATTACGGTCAAACCACGAGGGATTGTAGGCATCTGAAGGATGAGATCGAGCGTCTCATAAGAGCAGGACACTTGAAAGACTTCGTCATCCGTGATCGACCACGGGGTAAAAAGAAAAGGAGGTGCATGGAGGATTCAGTGGTGAGGAGTGACAGAGATGACGATAGGGAGGACAATGCCAAGAGAGAGAAGAGGAGGCGAGGCGATGATGCTCGAGACGAGTCGAGAGTGGAGGTGCCCGCGAAGAGGGGCACAATTTATATGATTTCTGAAGGGCCCACAGATGGGGATTCGAACAATGCGCGAAAGGGGCATGTATGAGCCATAAAGCGCAAAAGGGAGGAGGTCGGGATGACTGGTCGAATGCTGGTGATCAGTTTTTGAGCTGAGGATGCTGAGTTGGTTTTACTACCACAAAACGACGCGCTGGTCATCACGGCAGAGGTATCGGGTTTCGATATTAAAAGGGTGTTCATTGACACTCGAAGCTCGGTCGACGTAATGTTCTATAATTTATTCGCGCAGATCAACAAACATCTGAATTTGGAGTTGAAACCGGTGGTGACGGCCCTGTACGGTTTTGATGGAGGCGAGGTGATGCCAATCTGTGAGGTGAGTCTAATTGTGGCGCTAGGGTCGGGCGACACCAAGAAGGTGAGGATGGTACGATTTGTAGTGGTTGGTGCAGAGTCGTCTTACATTATCATCCTGGGATGAACAGGGCTAAACGCGTTCCAAGCTGTCGTGTCTACATACTACATGACGATCAAGTATCATGTGGGTGAAAATATGGGCGAGATTGCTGGGGATCGGCTCACATCGAGGAGTTGTTATCAAACCACGGTCAGCAACAACAAGCAGCTGGTGAGAAAACAATTGCGAGGTGGGGAAAGAATGTCTGATCGACCAGGAGGGTCGAGGTCGAAAGAGGAAAAGGGATGGCAAGATAAGGGAAAAGAAAAGATAGATATACAATCTTGAGGTAAGGTCGAAGAAATTTAGATGGTGTAGGGGAGTGATGATCGAAAATTTAGAATTGGGAAAGAGCTAGAAGAGCCGATTAGGTCGAGACTGGTCGGCCTAATAAGGGAGTTCGCTAACATCTTCACGTACACGACGAAGGAATTGACGGGGATTGAGGCCAAGGTGATTGAGCATAGGCTGAATATTGATCTCAGTGTGAGGCCAGTAAATCAGAAGAGGAGACATCATGGTGTGGAGATGGACAAATAGTCGAGCAGGAGGTCGAAAAGCTGTTAAACGCTAGACATATCAAGAAAATCCAGTTTGCAGAGTGGTTGTCTGACACGGTGATGGTGTTCAAGGCAGGCGGCAAATGGAGGATATGCATCGACTTTCGCGACTTATACAAGGCATGCCCGAAGGATCTATACCCATTGCCCCGGATCGACCAGTTAATAGATTCCACAGCGGGATGCGAGTTGCTCAGCTTAATGGATGCCTTGCAAGGTTACCACCAAATTCCCTCGGCAAGAGAAGATTGGAAGAGGGTGAGATTTATAATGAGCAAAGGCACCTATTGCTACGTAGTGATGCCATTCGGTTTGAAGAACGTTGGGGCAACGTACCAAAGGCTAGGCAACCAAATTTTCAAAGACCAATTGGGGAGGAATATGGAGGTATACGTCGATGACATGTTGGTCAAAAGCAAGGTGGAGACGGACCATGTAGGAGACCTGAGGGAGACTTTCTAAATGCTAAGGAGGTATGTTATGAAACTTAACCCAGCCAAATGCTCGTTTGGTGTAAAAGCAGGGAAGTTCTTAGGCTATATGGTGATGAAGAGGGGAATAGAAGTGAATCCTAAGAAGGTGAGAGCGACGATCGAGATGAAGCCATCTGCCAACATGAAGGAGGTCCGAATATTGACTGGTCGAATAGCAGGCTTAAGCAGATTCATCTCCAAAGTGGCCGAGAAGAGCGGCCCTCTATTCCAAACATTGAAGAAAAGCTCAAAATTTCAATGGACGGAGGAGGCCTAGAAGGCTTTCGAGGAGTTGCAGGAGGTGTTAGCCAATATTCCTTTGCTAGCTAAGCCTGTGCATGGGGAAGAGCTCGTGCTTTACATATCCGTTGGTGAGAATGCAGTAAGCTCAGTGTTTCTGCGCGAGGAGGGGGTAGTGCAATTTCCGATATATTATGTCAGCCGAATAATGCAGGAAGCGGAGTTCAGGTATTCTGAGATCAAGAAATGCGCGTTGGCGGTGGTCGTGACGGTCCTAAAATTGAGACCATATTTCCTAAATCACAGAGTCAAGGTGCAAACAAACAGGCCCTTGGAGCAAACTTTAGGTCGACCAGCAGTGTCAGGTCGACTAGTGAAGTGGGCGGTCGAGCTGAGCGAATACTCTGTCGTGTATGAGCTAAGGAGGGCGATCAAAGCACAATTTCTGGCTGATTTCATTCAGGAGGGTACGAAGGAAGAGGAGGAAATAGAGGGACTGTGGCAATTGTTTGCAGATGGCTCAGTATCGAGGAGCAGGGCAGGCTTGGGCCTAGTCCTGGTTTCGCCCAAGGGGGATTACTTGGAGTTTGCTGTTAAAGTGGGATTTTGAGTATCAAACAATGAGGCGGAGTACGAAGCGGTGATTAAGGGGTTAAAGCTAGCTCTGGCCGGAGGTGCTCAAAAAATTTAGGTCCATTCCGATTCCCAGTTGGTGGTCGGACAATTCCAAGAGGGTTTCGAGATCAAAGAGGATAGGCTGCAGCATTATGTGGACGATATGAAGAGGCTGAAGAAAGAATTTGGGTCGTTTGAATTAATACAAATACCAAGTGGGGAGAATGGTCGAGCCGATCTAATATCTAAAATCGCTCAAAATTTGGTAGATTGCAAGAGCAGGAGTGTGACTTTGCTCCATATGGAGAAGAGTGCGGTCGAAGTTGAGGTGGCGGAGATCGAGGAAGTCGAAGATTGGAGAGCCCCAATCTTGGAAGAGTTGCAAGGAGGGACAGTAAAAGTAATGAGGAGGTTTTTCGAGCAAGGTGGAATCCTTTACAAACGGTCATACGCAGGGCCACATCTGAGGTGCGTGACTAGCGATCGAGCGCTTACAGCCAGGAGCAGAACGAGGAGCTCATGGTGAACGCCTTGGATACGATCAAAGAACTTAGAGGACAAGCCTCGACCAGAGTTGAGGCATACAAATAACGGATGAGAGCAGCCCATGACAGGAAGGTGAAAATCTGCAGGTTCCAAGTGGGCGACCTAGTCTGGAAGAGGATTGACGTGCTCAAGCACGTAGGCAAGTTGGAGCCTAATTGGGAGGGACATACCTGGTAGAGAAAGTCCATGCAGGGGGAGCATACTCCTTGAAGGATGCTGAAGGCAGATCACTAGCCAGGTTGTGGAATGTAGCTAACCTTAAAAAGTATAATGTATAATTTTTTCTTTTCTATCTGTTTCGTACTCGAGCAATTGAATTGATGTATTCTCAAAGCAAATACTCTTCAAGAATTACCCAAGTGGTTGATTTCTACGTTAACGGATTCATTTTTTCGAACTAATTAATCTTCAATGATGGCTTGTTTATAAATCTAGTCTAGCACATTTAACAATATGGTCATGGCTCACGTAAAAATATTACAAAGGCCATGTCAACACTTTGTATGGTTTCAATAAATTCTCAACTTCATCCTAGTGATATACACCTATCGCTCACAAAACCTCTCTCGGCTTTCTTGTATGGTATGCATGGAATCGACGATACAATTACAACTCGATACCCCTCAAGCGAGAAGACCAAAGTCCTTCATTTTCGGAACACCCAGACCAAGGGGTGGGCGAAGGTCGCTTGTTTTCGGAACACTCCGGGCTGGACGACAACAATGTTTTCGGAACATCCCTTGGGGTGGGCAAGTAAGAAGACCAAAGTTTGTCATTTTTGGAACACTCCGACCAAGGGGTGGACAAAGGTCGCTTGTTTTCGGAACACTCCAAGGGGTGAGCATGTGGTCGACAACGTCCACGCCTCCGGGCTGGACGACCACAATGTTTTCGAAACATCCCTTGGGGTGGGCAAGTGAGAAGACCAAAGTCTTTCGTTTTCGGAACACCCCAACCAAGGGGTGGGCGAAGGTCGCTTGTTTTTCGAACACTCCAAGGGGTGGGCATCTGGTCAATAACGTCCA
>CACSLK010027837.1:3660801-3672748 GCA_902706635.1 Striga hermonthica | reverse complement strand
ACGTCCACGCCTCCGAGATGGACGACCACAATATTTTTGGAAAATCCCTTAGAATGGGAAAGTGTGTGTAACGTTTTGATCAGCAATAGCATACATCAAACACATGAGGTAAAGAGCAACGTTTTGATCCAATACAACTCAAAGGACCTGAACTTCACAAAGAAAAAGGGATTTGACGAAAATCCACCTCTCTTCGGGACTACACGCACGAGGGTCGGATCCGGCATCGTCACTCGTGGCCCTCGCAAAGATTCGGCTCGCTGCAGCTCGATGCTGCGAATTGGACGGCCAATAGGGTGTCGTTTCTCTTCACGCACGGCCCCGACCGCTGCTGTATCAGGTTCCTCTCGCACTTACGAGTTGCTCAAAAACAAACCGGCAATGAGTTGCCGCGGATTCTCGCCTCGATGGATGGCTCGATGGTTGATGTCGGCTAAACGAGCACGAACAGAGGCTCATCTCTACCTGCGGCCTCTACTCGAGGATTTTCTACTAGATGATACACGACTGAAACTCCTCGACGGGGTACTGCTGCGAGACGGCTGGTCACGACCCGTCGCTGGTCGAGGGTCACCGGCGACGACTGCCTCTAATCAAAAGTCGAGGTCGCCGTCGAGCACCAGAAGTGAACAGAGCACAAACGAGATGCCGGATAGGGGGAAGAACGAAACTCATCCCTTCTGAAAAACACCACTAATGACGTCATTAACATAGTCGCGGTTCCTTGGTCGACAGACGTTGGGTCGCGTCTCAATGGTGGCTGCGATTGGCGGCGATGGGTGCTCGCAGATGTGGAAACCGGTGATAAGAGGCTGCTCGATGGGCAATTTGCAGCTGCTTGCTCGTCAAGGTTGTCGCTGGTGGTTGAAAGTCGAACAACAGAGAACGACTGCCGGTCATGCGTTGGCTTCTCGAAATTTGGTACGCGATTTTGCATTATCTCGGAGTAAATCGAAGGAAGCTAAAATGGCATTTGCGGCTGAGATTGAGAGGCAATTATATAGGGGACCTTTAGGGCTTGCTGGTGGGAGAGACGTGGATGCGTTGGCCGGAAATCATGGAGGTCATTGTCTCTGAAGGTGGCGGAGTGGTGGCCGAGAGAAGGGGGAAATTCGTTCATCTGAGACTTGTTCTGGAGAAGCGATAGAGGACTACTCGCACAAGAAGGAGATGGGCTGCAAAAATAACTAATCTCCTTGGGCACGGTTTTAAAATAATCAAATGGGCCAAATATAAATGTTTGGGCTGAAATTCAATGGCTAGAAAAATATTCCAATTGGGCCAAAGCTGATACACAAATGATTATGGGTCGATATATAATCCAAAAGATCAATTCAATTGGTTCGAAATTTAACACATTTGGGTTGGGAATATGAGGGGGCCAAAATCTTGGAGCAATGTGGGCCGAGATTGATAAGTAGGAATTGGGCTGACATATAATGACTTCAAGCCCGTAAAAATAGCTCAAGGAAATAATGATAACGGTTCGAGTTTAACACTACGTGATTAAACCGGAAACCGCCGAACGAATGATAAAATAAAATAACTCGGACAACATATATACATATAATACACGCAATGCTTATTTATTTAATATTAATAGGTATTTAAACAATTAGACATTTAATAATAATAATAATAAGCAATTAAGACAATTGGATAAATAATATAAATAAATCAAAATAATAATAAAAATGCAATAATAAATAATCCTAAATAATTCATAAATAAACGGGGCACTACAGTGAGAATACCAAAGTCCTTCATTTTCGGAACACCCTAACCAAAGGGTAGGCGCGTGGTCGATTCTAGTGGTGAGGTCATGAAGACATGGAGCCTATTGGAGACCTCAGAGGCAGGTCGATGATTCCTACTTGGTTCTATTTGGTCTGGAGTTTTTTAGAATTCAATAGCCCACTACTCGTCTAGAGTGGAGAGTCCGGTTTTATGCATATTTTATGTAGAAGTGGGAGATGCCATGACAAATTATGCTGTTTTGCTTGAGTACTCATATTTCAAGCGGAATGTCGAACACATCGAACATACATGGTTCGAGTTTACTTAAGCGTATCACAGTTGCACAAATCAGGAGGAAACGAAGGCTCACATATCTTACAGATTACTCTACTTACGTCCATAAAAAGCGAAACATAAAGAAAGTTGCTGAATAAAACACACACAACGAGGAAAAGAAAATCAAATTTTCGTTCAATACAATCAAAAGTACAAGACAAAAAATATGTATGGCTAAATTATAAAAGTTCATCATCAACGGCTAACTACTTTGCGGGGGCAGCGGTGGATTGAGCAGTAGCAGTCGATGAAGATACGGTAGCAGATGTTGACTGTGCCGTAGAAGTCGATTGTACAGCTGTGGTTGAGGATACGGCAGAGGAAGTCGACTATGTGCCGACAACCGACGTAGAAAAAGTGGCAGAAGTCGACTGGACAGCTGCGGTCGAGGATACGACAGAAGCAGATGTCAACTGAACCGCTGCGGTCGACTGGGTGGCCGTCATTGGCGCATAAGCAGCAGCAGTAGTGGTCGACTGTGCCGCCATGGTCGATGAAGAAGCAGCTGTAGCTGTAGAAGTGTGGGCGGCAGAAAAGCTGGAGATGGTCAAAGGGGCATTGGATGCATCCCCCAACTGGGGAGGGACGACATTGTTTATTCGGACCATTGGCCCTTCGCCAGGAACAGGCACATCAAAATAGCTCTACAGAAACTTCTCACGAGCTATCGCCCTTGCCAATGACTCCGACCACCAAGGATGGTCAGCGGGCAGATCAGGGTCACCTGTAAAGTTGGACGGCACAACAAGAATGACTTCCCAGGTTTTATCCTGGTCGATCTCGCTTGTGAAGCTCTGTTCCTTCAGTTGTCGCTCAACTTCCTACATGCTATAGGAATAGATGTCGAATCCCATTCCCGCGGCTTCCTTGAGGAACACGGTCGAGCAGAGGAAATCGTCGATCAGTTTCTTTCGATAAGCGGCAAGGAAGATCTGGCCACGTTGGGATTTCCATAGTGCCCGACGAGATTGCTCCATCGCAGCAATGGCAGTAGCCTCGACGTCCTTTTTCTTGCTCGCCTTTTCTGCCTCAAGGACTTTGTCTTTGCTCTTCAACTTGGCTTTAAGGCGCTGCAGCTTCTCCTGGTTCTGCTTAAGCTGCTCGGACAGATCATGGCGCAACTTAAGCAGCTCTTGATTTGCAGCCTTGAGTCGCTGATTGTCAGTATCGAGACGCCTGTTGTCGCCCTCGATTACAGAGAGTACGACCCGTGTTTTTCAAGGTCTCCTCGAGAAGAGGGGCAACAGAGACGACCGTCTGCACACTCACACAATGCCAGTCAGGATATAGACAGAGGATAACATAAGTAATAAACCAAAGGTTTTACATAGGTATACCTGTATCAGAGCGCGGGCGACATATTCACCTTGGGCTCGTCGATCGACCGCCCAGCGATGAGTTTTCTCGAAGGGCAGAAGATCGATAATCTTAGAGATGGCCTCGTGGGGATCTACTCTGGCCAGCGAATGAGCACGAGTAGGCTGCTGCATAAACTGGGACTCAGTGGACTTGGGCTTAATATGAAGTCGCTTATGTGGGGATTTTAGAGGGTCGACGGATTTGTCAGACAGGTTAGGGATAACTATCTCAGAGCATTGGCGTTCTTCGAAGAATCACCATCCCTGGACGAATGGCTTGAGTGGCGGTCGGATTGTTGGCGGTGAGGAGAAGAGGCCCTCTGTTTATTTGAGGAGGGAGGAGCCCCAGATTTCTCGGCGAGAGCAAATACATCTTTGCTCGACGAGACACCTTTAGACTTGTCGACAGGGGTCGGGTACTCTTTCGTACTTGACCTCTTCTAAGAGGACTTCTTCAGGTCAGGCTTATGCAAGAATCCCTCTGCACATATAAACCACAAATCGATCAATAAACAAGGATAACACGCATGATGGGGAAAAGTCTAAGTAAGAAGACAGTCTCGTTAGTTTGAGCACCTGCTCGAGCCTGAGCGTGAACGTCGGCGGCTTTTGGGTCGACACATATGCAAATGACGGTTTCAGGAAGGGAAGGGGGGAGAAAGTTTTATGCGTGAGTATACCACAATAATGGAGAAAAACTTATTATTCTTAAGTAAAGAAGTAGTTTTGACAGGGTTAGTATTCCAAACAGAGATGCGGCGGTTGAAGATGGGATTATCAGCATGAGCGGTACGTTTGATGGGCACCTCTCTAAGCCAAAGAATAGGTGCCCAGGGGTAGGGTTGCTTAGGAGTAATGAACACGATATGCTCTTTCCACCTGGGTACGTTTGAAGGTTGATCAGCGATGAAATATGCACCATTCCGACTCTTCAGGTACAAACCGTCGGCTTGTTTGGAAGCTAGATAACTATACACGAATAAATCTAAATCTACTCAGCCCATGCGGACTACTGACAAAATGATGAAGGTCGTTAAGATCCTAAATGCGTTCGGAGAAAGTTGATTCAAAGCTAAGCTATAAAGGCCACACAGGTCGATCAAGGCCTGACAAACGGGAAAGCGTAGGCCTAGGTTGAACTGGGCTATAAAAAAGGTATAGGATCCAGCGGGAGGGTTGTCGAACGTATCATTCTCATGAGGACTCTGGGTAACCGGAGGTTGACCTATTTCGTCGAGATTCAAACAGTTAACTATGTTAGGGCGCGATTTGTTTTTCTTGCGAGCAGGATGGTTGGGTGAGGAAGAAGGCACACGGGAAAATAA
Organism: Striga hermonthica; assembly: GCA_902706635.1. Lineage (NCBI taxonomy): Eukaryota > Viridiplantae > Streptophyta > Magnoliopsida > Lamiales > Orobanchaceae > Striga > Striga hermonthica. Next base: position 3,667,992 of record CACSLK010027837.1, on the reverse strand, counting down.
TGGGAAAAAGCCCTTAGGGTCTCGGGCGGACAACGAATTGGTGTCTTGAGGGTCATCCTCGGCCTCATCCTCGTTGTCCTGGCTGATGAGGCGACGAGGATTCGCAGAAGGTGAGAGAGGAAGAGGCTGGCTTGATACATCATCTGCAGGTTGGTCGACCAAATAGGAAGAGGGTGATACGACTTCTGCGGAAGGACTGCTCGTGATAACCGTTGGAGGAATCACTCTAATGGGCTGGGGTTGAAGAATCTCCTCGACAGATTCGCCCGACAAGCTCGCAGTCGAAGAGGAGGAAGGAGAGGACAAATCCTCGCCGCTGTAGCGATCATTCTCACTGGAGGTTGCAAAGTCTGAAGAAAAAATCATGGAATTTTTTTAAGAAGAACACAGAGAGGCTAAAAGGAGCTTTTGGGGGGAGACTATGACAGAAGAAGGGGAAGAGAAGATCGCACAGCGGGAGAAGAGATCGAAGGTTGCAAAAAAGAAGAAGGAAGAAGATCGAGAAAACCAGAAACACATAACATATATAAACACAAGAAATTGAAGAAAACTTACTCATGGTGAATAGTGGATGATTGGCAGAGGAGACGAAGAAATCAAGATTTCAAGGATGCTCAAAAGCTATGAAGAAGCCTGGGACAGCGATGAAGTGTAGAAGTGAAAAAAGGCAAAAATTTCCTAAGGGTTGGCATTTATACTGCGAAAGATGAGCACATCAGACTTTTAGCCATCAAAGGCTACGATGGAGGAAAAGGCCAACAGCCGTGCTAGCATGAGCCGTAGGATTAAAGTAGAAAATCCAACAGCAGGAGAAGGAGATACGTTAGGGCAGGTGCAAGATTCGAGGATGCTTGGATCACGGGGCCATCATGACCTCTCACAGACGAAAGAACGCGTCTGAAAAGGCAGACAAGTGACGAAATTCAAAATTCAAACGCAAAAGGTCTATTATTGGAAAACGTGGTTGAACAAAGGTAAGAAGTGTGCTAAGTGGTCGAATTCAGGGAAGTAAAGCCTCAACGACCCAGACTCGGCCTACTCTTAGGTCGAGTCATCCAAACTAGACCAAGAGTGGGGGGACTAGATGATATGGGATATTATATACTAGACCAATTCGTCGGGACAACCCACTAAATAGACCAGCGGCCTGGTCAAAACAAACCAACAATCCGCAATAATGGAAAAGAGGAAGACGGTGGGGAAGAGCTAGTCTAACGACATCAAACATGTACTGACGGCCTGAGGAGTTGGTCGAGGACGAATGATCAGATGGGCGTGGTCGTGGACTCGACTACCTCATGCCTCAGGGACAGCTCAGTGTTTGCTAGAGAGCCGATCGAATATCAGAATAAGTGAGAGATCTCCAGCACGTGGGAAGAGGACACGCGGCGCTTCATGAATGGTCCAGGGCGATAACGAACTCTGACATTCTCTTACATACTTGACGCGTTTTCTAACGCTAGAGATAGTGAAGGCGCGCGGTTGTACAGACGAGCAGGAGAGCTTTCAACCAGACTCGCCCAGGCCGCACGTGTAGAACAGGTAACTCGCCCCTATAAATAGGGGCGAGAATTATCATTTTAGACACGATCTCTCATAATCTTACACACTTACATACATATTTTCACCTCTCTCAAGTTCTGACTTGAGCGTTGGAGGCTCTTCATCGGAAAACACCTCCGGTGTGAGAGTTACGTGCAGGTTCTGTGTTCTACCAGCGAGGAGGACGAGCTCAAGACGATTTCCAGTCGGTCGGGGTGTGAGACTTGTATTATAAACAAACTGGAATAACTATGGGACTAACGGTAAACCGGTACTCATGTGCACACTCTGGGGGTCCTCTCCCACATAAATCCAGGTTGGGCATCGCCCACTCATCTGGACGCTAGACTTAGGAGGGGCCCTAATTACACACATCCATGTCATAACTAAAATACTGAAATAATGACCAAGACGGGATCACTCATCCATCTCGATTCTTCAATTTAATCACATATAGACCTCAGACATGGTAAATTATTAAAAGCGATAAGATACACAGTACATGGTCCCCACCTGGAAACTGGCCAATGCAAATGCTGAAATATCTGAAATGGGTAGCTGACGGAGGCTCGACTCTCCTCAAGCTACAAAATATATTGAGCGAAATTCTAAGTTCTTGGCTCAGAATAAAACTTGATTTTTTTTATCTGATCTGACTAGGTTCGCTCACTCTGCTTTTAAAAATCATTTTAGGGATTATAAGAAGATCTTGAAGATATTATTGTATTTGAGGCATTTTATGGTTCTCTGAAATATTTCTAAGTCTAGACTATGTTCGGACTGAAATTAAATCTGACTGGGCTATCATCTAACTGGACTTCAGTCTATCTGGAATTTATTTGAAATCTCTATCTGGAATTTATTTGAAATTGCTATCTAAAATATATTTGTCTGAAATTCTATCTTAAATATATATCTGAAATTTTACCTCTGAAATTCTATCTAAAATATATATCTGAAATTCTACCTCTAAAATTCTATCTGAAATATATATCTGAAATTCTCGAACCGTCTCGACTGATTCGGCTGAACTGAAATTCTCTTTGAACCGTCCGGAGTGGTTCGAATGAATTGGACCGACGGCTCACTCGGAGTCGATAAATCATTTGTTTGACTATGTGCAGCTCGATTTGACAGTGGTCCAGGTTCGGCGTGGCAACTCGGCCGGCACGTACTCGACTAACACGACTTAACCGATGCACGGGTTTGAAACGGTGCCACGGTCACTGACGGTAGGTCGGACGGACTCGGTGCACGGGCACATACTCGGTGGTTTGACTCGGACTCAATGCACGGGCACACACGATGCGGTTCGACTCCAATGGTCGGAGGAGAGTCTAATACGTGTGCGGGACGGTGATACGGGTTAAGAATTAATGTTACAACGTCTATAAATTTATTCAAATGGTACTAGGGTTCAGTCGGTGAAACGCAAATCTGAAAATTTTCCGATTATCAAAACCGGATAAAACTACGTTTCTGATTCTCGAAAATCCTAACTCATTTAAGGCTGATATTTAAAATATAATTTTTATGTGATTTATGAATAAATTTATAATCCACAGCTGCAGCTAAAATCGCAACCAAACTAATATTCTATATTTATCGCGTTAGCGGCTAAAGGCCCGATTTTAAATCTATGTCAAACGACATCCAAAATTCACGAAATTCGAAACATAGCATCCTCAACATACGTATAGTCCATGGTCAAAGTGTTAATTCAAAAGTCGACTCCTAACTCAATCAACTCAAGATCGCTATGACCGGTCAACACATTTGATCGGCTCGTTCGCCTATCAACCGAAGTCCGAAAATTATCAAATTCACACCTAAGCCTCAAGACAACGCACAAATTTAATGATATTTATTTTGCCATTTTATCACATTTATTTAAAAAGACCAAAATAATCGCTTCAAGCCCGAAAATCTCGATTTATTCAAAATCGCTCAAATCAACAAATTCATAAATTCTATATCTACTCATTGACATATTTAAGCACAAGAAGAAGGGTCCAAGCTATTTTACCTTAAAATGGATCGAAAGTGGATCGGGCTAGAAAATGGGTCAACGAAGCAAATCGTGTCGAAACCAATGGTATGGGCTGCGGATCCGGGCTGAGGATGCTAAAAATGGGCAGAAAGTGCTGCTGGTCGCGCATTAGAGGATGCTGGTCGTGTCACCGGTGCAGCTGAAGTTCGGAGGAGCTATTTTCTGGCGAGCTCAGGCCCGGGGTGCGTGGAGGCGAGCTGGACGCACGGTGTACGGGCTGGGACAGCGTGAAAGAGCTGCTGGCGAGCTGAAATGGTGTGGTGGAGGCCTGAACGGGTACAGCAACAGTCGGCCTGGTGGTGAGCAGCGACGCGTGAGCTCGGGTTTACAGCCGGTCACCGGCACAGACGCAGAGGAGCGCGGTTCTAGGGTTGAGTCGCTTCGAAAAGATGGTTAGCAAGATGTGGGTCTTGATGTGGCGGTGCGACGAGCTAGGGAGGTGCTAATCGAGGCTGGCTCATCGGAACATGGGTCGTCGGAGGTCGGGTTGCCAGGATGGAGGAGCTTGGTCTTTTTTTTTTTTAAGTTTAAGCCATGGACTCTTGAAGAGATGATGGAGAAGCTAAAGAAAAATAACTTTTGTTCTTGATGTTCTTTCTTGAATAAAATATGGTGATTGGATCTTAAATTTTTTTTTAAAGAGGATGAAGATGATGAATAGTGAAAAAAAAGATGGTGTTGGGATAGGGTTTAGAAGAGCGTTGTTGTGCTATTTATAGAGTGTGTAGGAACTAGGGTTTGTGTCAGATTTTGGGCTTTAAAATCGGACCTTTAAAAATTCTACGCTTCGCTCGAATTTAAATCGGATATGAACTTAGGAAATCAAATGCTCGGTCGGTCGAAATAAATAATGATAATGGGCTTGAATTAAAATCGACTATATGTTCGATTTTAAAATGGACTAGAATGAAACTGACCTTGGGCTCGATTTAACTTAAATGGGCCAGCTAGAATAATCGGACTCGCTCAAATTTCATTGGGCTCGAATAATTAAATTATTCGGCTTCGATTTGCTTAAATAAAATTCCGATTAATCCAAACCTCGGTTTTAAAAATACAACCAACACTTGGGCTAATTAAATCTAACTTTAATAATTAAAATCGAATAAAATTCTCCATGGCTTAGACTTTAATACTAATTATTTAATTTAGTGTAATTAAATATAATAAATGCATCAAGTTAGGAAACTTAATATTTATGGAAATATAGTCGAGCTCCATAAATAGTAGATAGAAATATGGGCGTTACAATCTATCCTCCTTAAAATATTTCTGTCCTCGAAAATTCTAAAACTAAACATAAGTCCGACTCAACTAGAAACTAGGAATCGAAAAGTACATATTACTAATCAGAATTAAAACACTGGGTAACCAGCACAGATCTCATCCTCTCGCTCCCAAGTGGCGGTGTAACGCCCCATTTTATTTTAAAGAACTTACAGAATAAATTCACAAAAATCTTAGTTTTTTTTTTTTTTTTTAAAAAAAAACAATTCAAAATTTAAAACTCAATGGGCACTACCTAACTACCAACAACAATTAAACCAACATAAAACAAATCAGATGGAACCTACACATGCGTTACTAAGAATTATCAAATCCAAAACCAAGCATTTCATAAGTTCCAAATTAACCAATAAGTAAAAGCATAATCATTCAGTTCAAAGCAGAATAAATAAAAACTAAGTCAATAAGCAGTTCAACCATTCATAACAGGCGGAAGCATAAGAATAACACAATCGACCATTGACCACCATCTCGCTCGTCTTTACGCCACCGCCTCCAGCTCATCTCAACCTAAAGGAGGAAGAGAGGAACAACAACAAGAAACAAACAATGGGGGTGAGCATAACCAACAAGCTCACCATTATTGCACAGTTATCCAATATAAAGCATTTTAAAACATACACAGTATGCATAGAATCCAAGGTCTAAACTCCCTACTCAGCCCTATCGCAAACCTCCTATGTACATACAACAACCTTCCGGATACAACGGCATGGAAGTAACTGGAAACCTTCCCACCCCCGGGTACAACGGTTCGTAGGATCCTTTCCAGGAGACAGTGGAGATGTTTTTCCCCTTCCGGGTACAACGGCTTGGGGCGTCTCCTTCCGGATACAACGGGCAGGTGACCTCCCACTGTTTTCGCATTCATCAAAGGCACTATTGTACGGAACTCCTAGACTAGGGTTCTCATGCATACAACCATTTTCAAACGAAGCATTATATGAATAAAGAGTGCAATAATTATGGAATACATCACAAATGTACCCACCTGTTCGCAGCGACAAAACACAATCACGATTCTCGAAGGTGGGGTGAGGTCAACACCTCTAGACACCTACATAAGTCCAGATACTAAAGTCAACGCTTTATCTAGACCAAAGTAGAAAATCACAAATTTGACTTAGCCGAACTTGATTCGACTAAGTGGTTCGTGAAGTCCTGTGGATATTTGGAACTCTAGGACTTAGACCCGAACAACCAAACATGGAATTTCATGCATGTATCACATAAAAGGTAGTTCAAACAAGTCACAACCACAACAAGAAAATCCGGTTTATAGTTTTTAACACAACAACTACATTTTTGAAAAATAGAAAATGATATATCACATAATTAGGTTGATCAATCTCCTGAATGAGTTAGGTTCTGAAACTTAGACATAAATTCTTCCTCACTGAACTTAGTAAAACCTCCAAGTTTCAGCCCCAAACTCATTATACACAATTTTATAAAATTCAAATACGATATCAGCAAAAACGAGCATAAAATTCAAAGCCTAACCTAACGAACGAATTAACACATGAGATTTTTACCAGATCATGTTCAACAATTAGGGATCAACATATACAAATTCCAGCACTTAACATCAAATACACAAATTATGAAAATTCATACAAGATTTAGCAGTTTATTGAATTTTAATTAAAACCGAACTAATTTGAGCTCTAAAAATTCTAATCTTTTTGCAGAATGACACACCACATACAACAAGCATTTCAGCCAAATATCAGAATTGTTCAATAACCAACCGATTTATCATAAATAAAACAACTTTTTGCAGAATCTGAAAATAATTCATTTACCCTATGAAACTTATTCTAAAAATTCTAAAAATTTTACACAGCATATAAACATGGCAGATTCATAATATATTCAAATTTTAGAAAAATCGGAGCACGGACCAATTTAATATGTATTTAACATATTTTTGTCCAAAAATCACATTAATTATTTAAAATAGCTACAGGCCATGAAACATTATTAAATTTTTACACAAGCTATAAAATTAACTGAGGGTCACTCAGTTCAAATTGCATGCCAATCGGACAATCTTGCGATTTATGGTGAATTTTACACATAATACAACAATTAAAAACTTTGAAAATTCATATCTCCCAATCTACAAATCGAAACGACACGAGGTCAGGACCATTGTGTCCAATGACGATCCTAAGTTCCTAAATCCATAGCAACTTCACACTTTCAACGAGTTCTCGTTCGATTCGCACGAACCGACGGAATTCACATAAAATCATAACAATAATTAATATCAATAATATATTTATATTCTCAAAACACAACGCATGAAC
>CACSLK010027837.1:3648335-3660416 GCA_902706635.1 Striga hermonthica | reverse complement strand
GCGAGTTTTTTTCAATTTGTCGGGTCAGTTCACGAGTGGGTTCGAGACAATGATTTAGCTCTCGGGCTCGATTTAATCGCGCGATTGATTACAATAAAAATCAAATAAATATATATATATATATTCTAATACACATTTATAATATTTATATATAATACATTTTAAGCACATAAAATCATCTAGGCAATTTAGACAATTAAATGTAAATAAACACATTTTAATAGCATTTAGGAAATTAGACAAATAAATATGGAATAATAATAACAATAATCACTATATTCATTTAATTATGATATAACCATTAGACAATTAATATTAATAATGGTAATATTACTAATAACACAAATAATAGCAATTTGGCATTTTATGCATTTAATAACAATAATAATAATAGTAATAATAATAATAATAATAATAATAATGATACTAATAATAATAATAATACTAATAATAATAATGAAGACAATTAATAATAGCAACATTCCATAATTATTCTCAAATAATCCACAATAAAACGGGGTATTACAGGCGGCTCCAACAAACTAGAGATAGATATACATCACTATTCCTCAGTCGTTGGACCTTTCGGTTCAAAATCGCTATTGGCTGCTCCTCGTAAGTCAAGTTCTGCCCGACCTCGAGCTTTCTGAAATTCAATACGTGCCTTGGATCATGCAATTAATTCTTGAATATCGGCTCGTGGAAGAAGTCGTGCAGACCCGAAAGCTCGGGTGGCAACACCAAACAATATACTACCTTGCTCACCCGATTGAGGATCTCGAATGAGCCTAGGAAATGGGGATCTGGGTCTGACACTATAATCTCGGCTACTCTGTGGATTCGAGTAATCCCACGAATGTAAATGCTGGCAAACTGCTCCATGGTCTTCGTCATCCTCACGGGCAAAAGCGGGCCGACTTCGTCAGTCGATCCACAACTACCCAAACCGCATCGAGCTGCTCCTCCGATTTGGGTAGTCCACAACGAGATCCATGGTAACGTGATTCCACAACATGACTTCTAGTGGTTGAATCCAGGTGGAAACTTGTGCTCGGCCTTCACCTAATGACAAACCAAGCACAATTCCACAAACTCGAAAATGCTGAACTAAAGTATATGAAAAACACTAAACTTCAAGGTCATATACAAATCCAACAAGTCTAGGATTTCTAACTCTGAAGTTTGACTTTCTCCTACTAGTGGTCTTTGCTATGCCGTGGAAACTCCGGGTTTAAGCCCCAGGCAAATTCGGACTAGTGACTCTTATTTCAAGCCTCCATAATTTACCCGGCCTTTTGGCTATTATACACCGTTAACCAAAGTTCAAGAACTGGGTTCTCTGTCTGGATACTGTAATAGGTTGCACCGGCGTCGGCCGGTCTCGCTGATACTAGTTCGCCATGGCGACTAGCTAAAATCTCACTATGTGCCTTAGATAAAACAAAAGACAAAACTCTAGAAACTATACTGGATAACTTTAAAAGAAACATATTTATTCTCTTAGCAGCATCGCTCTACCTATGGCGACACTCCTAGACTCAAAGAGACTTACTCTTCGACTCTCTGACTAGCGTACGAGTCGGAAATCTTAGTCGAGTTGATGGTGAGGCGAAGCTGACCGAAAAGAAAGCGAGTAAACCTGTGAAAGACTTTGGGGCCAGAACTGAACATTCAAAAATCCAACATATACTTGACTAGTGTGGACAACTCGAATCAGGCTTGCATCCTTCAAGACACGCACATTCAGAGTGGGGTTTTTAAATGGATCCAATTTTTTTATTTCCATTGGAGATTAGGAATAGGTGGGCTCTCTATAGGACCCACTTTACCGAAAGGATTCATAACGACTTTAGCTACTTTAGCAGCTTGGCTAGTTACTCGAGATTCTCGATTATTACATTCCCTTATATTAACAATGTACGGTGGGCAAATAGAATTTTTTTTCTTCTCGTTTGGGACAATCGCGCATGCAGTGGTCACCATCGCACAAGAATAATGGTGCGGGCCCATGATAAGGATTCCCAATCCTATTTTGTCGATTTCGTTGATAACTTTTAAATGGTTTCCCAGGAGTAGACATTCGATTCAAGGTTTGCTTTCCTCTTCTGAACTCCTAGGCGAATCAATTCCTGATAGTGTAAGTACGGTCTAGGCGTAGTAGATAGTTTTAGGATGATCCGAGATCGTTCTGACTGGGAACATCCCTTTCTATCCTATACAATATTCAATTTCTGCAGGAACGAACGAAGCGAAGTAAAGTCATGGCGGACACGTTGTGGCGCGGGAACTCTCCAGAGGAGCTTCCAGATGGGCAGAGAGCTGATCCCTTTCTTCGATAAACTGCTCCTCGGAAGAATTCCAGTCCCGTGCAGCAGTCGTGGTCGATCTGCTTACATTGATGCCAACCCAAGCAAGAGAGGGCCTAGAACTTTCTCTGGATTTGCCGTCTCCGTAAGAAATGGACCAAGGATTAGCAAAGCGGGCCGATGAGATGACCTTCTTTTTTTTCCTTTGTATTTTCTTAGTAGTTTTATCTTATAGTTACAAGACATGATTCTTGACAGAGGAGAGAAGAGAAGATGCTTGACAGTTGGAGCGCTCTTTTATGAAGGAGAAGCGTGTGTATCTTTTTATCTTCTGCCACACGGTGATGGTAGGCACTATCTTACGGGTTAACTCGAATCAACGTGAGGCTCATCTAAGGTTTCCACGTGTTCAAGTTTGAGCACATCTTCTCAAACTCAGAATAAGGAGAAATCCCAAGAATTTCGGCGGCAAGGCCCAAACTGTTGGGCTTAGCTCGCCGTCTCGGCTACATGTCAAAAATGACTGGCGTAACTAAATCGCTACTCCTCTGTGGCTGTGATCGGGGTCACTTTGCCATCACACTGGTCTGAATGTCTTTCTGTGGCTGGCCTGGACGCGACTTTCGTCGGTTCAGGGTTGCCCTAGCCTTTGTATGGACCTCTTCTCTATTGTCGGCCGATCTACGAGAATCTTTCTCGCTATTTCTTCTTTGTGCATCAGCTATCCACACTTGTGTGCCACACTAAAGTGTACGATGCCATGTAAATCGACATTTATTAACTATCTCAATAGCAAATCGCTCTTTCGAATGGATTTGTCATTCAAAACGCAAGCCTCTGAGCGTTTTGATCGTCCATCAATCTTTAATATTGATGAGGATTACTAGAAATTACGGTTCGATCCACTGTGACCTGGCTCCTGACGGTGCGGTACGTTGCATGCAGCTTACCCACTACCTGGGGCCCACGGGCACAGAACAGTTGCATGCGATACCTGCGTGCGATGTACCTGCAGCGTCAGTGTTACCTACAGTCACAAAACATAGTTCTATCCATGTCTTATGCTAATAGTTTCATTGTACTACAACGCTGAGCTAACTCGGCGCACTACGACTCGAATCTAACTCCTTCCTGGTACAAATCAAGGGTATCACTACTTATATAGGTAAAATTTACCCAAGAGTACTTAAAATCTCAATGTTGAGGCTTTTCAGTTCTTTCTTTCCTCAACGTCTATTCTAAAGCTAGTAATTTCGTACACCACTATTACTTAGTGATGACTTCATCACCTCAATTTTCTTGTGATTTTTGAACTTGAGGCGTCGGGCCCCTCGACTTCTCATGGAGGATGTCCAAGATTCAAGTTCAATCTTGGAACTTGTTGTCTTTCCGCATGGGTCGACAAATTTTCGACTTTCAGAGATGAGTACTCACTCTCCTCCTTGAGTCTACTTAGCTTTTGGTGGTGCATATTTCCTTTCTTCACGAACCATCAGGCGTACCCTAGGGTGACACTCTTGGTCCAACGATGCACAAATAAAATCTGGGTCTTCATCTCTTGCAGCTTCTTGGCGTCTCTCGGTATGGCACTTTTGACACAAGTTCTATTTCAGTACCAGGTCAATCAAATTCCATTTGTCGGTCAGGTTGTCTTCTCGGCAACATTTTGAATATACGTAAACGTGATTGCAAACAATGGTTAACTCACGAACATTGTCAGTGAAGTGTTCCCTCTCTTTATAGCTTCTAGAATTTTCCCTATCGGTATATCGTCCATCTGCTCACAACTTCAAACTCGAGAGTTGTAGCATTTGGCACATGTATGCAAAATAATAAGTCTTCATCTTCTTAAACATGTTATCTTAATATCCACGAGTGCGGGGGTTGGTTCTTCTTCTTGAATCATGGTGGTTGCGAACTCCCACTCGACTTTCATTAAATTCTCTGTGAACTGTCGTCTGATATTCTCACACTAGTGGAACTTCGTTGGGTGATGGCTCTCTTTCGAGACGAATGAGTAAGTCGTCTTGGTGTCAAAACATGGGTCGACGTGTAATCCTCGCTCTAGCTTCCTTTAAACTAGGTCTCCTCTTCCTCTAACTACTAGAGATTACCTCATATGGATACATGTCTTCTATGGTTCAGTTTCGTGCCTCCATGGTTTCTCCCTTATGGCTTTTATTTCAAGCCTCCAGGGCTTACCCGAATCTATGACTCTTATACACTAAAAAACTTTTACTTCCTATACTAGCTGGAAGTCTCTTACCAACTCAAGTGAGGTAACCTCTAGAGTAAGAACTTAACTCAAAACTTACATAGTTTAAACAATGGAAAGTCCACTACTTTACCTAGGTGTTGCAATGCATTGGCTTGTTAATTCCAATTTCGTAAGTGTCGAATTATAGATATAACTTGCTTTTTGTGGTCTTTATATTATGGAATGCAACAAAATTTTTTGGTCTAAACTTGGAATTTTAACGGAGTTTTCGAAATATGCAAAAATTCCCGCAACAAAAGTGTCGCGAGTTCACGGAACAGAGATAATTAAACTACACACATCATCTAGAGTCTTCTGGACTTCTGCTTCTACTGGTGACGGGTGTAGGCGCTGGCACTCCCCCCTCCTTATTGATCCTAGATTGGCTATTGCTTGTTGGTTCTCTCATTTCTGACAAAATTCATTGAAACGTAGAATTTACTCTGTCATAACCGTAAGGTTCGAAATCGATATTATAGCTCTAATATATCGCCACGGTTATCCTCGGTACGTAGAAAAGGGACTTGCCCCCAACATAATCGAGATTGTTTCTAGAGTTATATCTCGCTCCGTCCTCATAAAAGTCAACGGTAGAGCGGACAAATAACTAAATCTGCTGAAATTCTGACTAAAACAGTATAGCCGATTAAGAAATAGCTATACTATACTTTAACGAACTTATTATCGAATTGCCGAAAACACCTAGCTTGGCTAGAGTTCCGGTTACACTAAAATTTTTTAAGTTCTGGCTAGAGTTCTGACTAAAAATCTTAAGTCTTTAATCGAGGACAGATCGTACGCCCATGAAACATACTGACTATAATAGCTATGCATTCGCAAATAATAAGGTTGTTCAGGTGACGTACCTCGAAGTCGGTGCGACGTGAGCGTGGTGTGGTCATACCTTACTAAAATTATTAGTATAAAGAATTGCTAAGTGTCTCTGATACAAAACTGTAACACCCTGCCTAGACTTACTAAAATCATAGTAAATTTTTCGCACTATAAATGGAAAGCTCTTATTTAATTTTCAAAAACTCATATTATTTTTTTTCTCAAAAGTACTTTAACTTTAAGATACAGGATGCTACTCAACTTTAATCTTAAATATTTAATATCTTTAAACTACTAGGCATGCAACCGAGTATAATTCATTACTCTAATAAGGCGCCATGAACATCTCAGGATTTAAGCATGCATAGACTGAAATTAATACTAAAATACTAGTCTGAAATACTGAAATACTAATCTGAAACCCTCAAATACTGAAATACTGGTTTGGAATTCTGAAATACTGAAATATTAGTCTGGAATCTTGGAATACTAAAATACTAGTCTGAAATTTTGAAATACTAATCTGAAACCCTGAAATACTGAAATACTAGTTAGAAATTCTGAAATACTAGAATACTAGTCTAATATTCTAAAATATTATTCTAGAGTGCAGAAGCAAATATAAGTTCAAACATCAAGACATACAGGCAGTAAACAAACATAACTAAGGCATATATAAATCAAACAATACAAAATATGATATAACACAAATATCCTGACTACTGACCACCACCACATCCAGCTCACGCTCCACGCGGGACTCCATCACCTGAAAAATAGGGTAGTGGAAAGGCGTGATCACAAAGGAATCAGTGGTTCTCCGCGGGGACTGGCACTGAATATTCAGCACATTTAATAACCCATCATGAAATTAGCATATATATAAATAAACAGGTATAACTATGGGACTAACTGTAAGCCGGTACTCATGTGCACACTGTTGGGATATATGAGGAACGTCAAACAACATGCACATTATTGAACTTATCGAAATAAATCCTAACACAGCGAAATCTATAGTTAGGATATGGACATTACCTTTTAAAAATTTTTGCCGACTCAGTACCGTTGATGTAGTCGTCTGAACACCACAATCTAATGGGCATATAGATTTGGCTTTATTCGATTCTTATTGAAGGTTCCAATGAAGCTCGGACGTGTCTCGGTGTCGGGTGCAACAGTTCGGTTGCGGGCCTCGATCGTGGGTAGCGTGCGAGTGCGCGAAGCTGGTGCGAAGGTCGATGGGCGCTAGCGATATGCGTCGGGTGCTGGTGATGCGAGGCGGGCGCACGGCATGACGCACGGGCAGCTTGATACGGAAGTGCTCATCAACCCAGGCTAGTCAGAGGATGAGGATGGCGACAATCTCAACATATGGTTGGACAACATGCTAGAGGATCCATCAAGTCCAATATATCGACCTTTTTGTGTAAGAGATTGGCTAAAAGGATGTGGTCCGAAGTTAAAGGTGAAGGCTCGGAAACGCAAGGCCAAGCAAGCTCGAAGGAAATGCAAGGCAAAGGCTAAGGAAGGGAAGTGTTGGTGCAAGCCTTGTGCGAGAAAGAGATGAGTATGGAAGATGGAGGCTAGAAGGCGTGGTAGGCAGAGAAGAAAAGATGGTTGGATATGGCGAGCTGGAGATTGTATTGGGTTGGAAGGTTGTGACCCATGGCCATCGGATTAACCGGCAACGCAGATGGCATCGGGTGTACGCGGGTGCATGGTCAACGGTGATATTATGCGGACGATGGATGCACGGGACGAGGAACGCACGCGGTCAACGCGGGAGTACGCGAATGCGCGCATGCGCGTGCGATAGGCGATCAAGGCTCAGGCGTTGGCGCGGACACGCGCGGGGAAGCAAGCAGGGACGGGGCGCGCGATGAGCGTACAAGTGTGGGACACGTGGACGGAGACCGCAACCTGGCGGGTGTAGGAGTGTTGGGCGCAGGTATGCACGCGCAGGCGGGACGCGGCAGGGGCGAAGCGCGCACGACAGCGCGCGCGTGTGAAGGGCGCGCGCGAGACCTAGTCACCGAAGGATTAGGCGATCATGGCGGTGACGTGCGTGACACGGCGCGTGCATGGACAGCAGGGGCAACGGGCAACGGGCAACGCATGGGAGCAACACGCGCAAGAGACACAATCCGCCGAGGAGTGCAAAACGCGCACATGCGCAAAGTGAGACGGCGCGCGATGTGAGGCGGCCGAGAGTCTTAGGGCGTGGGAATGACTTAAGCTTCTAGAAATTCTTGGAGCGCAAGCCAAGCATTAGTAGTTTTAGTAATAATAGGATTTTATTACCATGTTGCTTTACATTATTGAATTAGGAGATCTAGATCTATTAGGCTTAGATTATATTTATGCACCTATAAATACCTCATGTACTCTTCATAATGTGGAGTCTTGGAATGGAGTATTGAATTGATGAGTCAATTTAGAGAGGGGAACTTTATGTTCTAACATGTGATAAGCAAGGCCATAGAGCGTGTTTACATAAAGATGTTGGAGAGAAGGCCATTAGAGCGTCTTGAAGTCACAGTGTCTAGAAGAAGGCCGATAGTGCGTCTATTAGAGACACCTATCGTGAGTAAACGAAGGCCCTGAGTGCGCATTTATTCACAACCAGAAATAGGCAAAAACACGATCCGTCATCACAACTGAACTACGCGGACAGACGCTGGCGGTCGCTAGGCGTGTGCGTGCACGCGGAGCAGAACTACTATGCCGAGGCGGACAGGCGCTGGCGACTGACTTCACGCGGGCGTGCGCGACAAGGCAATTGGGCGCAGGCGAACGATGCGCGCGTACTCCTAGTGCGCTTGGAATGACAGAGATGAGGATCACGAGCAGGCAGGCGATACCGGGGCTCATGGGCGTTGCTTGGGGTCGCTACTGGGAGCTCGCGTTGGGCCTGGCTAGGCGCGACTGTGAGCGGTGGCGTGCGGTTGCGCTTGGCTGGGCTCGGGTGGCTTCCGGCGGCGATGGCGATTTTCGGCGACTCTCTGCGGCGGCAGACGACGAGTTGTGGCGGAGGAGAATGACCGGAACGATATATGTGGAAGACTCTCGAATATATTGTACCCAAAAGCCTTCTAATGGATTACCTAAACACCTACTTCGATTAATCTTGGTTGAGCGACTAATTGAATCTCCCTAACTCTCGAACGATGCTATTTCTCACGTGTATGTAGGAGAAAAATCGGTCAACACAACATTGTAGGAGAGGTTGAGACATGGTGTATTTATAGGCTCCATTAGGGATCTTAAGGAGGTGCTAAATATGGGCTTATCCTATTAGGTCAAGGAATTCTAATTTTACTCCAATTACTAATCCAATCTAGGATGGGAATCTCCTACTACTCATCACCTTATAGAAGACTCCCAAGTCTCCTAACCTTAGACAAGATTCTAGTAGGAATATTCCTTTCCTAATGGAATAATAAATATAGAATAAAATTAATTCCTTATTAAATAAAATTAAATAATAAAACATCTCACTAGAGTAATATTATTGCTCTCCCCATTTAGCTCATAATTTATCAATAAATTCGAACCTCCATGATTAAATAATATTATTTTGATTAATCGATTTACCTCCCTATGTTTAAGATATAACGTCCGTTGATTAATTAAATATGCAAAATAATTAATCAACTTCTTATTCATTTCCGAAATTAGTACCACTCAGAACCTTAACCATTATGTCAGACAATTGTCTACCTGCAGGGTTTTAACATAATGTACATTCTTGAGCTCATTTCGGGGACGTCATCAATCCAGCGCACTGGAACATAGTGACCATAAATAATTTATAATAGCACATCATATAATCATTCTCATTTACCAAAATACCTCGTATGTCATCCTAATAAAAATGGGAATCACTTGGTAAATCAAACAAACAAGAAGTGAATATATATGCCTATTTTATATTATCTTACAGCTTAAGAGAACGCATCAATGACCGAAGTTCTAGATTACAACAACGATCAGTGAGTCTCATAATCTTATCCTTCCGCGGTCCTGTTCAACACTTATCATAAGTGCTAGTGTAATTCTTCCGTCAAAGACCAACTAAATCGAGAATACACTATCGTCTTTTTCAAAAAGTGGTCTCACTACCTATCTAGATCGTGAACGAATAAATTAGTCTTATAAGGAACTGATAGGTGATCTTTCTGTTCGAAACACTTCGAACCACACTATCTCAATATAAAACATGGAGTATGATTTGCATAAATAAATAAACTGCAAAGATATGTACTTTAACTGAAACATGATGTCCAGATCAAAATGGAATCGATAGAATCTGCAAGACATAGCTTTTACAACATATCTCTAACAATCTCCCACTTATGCTTTATAAGCTCAAGGCTATAACAAACTAACCAAAATTTCTTTCAATCTAATTCTCAAAGACTAGTCTACTATGTCTTTCTAACGTCTGACTCCCATTCCTTCTACGTGTCATGTAAAGACTTTTGTCGGTAGGCTCTTTGTAAAAGGATCTGCTAGGTTGTCATTTGACTGTATCTTGGCAACAATGACTTCTCCTTGTCCAATGATTCTCGTATCATTTGGTACTTGCGCTCTATGTGTTTACTCGCTTTATGAGTCTGTGGCTCCTTCGAATTTGCTACTGCTTCACTGTTATCACAGAACACTGTAACCGCAGCGGACAAACTCGGCACCACATCAAGGTCGAGGAGAAAATTTCTGAGCCAGACAGCTTCTTTCGCTGCCTCTGAGGCTGCTACATACGCAGCCTCCATGGTTGAGTCTGCCATGCATTTATGCTTGACACTCCTCCACACTATGGCTCCTCCTCCTAAAGTAAACACAAACCCTGAGGTTGACTTGTTTTCATCTCGGTCTGCCTGAAAGTCAGAATCGGTGTAATCCAACGGAAGTAATCTATCTGCCTGTTAAATCAACATGTAATCCTTAGTCCTACATAGGTACTTGAGTATATGCTTTACTGCAGACCAATGTTTCAGTCTTGGATTACTCTGATATCTTGCTACCATGCCCACGACATAACAAATATCAGGTCGCTTGCACAACATCGCATACATGAGGCTTTCTACTGCTGATGCATAAGGAACTTCCTTCATGTCCTCTATCACTTGAGGTGTCTTCGGAGACATCTTCTTAGTTTGAGGTATTCCATGCCGAAGGGTAAATCCCCTTTCTTGGAATCCTGCTTGTTGAAACGCTTTAGGACAATATCTATGTATGTGGATTGGGATAAGCATAACTTTCTCTTCTCTCGGCCCCAAATGACCTTGATTCCAAGAACATGTCCTACTTCTCCCAAATCCTTCATATCAAACTGCTTGGATAACCATACCTTTACGTCTGATAACATCTTCACACTGCTTCCAATAAGAAGAATGTCATCCACATATAGCACAAGAAACACCACCATGTTTCCATCACCTTTCTTGTACACGCAGTGCTCATCCGGACATTGGGTAAATCCATACGATTGGACAACCTCGTCAAAATGGATGTTCCAAGACCTCGAAGCCTGCTTCAGCCCATAAATGGACCTCTTCAGCTTGCAGACCAGATGCTCTTGACCCTTTGCAATGAATCCTTCTGGTTGCTGCATATAGATGTCCTCGTCCAAATTCTCGTTAAGGAAAGCAGTCTTAGCATCCTTTGCCAAATCTCATAATCCATATGAGCGGCTACAGCCAAGAGAATCTTGATGCATTTGAGCATGGCTACTGGCGAAAAGGTTTCCTCATAATCGATCCCCTCTTTCTGAGTATACCCTTTCACAACAAGCCTAGCTTTGAAGGTCTCAACCTTCCCATCTACTCCTATATTTCTCTTATAGACCTACTTGTATCCAGTGGCGCGGACGCCACTGGGTGGCTCTACAAGATCCCAGACCTAATTAGAGTCTATTGACCCCATTTCAGATTTCATCACCTTTTGCCAAGACTCTGCGTCCCGATCCTGGAGTGCCTCATCGTATGACCATGGTTCGGATTCAAGAACATCCAGAATGGCCTTAGAAGACTCTCCTAGACCCATGAACCGTTCAGGTTGCCGGACAACCCTCTCACTACGACGAGGTACTACATGCTTAGGTGCATCATCAGTGATACGTGTTTCATTACTTTGTGGTGTAACATCAAGCGCACTCGGTATTGAAGTACTCAATCCCTTTAACTCCTCGAGGACATGTCTACTACTGGGCTTATGATCTAAGGCATAGTATTCTTCCAAGAACCTAGCATTCTTGCTAACGATTACTTTCTGGTCCTTGGGACAATAAAATAGACCACCTTTCGTTTCCTTAAAATATCCCACAAACAACCTTACTTCTATTTTCGGTTCCAACTTATCAGTATCGGTTCTCAGTACGCGTGCTGGACTACCCCAAATCCTAAGATGCCTTAGACTGGGCTTATGCCCAGACCAGAACTCCAATGGTGTGGACAGTACTAATTTAGAAGGTACTCTATTCAGAATGTATACCGCTGTTTCTATGGCATATCCCCAAAACAAATCTGGTAAAGTACTATAACTCATCATTGCCCTAACCATTTCCATAAGAGTCATATTTCTCCGTTCTGCTACGCCATTCTGTTGAGGCATTCCAGGCGCAGTCAGCTGGGATGTAATCCCATTATCCGTCAAGTAGTTCCTAAATTCATTCGAGTGATA